>CM021109.1:546621851-546881803 GCA_007115665.2 Sequoiadendron giganteum
GATGATAAGATGGACAAATGGATTTGCCCCTTTTTATTGCTTAAGGGACCGACCTAAGATGCAGACTAGATGGGAAAATGGATTACCAATGCGACAGATGCCTAAAGGACTGACCTAAACCATCTCGGGGGATGATCAAAGATCAACCTTTCCTACGTTTAAGCTCAGAGACGATGTAGTTCGACAAGGTGAAAAACTGACAAGACTCAATGATGAATTTTTTTGAAGATGTTTTGATATTTCGACATGTTTTGGATTTTTGAATGATTTGGATGCTTTTGGATTTTTTGATGAATTTCGAGAAGATTCCAAGAATATACATGAATTTGATCTGATGCCGATACAGGAACATGCCCCCAGTGTGGTGTGATAGACTACTTCGATAAAGGTAGGACAAAATGACCTTAGGAATATGGCAAGTAGTATTATGGTGGAATATGATATGGACACCAGCTCAGGCTATGGTATGGATGCAAGCGGATGGGTGGATGGATGGATGAGTGAGTGAGTCATGCAGATCCTGGTGGATAGAGAGTGCTTTATTTACGCTTGACCCCTGTTTGCTAGGTTTTCACCAAGGTACTTGTCCAAAGCGCCACCGAAGTGGTTTTCACTAGAGGACAATTCTTTTTCTTTACTATTTTCAATCTTTTTTCTGATTTTTTTGGATTTTTTTGTTGTTGCCAAGACGCCTGTTTGCCAGGTTTTCATCAAGGTAACCATTTTTTTAGGACTTTTTCTGATTTTTTTGTATTTTTCGGTTCTATACCTTGCAAGTGTTTAGGCATAAATTTTTTTCAGGTGAGAGTTGTTCATGGGTTCCTGCAGAGGCTCACCCTCTAGTGTCGACAACTGATATGCCCCCGACTTATAGCTTGTGGTCATGATGAAAGGTCCCAATCAGTTAGGCTCAAACTTTCATTTTGTATTTGAGTTGGGCACATTATTTTGGTTCTCTTTTAGCACAAGGTCACCAACTTGGAAGGTGTGTTGCCTGATCTTCTTGTTGTAGCTCCCTTTCAGGAAATTCTGGTAGACCTATAGATGATTTAGGGCATCCATGCATCATTCATCCAGTAACTCTAGCTCATTTAGTCTTGTGACCCTGTATTCCTCATCTGTGATGAGGTTTTGCAATGATATCCTCAGTGACAAAAGCTCAATCTCAATAGGGAGGATGGCTTCTGATCTCGTAGACTAGGGAGAATGGAGTGGCGCCTGTTGGCATGCGAATGCTGGTGTGGTAGGCCCATAAGACGGGGTTTAATTGCAAATTTCAATCATGACCAGAGTCATTGACTATTTTCTTGAGGATTTTTAGAATGGTCTTATTGGTAGCTTCTGCTTAGCCATTGCCTTATGGGTAGTATGGGGTGGAAAAGTGGTGTTGGATTTTGAACTTTTCACACAAATCATGGACATCTTGAATTTTGAAGGGTGTCCCATTATCAGAGATAATGGATTGGGGAACACCGTATCAGAAAATGAGGTAGTTCAGGATGAACTTGGATATCTTTTTACTCGTGATGTAGGTCATGGGAATTGCTTTGACCCACTTTGTGAAATATTCAGTGGCGGTGATAATGAACTTATGGCCATTGGATGAGGTGGGTGAAATTTTACCTATGAGATTGAGCCCCCATTGGGAAAAGGGCCAAGGTGTAACAATGGGATGCAACTCTTGAGCTGGTGCATGAATGATATCTCCATGCTACTGGCATTGTAGGAATCTTCTGACAAAGTCGTGTGCCTCTCTTTCCATTGTCAGCCAATAGTACCCGGTTCTCAGCAACTTATTAGCCAAGGTCATACCACTTGAGTGCGAACTGCACATGCCATTGTGTACCTCAATTAGAGTAGTCATGGCCTCCTTAGGTTTTAAACAATGTAGCACGGTTCTATCGATACTTCTACAGAAGAGGGTCTCTACTAGGATGACAAATCGTAAGGCCCTTTTGAAAAAGGTTTGCTTTAGGTTCAGGGTGATGTCATTTGGGAGGATTCCTAACCTTAGGTAGGTGTAAATGTCATGGTACCAAAGATCACCAGGACCAACAAGTTCACATGCGTATTCTGACTCTAGTACCTCGAAAGTTGGTATGAGAAGTTGCTCTACAAGGAATTCGTGTTTCGAAATGTTGCGAGGGATATCTAGCAAGGATCCGATCATTGCCATTGCATCCGTTGCTCTGTTATTTTCCCTTAGTATTTGCTCAAAGGTGATGTCGATGAATGATTCCTTGAGGCTTTCTACTACCTTTTTTTATGGTGTGAGCTTATCATCTTTAGTTTGATATTCACCGTTGACTTGGTTAATGATAAGCTGCAAGTCTCCATAGACTTTTAATGCCATAATTCGCCATTGTGCCGCAATCTTGAGACTGATGGTTAAGGCCTCGTATTCTGCAATGTTGTTCATTCAGGGGAATGCTAACTTATAAGACCTCAATATGAAATCCCCTTGTGGGGTGATGAAGAATACACCGGCTCTTGATCCATGTTGTGTGTGGGAACTGTCAAAGTATAGTTTCTAGTGGTCGGCTGCACCAAGATTGAAAAGGGACTCATCTGGAAATTCTGATACGAGCAGGTTGTCTATGTAGAGGAGAGCTTCTGCTAGCTGGTCTACAATAACTTGTCCTTTTATTGCCTTTCACTCAACATATTCAATGTCATGTTCAGATAATATCATTACCCATTTAGCCATTCTTCCTGTAAGCATTGCTTTTGACAATAGATATTTTAGAGGGTCTATCTTGGAAATTAGCTTAATTTGATGAGCTAGCATGTAGTGTCTAAATTTATGGGCTGCAAATACTAGTGCCAGGAAAGCCTTTTCTATTGATGTGTAATTGAGTTCATGCCCTACCATTGTTCTGCTAATATAGTAAATTGCCCGCTCGGTTCCTTTTTCATCATGTTGGGCTAGAAGGGCACCAAGGGCGGCCATTATTGCTAAGATGTATAAAATCAACAGTTTCCCTACGATCAGTGGCATTAACACAGGTGGTGTAAGTAGGTATTCCTTGATCTTTTTGAATGCTTGTTCGCACTTTTCGTCCCACCTGAATGTGACTCCCTTATGGAGTAGATGTGAATAGGCTATCTATTTATCTGCTAGTTGTGCTATGAATCTTTGGATGGACTGGAGTCTACCTTGTAATCCTCTGAGTTGCTTTAATGTTCTTGGTGCTTCCATATCAAGAATTACTTTTACCTTTGCAGGGTCTACCTCTATCCCTCTCATTGAAACTATGTACCCCAACAACTTTCTTGATTGTACCCCAAAGACACACTTCTTTGGGTTGAGTCTGACCTTGTATTGTTCTAGCCTATCAAAGATTGCACTTAGAGTTGCTATGTGATCTTGTCTCTTCTTTGATTTAGTCAATATGTCATTGACATAATCTTTGATAGTTTTATGAATCATGTCATGGAAGATCAGTGTCATGGCTCTTTGGTATGTGGCTCTTGTATTCTTTAGCCCAAATGGCATCACATTCCAGCAGTAGGTTCCCTAAGGACATGTAAAGGTTGTCTTGTACTGGTCCTATTTTGCTATCATTATCTGATTGTATACTGAGAAGCCATCCATTAGGGACAACATCTCATGCCCAACCGTCATGTCCACTATCATGTCAATATTGGGTAGTAGAAAATCATCCTTAGGACATGCTTTGTTTAGATCTCTAAAGTTCATGCAGATGCGGATGCCCCCATTTGGTTTTGAGACTGGCACAAGATTAAATACCCACTCTGGATAGTCGATTGGGCATATGAAGCCAACATCTAGGAGCTTTTGTAGTTCAATCTTAATGAGCAAGGCTATTTGTGGGTGCATCTTCCTTAAATTTTGTCTAACTTATTTTGCTCTAGGGTAAACAGCCAAATGATGAACCACTACCTCAGGATCTAGGCTTGGCATATTGGCATAGGTCCTTGAAAATTTTACCTTTCTTTCTTTCAAGAATGTTGCTAATAGTTCTTGTTCCTCTGTTAAGAGCAACTTGGTGTAGAAAGTGATTTGCGGCTTTGTTTCTATTCACAAGTTGACAGGGTTGCACTGCTCTGCCAGTACTACTGATTTTTCTTGATGTATGGTAGGGGGGACATTGAATCCTTCATCCTCCGGTGCCTCAGGGAGGTTTTCACCATTGGATGCATCCTTTATTTTTACTATTTTGAGGTTAGAGAGTGCCACGATGTGGTTTTCACTCAATAACTCCGAGCTTATTCTCGATATTTTCCTTTTGCGGCTGAAGGACTCAATCGTCTCCCCATAGTATGCCTAGGTGTCTAATGTGATGTTGAAGCCTATCTTATGATCCTCACATGGAACTGTATCCCCTAGTTCCATGAATTTTGAGAGCACCTCATCATTTTCGAATGAGTCCAGAATTGGTGGTCCTCATTGATCATGATCAATGAGTTGCGGGTGTACTAAGGTGATTTGGTGGGTTGGTTGGTTTGACTCAGCTGTGGAGGCACTAATCATTAACAAGGTGGAATATTTAAAGAGCCTAGGGAGACCTACTATGGTATCATCATAGTCACTACTGGCACAAACATCGATGATGTCAAAGGTGAAATTATCAAGTGGGATGCCTAATCAAATAGGTGGTCTAGGAGTGGTTGTTGTTACCTGAGGAGAGGACCTGACTGCCCTTCTAGGAGTACACCTACCACGTATAGTTATACTCAGAGGAGTATACCCAAGGCCAAGGTTCTACATTCTTCTTTCCACAATGATGGGTTCTAGCCATCCATCACCATTTCTTCCAAGGCTTTCATTCCTATTATAGCGCATACCAAACATCGTTTGCAACTCTCTGTTAGTTTCATCCATGGATAGGGTGGGGGTGGGCCTTTCATCTTGGTATAATATGTTTGAGATGTCTCCTTCATCCACATTTTATCTACTAATATCCCCCCAATGGTGGAATCTAGAAGGTTTTGCCCTAACAGTGTGGATAGGTGTTTTAGCTGGCTGAGGTTGTCCATGTGACCTAGGAGATTGTGGTAACTCTCCTACAACAAATGCATTCCTTTTCATTCTATAGTCTCCGCATCCATTATCCTAGATCGTGTTTTTGATTTTGGATATATCAGGGATGGCGGGTGTTTCTATTGCAAAAGCTGAGATGAGGTTAGCTGGGTTGATGTATGAAGTAGATGGCCCTTCATCATTCTTTGGTACTTGGGGGATCTTATAAAACTTGGCTTCCAAGTTTTTGTAGTAGGAAAAAGGTTCGGGATCCCCATATATAGTGACCTCCTCATTCTGATGTGAGAACTTGATGCATTAGTGATACATCGAGGCCACTGCCTTCACTCCATGGATCCAAGGGTGTCCAAGGAGGATATTGTATGGTAGGTCTAGGTCGAGGACCTGACAGGTGGTCTCCATAGTTGTTGGTCCTACTTGGATGGGGATCTTGATAGTGCCCTGAGACACTCTTTCTTGGTCATCATACACCCTTATTGTGATTCTTTTGTTCTTATTAATGGAATCCTAGGCAAATCCCAATTTCTTTATGAGCTTTAGAGAACAAATGTTAAGGCCTGCACCTCCATCCACCAAGACTTGTTTGACTTTATTTTTATGGATGAGCACTTGAAGGTGGAGTGCGTGATTATGAGATGGCTACGGGGGGAAGTCTTGGTCAGAGAATGTAATGAGATTCGGGGTAACGATGTTACCCACCATAGCCTGGAAGTGCTCTGTGTCAATCATGGCAAAGATGGTGGATGCAACTAATGCTTCATCAAGGATCTTCCTATGGGTGGTAGAGATTTTCAATAGTTTCATGATGGAGATTTGGGTAGGGGTTCTCTTCAGCTGGTCAATGACATTGTAGTCATAGGGGATGACCTTTGTATTTGAAATGGGGGTCTTAGCTGGTGCCCTGACAATGGTAACCTTTCCACCACGTGTGGTGAATCCATAGCCGTTGTTGGCTCCTTTGACATTTATGATAGTGACCATCTCATCAACGCATCCGACTATCTCCTCATACACTAGATTAGCACTAGCATAATTTTGCTTATCCTTATTATTCCCTTGATTATTTCCTTGATTGTTCCCTTGGTTGTGGTTCAACATCAGATTCGTGTATATTTTTAAGTCTTGGTTTTCGGTTGGTTGTTCGATATTGATGATCTTATCCTCAATGAGGTCTTGGATGATGTTTTTCAGCCTCATGCAATTGGTGGTGGTATTTTCTTTGATCTTGTGAAAGTCACAAAGGAGATTTTCATTATACCATGGTGGTTTGGTCATGGGTTCCGCGTATTGCTCTGAGTTAGAGACTTTGATTAGATTCTCTTTGACCAGCTTCTTCATTATGGACTCAATCGATTCACCAAGAGCCGTGAACTTCCTCTTGGGGGGATACTTGCCTCGGGGAGGTGGTCCTCCTTGATTACCCAAGTTGTTGATTTGATTTGTGGGCATTGGTTGTTACTGTGCTACTACTGCATTAGTCTGCATATTGTTATGATTATGATTTTTTGGTTGATGATGATTTTGGATGTTCTGCTTAGGGGCACTGATGACCAATTTAGCATCGACCATGTCATCGTTCATGATATTTTTATTCCTTGACCATGTTCGAGGTTTATCATTGTAGTTGTTAGACAAATGGTTATCCTGGGGTGGAGTGAATGTTGATGCACCTCCTCGTGCAGTAAGGGCTCTTTCGATGTTGAGCGCCTTTGGGATCAGTTGATCATAGGATGTGATGCACTGCATTTTTAAGTAAAACACCAAGTTTTCATCTAGATTGGCTATGATGGTGCAAACTTGTTGTTCTTCTAGCATGGTCCACTTACTCTGATTGTCCTTGGATCGCCATCTTTGCAAGAAGGATGTGAATAGCTCTCCTTTCCTTTGTTTGAGTGCTGATAATTCTTCCAAACTAACATCCACACCCATATTGAAAGCATAATTGTTAAGGAAAGCTTCCACGATTTCCTTGAATGTTTTAATGCCCGTGGGTAGGTGATAAAACCATTCCGTGGCTAGACCAGTCAGACTACAAGAGAAGAGTTGCATTAGATATGTGTCATCATATGTGACCTCCATGCAATGCACCTGAAATTCCCTAACGTGGTTTTTAGGGTTACCCGTTCTATTGTACTTGTCAAATTTGGGGATCTCGAATCCCTTGGGGAATAGTATCATGGTGAGACTTCTGTCAAAAGGATAAGGGCACAAGTTTCCTGCTTGTAAGTCCAACACTTGCTATAAGAGTATTTTTATTTGTGTTGCAACATCTTTGCTTGGGTCAGGAGGTGGAATGAATGAGTTGTTAGGTGTTTGAGGTGTTTGGTGGGTGGGAGGAGTACTAGTGGGCATCTGCTGCAAGCTCTGCTATGCATTCAAAGCCTGTTGGTATGCTTGCATTTGTGTCAACAACGCTTGTTGTTGATCTTGTTGTTGTTGTTCCAACAACGCTTTTTTTTGGTCCATCTGTTGTTGTTCCCATGAAGCCTGTTGTTGGTCAATCTATTATTGTGCTAGTAAAGCTTTTTGTTGGTCTAGCTGTTGTTGCACCAACAAAGCTTGTTGTTGGTCGAGCTACTGTTGTGACAACAAAGCTTGTTGTTTAGCTTGTTGTTGTGCCTAAAAGTCTTGCAGGGCTTCTTGGTATGCTTGCAGATGGATTGCTTGCAATTGTGCTTGATATTGTGTTTGTTCCTATTGCTGAGCTTGGGCTTGTGCTTGGGCTTGAGCTTGGGCTTGTGCTTGGGCTTGTGCTTGTGCTTGGGCTTGAGCTTGGGCTTGTTCTTGTGCTTGGGCTTGAGCTTGGGCTTGAGCTTGAGCTTGTGCTAGGACTTGAGCTTGGGCTTGATCTTGAGCCTGTGCTAGGGCTTGAGCTTGCTACTTTTGCTTGAGTACTCTTTGTTGATTGGCCTTCTGAAGGGTTTGGATTAGGCTGGTGAATGAATTGGTCATGTTGGCTTTTGGTGGGATTGGTGGTAGAATGGGAATGATGCCAACCATTATGGCCGGTGAGAGAGTTATGGTGGTGGTTGGGATTTGGGTTGTTGGAGGGGTGGTGGAGATACTCAGTCCTTGAGAGGGTATGCTTTGGGATATTTGAGGACTGGTTGATGCATTTGTCACAGTGGCTTGAATGGTCGCCACTTGTTTTTGTGATGTTGCAGGCGAAAAGATGGAATTCGAGGTGATGTGCACATTTCCCTGTTCTGAGAAACTATCAATATTTAGGGGAGGAAACCCCACTCCAAGTGGTGATGTGGTTGCAAATGGAAATGGCAGAAGAGATGGTATGCTGCTTTGGAAAGAAAAGGGATTAGCAACATCGGTTGTTCCAAACAAACCTCCTTCTTCTTATGATAGAGAAGTTTGTGTGTTTTATTGATAGGCTGGTGATGCATGGAATGAAGATGAGCCAGCAGGATTGTGGAATGTGACTAGAACGTATGGGTGTAATGGGTTTACCAGGACATAATTATCCGGTGTGGTGGTGACATCCACCTCTTTGTTGGTCACAAGGTGATTTTTTTGTAACTCTCGAAACATAGCACTTCCTTTGCTCCTGATTGGTGAGGTTGGCGTGATGGTTGTCGTGATGTGAGGTATTTCTTGATTGATTTTTGACATTGGGGATGCATTTGTAAGAGGCATGTCTGTACTAGTTCTTGCATCAAGGTCCGAAGGGAGCAGGACCCCTCCTTTCATTAACATGTTTAAGTACTTGAACATGGCACTAACAATTTTGTGGTTCTCGGGGTTTTGAACCATTTTTATCATTTTGGATTGTGTCATCCCCATGTCTTCATTTGCGATGTCCTCTTCATAACTCTCCTCTTGAGGATTTTGTGATGGCAAAGAAGAGTTAATTAGCAAATTGCTTGATCCTGAAAGGTTAATTTCAGAGGTCACTTGATTCATTTCAATAGAATTTGATATTTCACTGATATTTTCCATGTTCTTCTTGTATTGAGATCTTGTTTGAACCATAAAAAATAGGGATTGTTTGATCCTAACCTTTTAGGCTCAAAAGAGAAGAACTAGGGAAGCCGAAGATCAAAGAGGGTGGTAATGATGATGGGATAATGGATGAAGTGAGTGAATGAAACTTTTTGGAGAACCTTTGAAGGGTTATGCTAAACTTGTAAGGACTTAGATAGATTATGATGGTTTGACTATGTGTATTGAGTCAAATAAGATTGTAATGAAGTTGTAGTCCTTAGGAAGTTGTATTATCCTAGGGGAACTTACACAAGTGGATGAATTAGCTAAGTGTGTTAAGCCAATGTGATTTGTGAACTAGTAGACCTTAGGAAGTTTTGTTATCCTAGAGGTAAATTCATCCAAATTTTTTTACTATTTTGGCTAGGTGTGTTAAGCCAAGATAGGGTGATGTTGGTTTAGCCCTCTAAGTTTAGCACAAGTGATTTTTCTAGAGTTCTCAAGAAGTTTGATGATGGGATGAGATTTGATTTGATGAAAAGATGGATGGGGATGACGCTTTGATCCTAGACTTGAACCTAGACACAACTCTTTCTACAAGATCTCGGTGTTGAAGAACACGCTATACTTCCTATGGGAGAAAAGAAAACCTTTCAAAAAGTTCAAGATTCTGTTGGTAGTAGAACGCATACAAAGTTAGATTATTCCTTGAAGCCTTTTTGTAGAAGTTGTATACAAGTCTTTCTCTTACTTCAAGGAGTATCTCAAGGCGTTGCTCACGGGCTTTTAGGCTTATCTTTTTGAACTTTGGCTTTGGGATTTTAATCTTGTGGGAAATCATTGGGAACAACACACATGAAGTTCAATTTGTCTATTTATCTTGGCTTAATGAATTTATTTTTATCGAAGACACTTGCTTGCTTATGTTTCAAACTATATATCTAATGTCCCACTTTCTTTCTCATCCCACAAAGTCCATTGTGTGGAAATCGAGGAAAATAGGGAAAAAGTTACCTATGTTTAACCTTTTTGAAAATAAATGATGATAGAATTTAAACACTTAGAAACCTCAAGGGATAGAATTCCTAGGGAAAGCAAGAGTGCTTTAAATTCGTCAAAGGTATTTGTCTCCTCAAAGGGGTTTGAAATTTGAAGGTCTTTGTGAATGTACATTTTCAAGTGTTTTTGAGAACCAAGCAATGTGTTCTTTTCTTTTAAGCACTTTTACAATCCTAGGATGATGAGGCAATATCTTGTTGGGTTCCCACTTGGATAAATCTAGCTGCACATATCTTGTGTGAATGGCTAAATGCTTGATCACACTGGCTCCCCTCCATGGCACACACTTCTTGGGTCAGCCAAGCATTAGTACCCATGAATCTCACATGGAATACTTTCCTTTTCTACAACAAGACTGCATGCAATGTGAAGTGGCTTCAAAGGACATAACCTTTTGCACCAACAAGATAGACAAGGTTTTGGCCTTTTTCTAAACAAAGGGTTCTAATGCGGGCATTCCTTTCATGGGGGATTATCCAACATCGGCAAGAGTCCATTTCTGTCTATCTCATCGGAATAATCCTCGTGATTCTTGAACTTTCCTCAAGAATCCACACTTATATACCGGTTGGAAGTTGCTTGGCTTTAGCCTGTTCCCAGTTGGGTCATTCCCTTGGGTGATTACTTTTTCCCACAAGGCAGGCCCTCTAAGATAAACAAAATCGAGCTAACATATCCTGTCATTTACATGACCTTTGTTGAAAAACAAAGGGGAAAACCTCTGCAATATGTCGTGCTCACACTTGCATGTTTTGTTCAATTATTAAGTACACAAATTGAAATGTGGAGGCAATCCTTTATGCAACTTAGTGTCACCAAAAAGACTTTTGATTCTCAAGATTTCCATGAGGCACGAGAGAAGCACATACACCTTTTGAAATGATACTACTTTGCAAAAAGGATTACAAAGCATGAAAAACACATGTTCAATTTTAAACTTCTCAAAGCAATGATGAGTTCTTTTTAAGCACCAAATGAAATGTGAGGTTGCCTTGTTCAATTGTTAACCTTTAAACAAAATCTAGTATGTTTGTCTAAGGTTCTTTTTAGCCCCTTGGAAACTTTTGAAAGGAAATTTAATTGTTTATTTTAGAACCCAAAAGAAATTTAGTGTCCTAAGATCAATGAAGTTATCAAATTTCTTAGAGAGTGTTGAAAAACACTTTGTACAAAGTGAGCATGGTGTCATAACAAAAAATTGCGTATTCTTTTTAAACCCAAAGTGAGTTTAGTGTTCCTAAGGCCAAAGATTTTTAACAAATTTCTTAAAGAGTGTTGAAGAACACTTTAGTGTTTAGAAACACTTTGGGTTTGGTGAACATGATGTCATGATGAACTTCTTCCTTTGCTCCAACTTGCAAAAATGATAGAAAACCAAATAGCAAAAGGATAGAAAACCAGGTCAAAGATTAAAAAATCCTAAATTTAATAAGCACATGTCAATTTTAAATCCCACTATTCTTTTCTGGCATAGTTTGCAAAAGCGGTGAAGTTTGGAGTGAAAGTGGTGCTATATAGCACCACGTAGTTGACTTTGTGTGGTGCTCTACAGAAACAGAGAGTGCAAAAGGGGCATGACAGAGGTAAGCGGCAAAGTTTGGAAGTGGCCCGATTTGAAAGTTTGGATTTTTTAGGTGGGAAAGATTGAGCAGCAGAGTTTGGAATACACACGGTGCGATATAGGGCCGTAGCATCGAAAGCAGCACAGTATAGACCTGCGTGGTGGAGTTAGGAAATTTAAAAAAGACAATAGCTGGGGACAATCTGCGGTGATGTTTGGGAATTTAAACCTGGGTCAATATAGTGATGTTCCTCTAGGAGCGGTGAAGTATTGCACCACGGTGATGAAAGCGGCGCAATATAGCGTCGCGCGGTCGAGTTTGTTGTGTCTGCAAAAAAAAATGTTAGAAACCATGGAATTTTTGAAAAACGTGATTGAATTTTTGATTCATGCCCTCCTTCTAGCACCAAAATGTGAACCCCTAAACCTGCAAATGCACAAGAGAAACAAAACACATTAGTTGTTAGATCATATGCATGCAAACAAGTATGAGAGATTCCCCATAAAATCCATCTATTCAAACTAAATTAGGAAAGAAGAACATAATATAAGAAACTGAAATTTAAACTAAATCCTAATTAAGCTAATAGCATGATGATCTTATGGGGGAATTGGTGCCAATGAAGTGTTGCAATTGGCCCTTTCCCAATTCCTAAATAGTAATGGTGTGTGATTGAGAAATGGTCAAATCTTTGAGCATAACCTTGTTGCAAATCTTGAAAGATGATTAATGGTTGATGGAAATGGGAAAAATTGGCTCTCAAGTTGAAGAGAGTAACTTTGCATATGCTTGTGGATGAGAAATGAAGAGAGAAGTCTCCAATTTATAGACTTCAATTTGGAAGAGGTGAGTAAGATTGAGCAATGTGGGACAAAAGATAATCCAATGGCATTGTGCCACTTGTACACATGTGATTGGATGAGGAATGAGCACATTTTGGCCAATGTGCATGATAAATGCATAAATTTGAAATTTGAAATATTGAAATGACAAGGTGGATGAGAAGTCAAATGGAGTTATGACCACTTGGCTCAATGCAAAGGACATGTAAGAGGTCTTAAATGCCTTGTTGGAAGGACTAAGTCCACCTAACCTTTTTGAATTCAAATAAGGGAATATTGCCTTTTGATGCTTTGTGAGGGAAAATAGATGAATTAATAAATCAAAGTATTTGATTTATTGTGCAAGTTGCATTCTCTAGAGAAATTTAAGTACATGGATTAACTTAATCATGGCTTTGATTAAATTAATGAAGAATTAGGTGATGTGACAATCTAGACTTAGATTTATGAATTGATTTAAGTCAAGAATTGAGAGGAAATGATTTATTAAATAAATAATTTTGATTTATTTAATCAAGAAGGAACATGTTAGATTAAATCAAATAAGGTTTAATTTATTTAATTTAATGAGAGGACTTTAGAGAGTTTAATCAAATAAAATGATTTATTTAATTAAACATATATGTTAGGTTAATTAAATTAAATTGATTAATTTAATCAGAGGAGGTGATAGAATTAATCAGATAAATAGTGATTCATTAGATTAAGGGATAGAATTATGATGAAATGTTGAGTGTGATTTAAGAGGAAATGTTGTTAGTAATCGGGATTAGGTGTGCCAAAACAAACTTGTACATTTTCCATGTCTACAGAAGGCATCGAGGAAACCCACATAGGGCAACCCATATGGATAGACCCACACTGGCCGGAGGATGCAAGTTTAAAAACTTGAAGTTAATCAGCCAAGGAAACTTGATGAAGACTCCAGACCTTGAAAATTCAAGAGGAGAAAAATATGGTCAATTTAAGATGATTCTTTAGAATTCTTTGACCATATAGGACTCAAAAATAGGGGGAAAGCAAAAGTGGCCCAACACAAGTGAAAAGAGAGGGTCCCCATTCTGAATGGGGCATGTGTCCTATAAGCACAACAAATGGTGAGCCCACTGGGTAGAATGCTCCTAGCGTTCTAAGGATAAATATTCGTTCTGAACCTAGAACCTCTAGTTTCACAAACCAAAGGCTAGTTTCCAATAGTGAACTAAGAAGCAAGTTGAGGATGGGATCTTAGGTTGAATCGCATTATGGGGTCATCATGGAAGTGTGTGCAAAGTGAGCTCATTTCCTTTCCTTAGATATTGTGTGGAAGACTACTGATCGGGCAAGGACAAGCTACGTAAATTTTCCAACCCCAAAACTAACTTGGACATTGCTCCACTGCCAGTCAGGCATCCATAGCCCCGATGGAGTTATCGCTATGACCCCGCGAACATAGCTCTACTGTGAGCTAGGCATCCATATCCCCAGTAGAGTTATTCACACACACATACAGTTGCATAATTTTAACTTTCTTTTCTTTTCTCTTTTAGTGCTTCTTTGTAGTACTTTCTTTTCTATTGCTCAACTATGTAAGCATTGAAGCTCATAATGGGTTTGGGAATCCCAGTGGTCACTGGAGGAGACTTAATATTTTCACTTGTTCAGCCTTCCCAACAATTGCCACAAAATTTGTTGGAAATATTTAAAGTGTGTTTTGTGTATGATCCATGATAAGCATAAAAAGATTCAAACAAGGGTGCAATACTAGGTTAGTCTAGAGTTAAAAGGAGGAAACCAATTCCCAGGGGTGCTCAAAAATTGATAGTTGGGAATGAAGGCTTATCTAGAGAACAAACAAGAGTAGGAAACAGAGTGAACCATTCATCAACTCGAGCACGACCACCACACTAGGAACAAAAGATGCCCTCAACAAAGCCAACATAGCCAGGAAACAAGAAAAAAAAAAGGGGCAGAAAAACATCAAAACAAGGAAAACCTAACCTAACTTATGCATAAATATTTACAAAGGATAAGCCATAATAGCTTAGAGGAAGAAATAATGCTTAAAGTGTTTCCCATTGATAGGTAATGGGACATCTTTACCAGTTAAGGTCTTGAGGCAAAAATCATTATCTCCAAGGATTTCAGCAATCTGAAAGGGGCCAAGCCATAGCTTGTCAAATTTTTCATGTCCCCCTTTCTTTTCATGGGCCATGTCCCAGCATAGGACTAGATCAATAATTCTAAAGGCCTTAACCTTGGCTCGGTGATTGAACCATCTTTTGATGACCCCATGATGTTTGGAAAAATTTTCAATAGCGTGATCACAAACTTCTTCTAAGTGGTGAAGCTTAGCTAAGCGATCTTCCCTTTGATCCCCTTCTTCATAAAAGATGTTAATGAACTAGAGGGTGGGGACTTTTAGGTGAATTAGGAGTATAGGCTCAAGGCCATAGATGAGGTGGGATAGGGAATCTCCCAAGGCATCCTTACAACATGTACGATCTGCCTAGATGGAAAAATGAAGTTGGGTATGTCAATCCTTGGGATTCCTATCAAGCAAATTCGTGATGATAGTGATTAGGTTCTTGTTGGTGGATTCAACAAGGCCATTGCCTTGGGGATAGTAGTTAGATGGGAATTTAAGGGAAACACCATGATCAAAAGCCCAACTAGAAAATTTGAGCGAGGCAAAGGTGGGACCATTATAACAGATGAAAGCATAGGGGCAACCAAAACGATTGACAATGAAACTTTCAAGGAAATCAATAACTACCTTTATAGTACATTGCCTACATGCAATAGCTTTTGTCCATATAGTACAATAATTAGACGTGGTTAAAATGTACCTATGTCCTATAGAGGATGGTGGGCTTACCAGACCAATGATGTTGAAACCCCATTACGCGAACGGTCTTACCTCTAAGACTGGTTGTAGCAGGACAACATCGTTCCTCTCTCTAGTTACAACGGTCTAGAAAACGTGGCAAATTTGAACATGATTGTGATCATCCTTGAAAATAGTGGGCTATTTGTATCCCACTCATAGTATTTGTTGAGCTGTAGAGGGACTTGACCCATGACCAGTACCAAAATTGTCATGAAACTCTTTCAGCACATGCACTACTTCCTCTTTACCCAAGCATCTGAGATAGATTCCCTCATGGTTTTTCTTATAAAGTATGGAACCCTGCAACATGTAACTACTACTCTTCAACCTAAGGGCATGTTTTTGTACTCCCTACAAGTGAGACGTACATATGTGGTTCAACAAATAGTAGACAATATCATCATACCACTCCCTTGGGGAGACATCTTCAAGTTGATATTGCTGAACTATAAGCTTGGGTCTTGCTTCACCTACTGCTTCAGCTATCATTTGGGTGAGTGCTTGCCCTCTAAAAGGTTTCATTGGCTGGTTTTCCATGTCATACTCATGCAGCAGAGTAACCCATTTTTCTAGTCTTTCTCCTAGTTCATTTTGCATTAGTAGCATATTCACTATTGGGTCAAGCACGATGGAAAATACCTTGTTTCGTAGGATGTAGTGTTTGAAATTATTGACTCCTTTGACAAGGGCATATGCTTTCTTTTCCACATTATGGTACTTTATTTCAGCATCCTTTAACGGAGAACTCATGAAGGCAATTGGGTGCTCATTTCCTTCATCATCCTTCTGAGTCAATATGTTGGTACAGGAATGGTCTAAAGCAAAAGAGTAGATATAGAACGACTTCAGGTAATTTGGGCTGACCAAAATAGGTACATCCACAATAGATTTATTGATTTCCTCAAAGGCCTACTTTGCCTTTGGAGTCCACTCAATTTTGGCATCCTGCTTCAACATAGCATTAAGTGGCTTAACTATCTTAGCAAAGCCTGTGATGAATTTCCTAACAAAATTTATCTTTTTGAAGAAAGATTTCAGCTCTTTCTTGCTACCTGGCAGTTGAATCTTCATTATGGCTTGGATATGCTTGGGTTCTATTTAAATTTCTTTCTCTAAGAGGACATTTCCCAAAAAATTTCCCTTGTGACCCCAAAGATGCATTTCTTCAGATTCAAGGAGATGCCAAATTCTTTGCATTTCTAGAAGACCTTACATAAATTGGAGACATAATCTCCCCTAATCTTTGAAAATACTATAATATCATCCATATAGACGATGATGCACTTACCAATGATATCCTTGAAGTTGATTTCCATCACACGCTAGAAGGTGGCACCTACTTTGATCAATCCAAAAGGTATACTTCTTTATGCAAAGGTTCCCCACTTGGTAGTGAACATTGTTTTATGCCTATCTTCATATTGCACCACTACCTAATTGTACTTGGAGTACCTATCCAGGAAGGAAATCATCTAGGAACCATTAACTATCTGCAATACCTCATCCAATGAAGGCATGAGATAGTTGTCCTTTTCTGAGGCTCTGTTCAAATTGCGGAAATCAACACACAACCTAATTTCACCATTCTTTTTCCTTACCGGAACTAGGTCAGCCACCCACATGGAATGTCTTACCAAAAAAATGATCCTAGCAAAGAGCAACTTTTGTACCTTTTTGTAAATGATTGGCTCCAACAAAGCATTGATAGAGCGTTGCCACTGTCAAAATGGCCTTATGTCAGGTCTAAGAGGAATGGTGTGTGTGATGATTGACATGTCATATGTATTCAGATCCTCATAGCTCAAAGCAGCTATGCCAAGATACCTCTGCAAATCATCAACGATGCTCCTCTTTTCTTCTGGTGTGCACACCTTACCAATAAACATGTTCCTTGCACTCTTGGTTGTTATGAGGTTATGGGTGTCACATTGATTGCTGATGGAGTCCTTCTTTTCTTGCTGATCTTGATCCCTAATCTGATCTAAGTCAAATATCTATTATAGCAGGACCATTCCTCTGGGAACAGTGTTGGTCTTGAGGTTGGTAACCCCTTCTATATCTAGCTCAGCCTCTTCAGGCTCAACTTCATCAATTATTTGGGCAACAAACACATCAGAGTTGTTGATGAAATCTATGATGTTTTTATCATCATTAAACACTTATAAATTTTCCACATTGTTTGGCATGAATGGGATGGAGGTGACCTCAACAGTGAATCTTTTGAGATGGGACAATGATAGGCGCTGCAAGGTAGTAGCCACCTGGGTCAGGGCATTAGCAATGTAATTCTGAGAGCACATAATCAATTGAATGTTAAATTCATCTCGACCCTCTAATAGATCAGATACCCTATGCCTATAATTGGTTAGCCTTCTATCATAGCAGGAGTAGAGATTTCTTACTTGTTTCATGACTAACTCTAAGTCACCAAATACTTGTAACCTTTTGACCTTCTTCCTTAATGCCATTAGGAGGCCAAGGACTAATGCCTCATATTTTGCTACATTATTTGTGCAATAAAATTGAAGTCTATGAGTAGAAAAATACAACTTACATGTGGGGTTGATCTACTCGAAGCCTGCTCCGACTCCTTGCTTAGATTTGGACCCATTGAAAGGAAGCATCTAGAACTTGGAAGAATCCATAATTCTAGAATTAGCAGACCTAATTTTTGCTTCTAATGGTGGCCTTACTTCTACAACCTTAGTAGGTGGTGTAGGTTCAGAGTGGCTTTGATGTGGTGATGTCGATTGAGCCCCCTCCTTAGGAGTGACCTATCCCTTAATGTGCTCAATTTCTGTTTGGCATAAGCAACATTTGAATTTTTAATGGGAAGCATTATGGACCCTACACCAATTAGGCAATAGGAGTTCATAAAAATTCATTCTTACCCCCAAAATGAGCTAATATTGTACACATTTCTCCATTAAATCTTGGAAGCCCTCTAGCAATCCAAGGATACCACCTTCGTAGAGATGCTCGTCATCTAATTCAACTAGCATTTCTATGCTCTGAGGAACGTGGGTCAAGCCGACAGGTGGACTACATAGTATGAGAAGGACTTCCCTGGTTTCCTCTTCTTCATAAAATTCTTGTTCATCTAAATATGACACAGGGCAGTTATTCCCTACTTTTGTTTTAGCAAACAACACCTCATTCATGTTATTCTATTCTATAATCATGAACTTCATACGTGGCTCCCGATCTATACGGATCTGATTTGGCATCCCTTTCCATGGTAGCCATAGGTGAGAATAATTCATGGCAGCATATGCATTCAATGCTTGCATGAAATCCCTTCCTAAGATAATACCATAGGTGTCAGGAATATCAGCAACTTGGATGTCAATGGTCTATTGTATCCTTGGATCAACAAAAAATTGCGTGGGTATTCTATTGATCTCACCAACTATGTTGATCTCAGTCTTATCAAGCTACGTCACTTTGCACTAGGAAGGAGTTGGAACTATTCCCAAATATTTACACATGCTCAAGGGCATGACATTGGCGGAGGCTCTTGAATTGAGAAAAAAACTATGCAAGTTCTTCCCAAATATTCTAATGGTGGTCAGGAAGGGAATCAGTGGATGAAAGTGTTGGCACTATGTGGGACCCTTCTTTCAGGGTCACCGCCAAGCAATCCGATGATGTGACCTGTGAAGGCATTGTTAACCCTATAGTAGTCCCTCTTGCAATTTTTGTACTATAGTTGAGGGTACTTGTCATACACTTTTAGTACCATTTATGGATTTGGATTTGGTGTTGTGAATAAACCCCTATATTGGGCATGGTCAACAAGCAAGTATACAAGGTATGATGACATGTAGGACTCGGATGTTTCCTTCACTACCACAAAATACTCATGTAAGTTGTCACTGATCATTCCAACCCAATAGAAATATGTGTCTCCTCGAATGATCACCTCAATAAAATAAAACATCTATTCTTGAAATAAATTCGAAGTCGAAAGGCCCATAACTCTACTTAGAAGAGTTACCAACTTGCAGTAATCTTTGAAAAGTCACTTCAAAAGAGTTCTTGGGGCACTTTGTTAGTAGTAACCCTCTTGTCCTTCAACCAGTATTGATTAATCAATTTATTTCATCTGAGGGGATCTTCATCCCACATCTGCTTGCCATATTCCTTGGAGGTTTGCTCCATCTCGTTGAAGGTAGGGATGCAAAAATCTTGCCTTATTGACTTGGCAAACAAATCAGCCAATATGTTTCCATCCTTGTCCACTATTGTTCTGGTGTCTTCTTGGTATGCTTCCCTATAGGCCATTACAAGTTTAGGGGCTATGAGAGCTGGTAGGAATCCTGTAGCCTTGGCTAATCCACTACTTCTAATTTTTCTAGCACTTTCAATTTTGGGGTTGAGCTTGACCCTTTGTTTGAACACATTGATACCTATGTGTCCCAGATTAGTGTTTGAGATCTCCTTCCATTATGTAAAGACCTTGGATTTAAGGGGTTCCCCTTGGAACTTTTACTTCATTTCATCTTTATCCTCCTTTCCTCGAGGTAATTTTACGATTTTCTTTCCTTTGTCTTTCTTTGTGGGCACCCCTGAGGATCCGATAGTTGGTTCCATATATCCTACAACCAAAGGAGAATTAAGTGATTCAAGCATAAAATATGAGGAATGTTAGCCACAATCTTGTAAAATAGCATTAGATCAAACAGTTTATGTTTTAAAGATCATAGAAATCCTCTAAAGATTACCTTCGCCTTTCGTTTGGAGGAATTTGGGAAATACGGGCCCAGGGGTGCGAACTTCCCTGTGCTGGCAGTTGCTTTGGAGGTAGTAGAGATAGACGGTTCTTCCAAGAAATACTTCTACAGATGGAGTCTCACCAGGTGGAACCCATAGGGTTGTAGGACAAAAGTCATTAGGATGTGGGAGGTCATCCACTTGGAACGACATTGGTGGGACAATATTCTGACAACGAATACCTGCATGGTTAGGTGTGTAAGAGGGCATGGGTCATCCACTTTATTTTGGTCATGCTTTAATAATCTGAAAGCAAACAAAACATCAGGTTTCACGTGGGGAGACAGGGGTTGAAGGCTATTTGAGATGGTAGAACCCAAACGGAGTCCCGCAGACAGAAGTCCACAGGACTTCATCTACATGGCTCAAAACAATCAATTTGTTCATGAATCCAACAACGCTTACAATGGTGGTAAATGATGGGCAGGGGGATCTATTATGATAGCCATTTGGAATGATGGGCACAACACGAAATTTTGAGGTTGGCGGCCCATGACTACAGGCCCGAGAGGGTTTGAGGGTCACTCATTTTACTTGTAAAATTTGCAAGTTTTCATAAATGGCGTATGACGGGGTGGGGTTCGACCGATGGGAGGATGGGTCAAAAAATTTGTTTTAAATGGTGGAACCGAAAGGCAATTGGTAGGTGGATGCCTGGGGGGTTAGACCTAATAGGGCCGATGGACGCGCTCTTTAAAATTATGAAATTTTGAGGCTTTGAGCTTGCTGACTGCAAAGGCGGGAGTCGCGCATCGTGAGGGCAGAACTAGATAGTTTTTTGGAATGACAGGGCCAAAAGGTGAAATTCACTTAGAGGTCTGTGGTTGTGGGCCCAAAGAGGTTGGGAGGTCCATCCTTGGACTTGTAAATTTTGGCAAGGCTTGGAACAATCAAGACGAGAGGGTGTTTCGTGAAGGTAGGCCCAAGAAGGATGGAAGCCACTTTTGAAAGTTCATGCATTGCGCAAGAAAATGATGGTGCTCAGGAGCTCTGGGTCTGAAGGATAAGACCACCTTTCTCAAGAACAACTACGATGGCATGAATTTTTGAATGGAATTATCTCATTGTTTCGAGGGGTTTTCATATTTCTAATTTGTGAGTTTTGTAGTGAGGTTGTTTGCTTACCTAGATTCACCATTTTATTGAAAAAACACTTAATCATTATCAGTTTTAGGGGAAACAAAGATGTCAAGGAGTGGCAGAAAACTTACCTGACAATCTCGCATAGAACAACAATGAAACTCTTTGAAATTTGCTAGATTTGGTGGATAGAGGCTGCAAGCATGATGGCGGCAATGATTGGGGCTCCTGACACTTCGCTGCAAAAATAATTTGGTGAAAATGATAGGTCAAATAGGTTATTTATAGAAAATGTGGCATTAAATGCATGCATTAAATGTTCATATGATGGTCACTGCAGTTGGTGAACGGTCATTTCGGAATGGTGTCCAGGTTGACGAAATCCGTAGGAGGGAAGGTCGTCACATGCCAGACATTAGGAATAGTTAGCAATGGAAACAACAAAGGTGACTGTGGGTCCCAATGAGCGGGAGGACATCGGGTGTCCATTATCAAAAATAGAGAAGGCATTGAGGAAACCCGCATAGGGCAGCCTGCAAGGGCGGACCCACACTAGTCGGAGGACACCAATTTAAAATATTGAAGTTAATCAGCCAAGGAAACTCCGCAAAGACTCCAAACCTTGAAAATTCAGGAGGAGAAAAATATGGTCAATTTAAGATGATTCTTCAAAATTCTTTGACCATCTAGGACTTAAAAATAGGGGCACGCAAAATGAGGGAAAACAAAAGTGATCAGACACAAGCGAAAAGAGAGGGTCCTCATTTTGAATGGGTCATGTGTGTTATATGCACAATAAGTATTTGGGGGATCTTATAGAACTTGGCCTCAAGGTTCTTGCAGTAGTAAAAAAAAATTATGATCTCTATGGATGGTAACTTCTTTGCCCTCAAAAGGAAACTTTACACATTGATGATAGGTCAAGGCTACAACTTTTAGGGCATGGATCCAGATTCGACCAAGAAAGATGTTGTAGGGGAGATCAAGGTCTAAGACTTGGTATGTAGTCTCCGCAATGATGGATCCCACTTGGATGGGTAGTGTAATGATACCTTGTGATACCTACTCTTGGTTGTCATATGCTCTGATGGTGGTATTCTTTGCTTTCTCAATAGTATCCTCTAAATAGACTAATTTATTGATCAACTGAAGGGTGCAAATGTTCATACCAACACCTTCATCTACGAAGACTTTTTTAACCTTTTTCTTATTAATGATTACCTCAAGGTGTAAAGAATCATTATGAGATGACTGTGATGGTAGGTCTTGTTCTGAGAATCACTGATATGCCCAACCATAGGTTGAAACTATTTTGTATTAATATCCTTGGGGACAAAGGATGAAGAAAAAGAATTATCTAGGCTTTCCCTATGTGAGGGGGATAGCCTCAATAGTTTCAAGATTGATATTGTAAGACATAGATTTTCTGGAAAGATTAATGCTAATGTTGCATAGATTAAAATGATCAAGTCTAATCTAACAAATAATCTAAATCAAAACAACAAAGAATGAAGTAAGTAAACATAATTAAACTAAACAAATCAAAATAAATTGGAAAGCTCTCACCGAATATTCGTCCACTCCTTCGAATTATCTCGATAGTCCTTCTGCATTTTTTTGTTTCAGTATTCTTGCCCTCAGATTTTTAGTATTATTGCAAGCATAACCTTGTTGAACGTCTAAGAAAAATATCAAAGATAAGTTTCTTCTCAAAAGTGCATTGATTTCGAGAGGAGGAATAATGATAATGATAGGACATTTTATAGATTTTGGGTTTTTGAACGATCGACTCATATTCAAAGAGAGATCAATGGATGAGATTTATGAATGTCATGCGATGTGAGTTTTGTTTCAGATAGAACTTGAGTTAGAAAAGACTGAAAGATAAAGATTAAGTTAGAACGAGAACTTAATCTTGTGTCAAGACTATTCGAAAATAGAAAGAACAAGAGTTCCAGATCTTAATCTTCAGTTAAGAGTCTTCGAAAATAGAAGAAATAGACTTTGAATGCCAAAGACAAAGTTAGAACTCGAAGAATAATTCATTCAAATGCATACATGCATATGAGTTAGAACTAGTTAACATACTAGTTGTGATAGAGAGTCCTCTCATAGAAATGATCAAATACCGAACCCGGAGATAACTGGCGGATTTAAAAATAGATCTGGAGTTAGAAGGTGAGTGAATGATTAGATAATTGAACGATAGAAGAATGTGACATACATAATTAATGAATGAATTAAAAGTTAATTTTATTCAACACTCGAAAATGAAAGACTTAATTAAATAAATAAAGATAATTTATTTAATTTGACTGTTGAAAAGGATAAATTGAATAATTAAATAATAAATGTTTAATTATAGTTAAAGAGGGTTAAATTAATAATTAAATAAAGATATTTAATTATAGTTGAAATATGATAAAGGGGGTAATTAAATAATAAATTATTTAATTAAGAAGGAAGAATTAATTAGTTAGCGACATAATTAAATAAATATGATTTATTTAATTAATCAAGTTGAATAAAGGAATTAATGAATTAGTGAATTAATTAAAAGGGGTATTTAATTAATAGAGGAAATATGTGTTAGAAAGGGTAGTTAAATTATTAACATTATTTAATCATGACCATGGATAATAGAAAATTATGTCGAAAGTGGTGTTTGCAGGCCTAGACCAATTTTCGATGTCTACAGATATATATGCAGGGGTCTTCTTAAGTTGATCTAGGAGATTGTACTTATTGGGATTTGGTGTTGGAAAAGTAGGTTGCACCCTAGATCAGGATGGGACTCCTTGGATGGTGACTTTTCCATGTCATGTGATGAATCCACACTCTGCACTAGGTCCTTTGATGGTGACAATGGTGATGACACTATAAAAGCAAGTGTATACATTGAAATAGGTATGTTGCACATTTGTGTAATCCTTAGCTTTTTCAGTGTTGTTTTCTTTGCTATGATCTGACATAGGGTTCTTGTATATATTAAGATCCTGGTTGTCATCTGGTACTTCAACAGATATGGCTTCACTCTCTATAAGATTTTGGATAGTATTTTTGAGCCTCATGTAGTTCATTTTTTATGTCCTTTGATTTTATGAAGTCACAAAGATCTTTTTTTGTTGTACCGGGGTGGTTTATCCTGTGGTTCTTGGTAGTTTTCAAAATTTGAAAGTGTTATCAAGTTTAATTCTACCAACTTCATGATGTTTTTGATAGGTTCTAACAACTGTGTGTACTTTCACTTTGGATAGTTTTTCTTGTTAGGTTTTCTTTGTTGTGTTTTGGTGTTATTGATGTGATTGTTCTAAGGAGGTGTTGTTTGTTCCACAACTGGTTGAATGTTGGTTATTTGATTTTTTTGGCCTAAGAGCACTTAGGACCACCTTAGCATCTACCACACCATCATTTGTTACATTTTTTTTCTTAGCCCAAACACGAGGCTTGTCATTCAAACTAGTTGATGGGTGATTGTCTTTGTAAGCTTGAGTATTTCCCTATGAGATTAGAGCTCTCTCGATGTTAAGGGCTCTAGGTAAAAATTCATCATAAGAGGTAATGAATTACACTTTCAAGTGGAAGGATAGATCTAGATCTAGATTTTGTATGATAATCCCCACTTGTTGTTCATCAGGAATGGGCCACTTTCTCTTGCTAGCTCTTTGTCTCCACTGTTCCAATATTTTTTTGAAAGATTCTCCTTTGTTTTGTTTGAGAATATACAACTCTTCTAGCCTTATGCCCATGTCAAGGTTAAAGGAGAAGTGATCTATGAATTTATTGGTGATTTCTTGAAAATAATTGATACTGGGAGGTAGTTGATAAAACCAATCCATGGTAGGACCTGTTAAACTTTGGGGGAAGAGGCACATTAAGTAAGAATCATTGTAGTCAACCTCCATACACATGATGCTAAAATATTTGAAATGGTCCATAGGACTTCCTCTCCATTTTTATTTATCGAATTTGGTGATTTTAATGTCAGGAGGGAATTCTACCATTGTGATGTTGCGATCAAATGGATATGGACATAAGTTCTATGTATGGGGATTCTTTTCCTTGTCCATCCGAAGATCCTACATTTCTTATGATAGCATCTTAAGTTGCGATGCTAGATCATCTTGCGGTTTTGGTGGAGGAACATATGTTGCGTATTGTGGGATGGCTAGTGGGTTGTATGTAGGATTTTGATATGATAAGGTGTTGTATGGTGTATATGGTGGTGTGGGATTCTATGAATGTGATTGATGTGTTGATGTATATGTTCCTAACACATTTGGTTGACGATGTTCTATTGAGGATTATAGTAAGAACTTTGTTGTTGTTGTTGTTGTTGTTGGGAATACTGGTGAGCTAGTAAGGCCTGTTGTGTTTGTTGTTGTGTCACTAGGGCTTGATATTGGGCTTGTTGTTGTTTTTGTGCTGCTAAGGTTGCTTGATGGGCTTGATGTTTTTTTTGTGGTAAGGTTGTTTAATGTGGTTATTTTTTTTGTTGTATTGCTAAGTCTTCTTGATGGGATTGATGTTGTTGTTGTGTAAGGTTGTTTTTTGTGTTGCTAAAGTTACTTGGTGTTGTTGCTATTGTTGGTGCCACTAGGGATGATTTTTGTTGTTGCTATTTTTGTTGTGGTGCTAGGAATACTTGATGTTGTTGTTGTTGTTGTTGTTGTTGTTGTTTTTGTTGTGCTGCTAGGGCTTCTTGTTGTTATTGCTGCTATTGGAAAACTTGTTGATAATCCTGTTGTGCTTTCTATAAAGCTAAGGCATGCACTTGTAATGTAGGATCAACTAATTTTTGGGACATTTGTGATGGATTTTTGGTGTTTATGTTTTAAGTGGGTAGTAGATTGTTGATGAGGTTGGGGGTTCCCTTGGTTTAACGTTCCTTGTAAAATGGTGGATTGGGATGGAGGAATGTAAGTTTGTGGGCCTATTTGATTTTGCATGGTGAAGGGGACCATGGGGAAAGATGATGATGGTGCCATTAGATTTTGAAATGGTAATGACATACTAGGACCTTGATTCCATTGATTGAAAAGGTTCCCTTGATTGAAGTCTTGAGGATTTCCTTGCATTAGGGATGTATTCAAGGTATTACTTGGATTGATGGGGTTCGTAACCAAGGGAATGTTTTGATTTGGGTTGATGATGAATGGGATGGATGTGTTTTATGAAACCAATGGTGTGGATGAACCAATTGGGGGTTTGGATAAATATGTACCTATTTTCATTAAGGGTTGACCCTACATTATGGTGTTGGTGTGAACTTGTTGGTATATTTGAGACACTTGGTCTACATTTCCTTGTGTGATGTTGGGCACACTTGTGGTACTTGTAGGGATGGATAAAGATGGGTACCCTCGATATGCTGAGGTTATTTTGGATTCATGAATTGTAAGTGGTTTATGTTGATGTAAGGGGTGTTTGGGAATGGTAGAAGCACCAAATGTTGGTTTCCATGTGGTGGATGCATTGGTGTTAAGATTACCTACAAGTGTGTTGCTTTCAAATGGAGGAGTATGTCCAAAGTCTTTAGCAAGACTAGCTATGAGACTAGGAGTGGATGTTTGATTTAGCCCTAGAAATGGAGTTGTTTGCAAGGTGGATGAATTCAAGTCTTGTGCCAATGATTGCTCAACAAAATATGGGGAAATTGGAGTTACATTTTCTAAGGCTTGAAGTTCCATGATTTCCTCCCTAGTAAGTTTAAATGGATTGTTCATAATATCTTCTATCTCATATGGCCCTGATGGAGATGAGGGTTTTTGTAATGGGGTAACTTGACTTCTCAGATCCAATTCTTGAGGATTTGGATCACTTGAGGTAAATGTAACTTAAGTTTTCTCCATGATTCTCTTGTGTTGTGATCATTTATTTACCATAAATTTTTGGTCACTTATGGGAGAGTTATGTTGAGATTTGTAATGTTTAAATTCTCTAGTTGACTCAAATATAGGTGAAAGGGACTCTCTAAGACTTTTTTTGAGAAATGATGATAATGGGAGATGAAAAGGTGAATGATGCGGGGAGTGATCTTTGCGAACATTATGGGACAACACTTTTGACTTAAGTTTGATTTTTTGAAACTTGGATAGAGGATGTTTATAAGCTTTGGAAATCTTTAGGGTAGAATTGTAACCTTCAAGATAAACTAGTTCAAAGATGATAACTAACTTACCTAGATGTATGGAAAATGATTCATTTCATATACAAAGTAGCTAAGTTAGGGGTTGGTTTGATTGATGTCTAGGTTCGGAGTGTTGGTGAATTTAAAATTTTTGCAAAGATAGGTGAAGTGAAGGATGAAGTTTAAATGAAGGGGTGGATGAAATGTTTAACCCAGTGTTGACTTAGAGTGAAATTTTGTTTGATAAGACCAAGGTAGTGAGAAACATGCTAGACCTCTGAAGTTTTCAAATCCTAAAGACCCAACAATCTAGAGAAGTTCAAGATCATGAAAAAGACCAACGTTTTGACTTTCAAAAAAGGAATAAACTAGATTATTCATTGAAGCACATCTATAAAGATCCTTACCAACCTATTCTTATTTTGGTAGAGTGCCAAAAGGTGTCTTTTGATGGATTTTTCACTATGATGCCTAAGTTTGAAGTGGCAACATGTAGACCTTCTCTTGGGTATTTTTATTTTTCATGAGATCATTTAGAGAATTCTAAGATTGTAATGTTTGACTTAAATGAGAGGTTCATATTGAGCATACATGTCTTGATTATTTAATGGGATAAGTCTATAAAACCTTGTTACCAACTTGTTCCTATTGTGGTACTGTCTTAGGATATGTCTTCTAATGTACTTTGAACTATGATGTCTAAGTTTGAAATAGCGACATGTATACCTTCTCTTGGGGATTTTGATTTTGTCTGAGATCATTTAGAGAAGTCTAAGACCATGGAAAAGAGGATATTTATTTCCACATAGGAGGTGGTAATATGGGCCTTCTAGCCACAATATCAACTTGTTCCTTTTCTTTGTCTATGATGTATGTTATGTTTCTCCACTGGGTTGGTGTTTCTTTTGTCTCAAAACTGAAGCTTCTCAAACTACTAATTATATTGGTTTGTTCTCCTTTAATGAGTTAAAATTTTGGTTGAATGATAGTGGGTGTAAGGTTGGTATTGTGCCTACAACACACACACCCCATTCGGAATAGGGACCCTCTCTTTTCGCTTTGTTGGGTTGCTTTTTTTGCTGCCTCATTTTGTGTGCCCCCTATTTTTGAGTCTTAAATGGTCGACGAGCCCCAAAATTCATCATATTAGGCTGACCAAGTTTCACCACCCTCAAAACTTTGATGTCTCTGGCCTTTGTGGGGTCCCTTTGGCACTATTACCTTAAAGATTTTGGGTTGTCATCTTTTGCTCCCCGTGGGTCCGCCCCTGAGGGTCGTCGTGTGCAGGAATCCATTGTTTATTTTTTGTTTTCATGGTGGCCATGCAACTCCGGCCGCCCATGCTCCACACCCCGTGACCTCTGCTTTCATTTCCTCTACCATTCTGAAATGGTGAATGTTTGGCTGTCGTTCGTCCTACACGCTCTACATTTCCCCCTGTCAGTTTTCTTAAAACTTGCACCCACCAACTTCGCCTGCCAACATACTAGCATTTAATGCCAGCATTAAATGTGAAAATCCTATAAATAGGTGAAGTTGAAATGTCATTTTCATCGACATTTTTTTTAGAAACTGTCAGAGCCTCTTTCCCTTATCGCCTCTACATTTGCATCCTGCTTCCGCCGATTTGAGCTTCATCATTGCTAGGAATTCATCATCTTCTATGTGGGATTTTGAGGTAGGGTTGCCGTTGCCATTTTTTATTTTCTTTACATTAAAAATCTTGAAAATTTGTTAAACATCTCGGGCAAGAAACCTTCAAACCAGCTAGGAAATCGCATCCCCACAAAACCCACATGTTGGAAATGTAAGAACTCTCAAAATTCGACAATATGGGTCTAGCAGAACTTAAAACTTCCACCATCATTCTTGAACTAGGGCCACAGAGCCCTTTCAGCCCACAAAACCCTCATCATCGTTGCTTTCGAGTTGCATCAATAACCTTTGACTAAACTATCGTTACCCTCATTGGGCATGCGTGCGTGCAAAGACTCCATCCGGTTGATGATTCCCTTTTAACTTTGCGGGATTCCACTCATTATTCACCCTTTGGCTTCGCTATTTTGAAAATGACCATCTCGTCCCACCTCTCTGTATGGCGAGCTCCGCAAACTCATCTTCCATCAACCTTAAAGCGAAACTAATGACTAGAAAATTCCTCTGTTCACCACCCACCCTTGCTAGTCGACCCTTGTGGGCTGCCCTCTTCTAGTGGCCCTTTTCATTTTCCATTTTCAAATGGCTACCAAGCACCGCCCTTCTGCTCCACGGACTCCATCGACCAGATCACCATCGGGTGAATATTTGCATGAAATATTTTGTGGGTGACCTCCTGCGGACCGCCATCCTTTGTTTGACAATCATTTCACAACATCCAAATTCAAATGGTGAATTCAACCCACCCCTTGGCCTTGTGGATCTTGAGCCTTCCCTCATCGTGAGGGTGAAACTTTTAAAATCGACTAAGTGTGGGGTTCCTTTTGGGCTGGCTTATGTGGATTGCCATTTGCAGACCACCCTCTGATGATTACCATTTCAAAATGGCCAGCTCCCTCTGCCCCTCTGAAATGAGGACTCTACACCATTGATCTTCATTCAACCCATTTGTGCATAAAATTCCTAATTAAATATTGCTTGTGGGCCGGTCCTCGCAGGTCGCTGCTCCATCCTGATTGTTTCATGAGCATCGTTCTTGAATGGTCATGCTTATCTTGCCTTTTTCTTAGTGGAGCCCAATCCTCTTGTCGTCGTTTGACCTCCCTTACAAAAATGAGGCATGCCAATGATTCTGGCAGGCTTGAGGGTACTGACCACCTCTTGCGGGCCGTCGTCCTGCCTTTGCCATCTTCAAATGTCCTTCACCCAATTGCCTTTCGTAGTCTTCTATCCACATTATTTCAAAAAATCCTAAGCCTTAGATGAATTTTTGGTGGCCTTCCTTGGTGCCCATGGGTCCCGTGTGGTCGCCTTTCCAATGTTGTTTTCAATGGTAGAGCCTTAAACAATTGATCTACCCTTTGCTTTCACATGCTCAAAGGATGATCCTAATGCTTCCTAATCTTCAAAGTGATCTCGACCCATGTGCTAAAATTGCTTGACCTCCCCAGTGGACCCCACCTAATGATGAAATCTTGATGCAGGTGAAGTCATGCGAAACAACTTCCAGCCCAAGGAAACTGGCACCCCTAGGCCTACATTATCCAATCTCCTCTGAATGAAAGGAAAAGGATGATTTGTAGGAGATTTTATGATCTTTAAAACATGAATTATTTGATCTAACGACTATTTTGTAGGATTTCACTAACTCTCCCCCCCATTTAGTGTATGAATATGCTTAATACACCTATTCTTGTAATATTTATGGAACTGACTGCAGGGTCATCAGGGGCACCCACCGAGCAAGAAAAAGGAAATAAATCAACTAAAGCCTTAATAGGGAAAGAAGATAAAGATCAAATGAAGTTTTAGTTTCATGGGCTGGAGGTAACTTCCAAAGTCACCACAGAGTGGAGGAAGGTTTTAGACACAAACCTAGGCCATGTCAAGATTGGTGAATTTAGGAAAAGGGTCATTGTCAACCCTACCATAGAGAATGTTAGAAGAATAAAGAAAAGTGGGTTGGCTAAAGCGGTCGGCTTCCCGCCATCTCTTGTGGCCCCAAAACTAGTAATGGCCTGCAGAGAGGCTTATCAAGAGAAAACCAGAATAATTGTAAATCAGGATGGTCGAGTGTTGGCCGATCTTTCCACCAAGTCTATAGCCAAAGTATTTTGGATCCCTACCCATGACTCTATGGAGCTAGCCACAATAGAATATGCAAACAATATGTGGAAGGTGGACCCCTTGAAATGAAAAAAACTAATTAATCAACACTGGTTAAAAGATAAAAAGGGGAGTGCAAACAAGGTTCCCCAAGAGCTATTTAGGAGTGATTTTTATGAGGATTATCATGATTTGGTAACCTTGTTGAGCAGGGTTGCAGGTCTCCCAACTTGGGATTACTTCTTTGGCTGGATGTTCTACTTCATCGAAGAGATCATTTGAGGAACTACCAAGTTCGATTGGGCTTGGATGATCAGTAAGAACCTGCATGAGTAATTCCTGGCAATGAAGAAGTCCCACCAATTTTACATGACCTTTTATTTGGTTTATTTGTTGGTTTATGCCACTCTATACCGAGGTTTGTTTGTAGTGAAAAGTGTCATCCTAGGGAGGGAATTGAAGGTATATGACAAGTTCCCACAACTCCAATACAAAAAATTTAAAAGAGATTATTGTAGGGTGAATGGTGCATTCATTGGATACATCATCAGACTTATTGAAGGTGACTTCGAGAAGAGAAACTCATAGCGCTCGTGCCTTCATCTAGTGGTTTAGATTCCTGTTCATCCAATTGCCCAAGTTTACCTACATCTAAACTGAGGGCTTCAATGGAAAACCTTACAAGCTGCCTCGGTATCCAAATGACCAGATGATATTGTTGGAGGTGTCGAGGAAACTCTATCCCACCTGCACTCTCCTCATAGGAAATCACTAGGCAATGGTGCTTTATCCCCTCATATTCAGGCAGGTAATGTATGCTCTCTCGGCCACCCAAAGTGCTGACTATTCTGAGAAGGAGCTTGTTGAATACAATTTGAGTCAGTACACTCCTCGCTCGAGAATGGACCCATATGAAAAACTTAAGAAATTTGTGGGAAGGGAATATGCCCACTTGCACCATGTTGAAGATTTCTAGGCCAACTGCCAGGATGATAAGGAGGTGTGCATGGGGCATTACATGCATATGACGACATACTTTGTAAAGATATTCAAACTGTTCCCGGTGCCAGATTAGGTTGTTGAAGATGAAAACAAAGTTATAGATCTGAGGTTTGACATTATCGCCAGCCTACCATTACCTTCTATAGAAAGGGACGAGGCAGAGGTTGATGACCTTGATACCTTGACAAATCCCATTGAGAATAGAATTAGATAGTGGGTTGATGCACAAGTTGCTCAACTAAATCTTGAAGGAGTTGAGTTGACCTATAGCGAGCTCAAAGATGAGCTCAAGAGTGAGACAAATAGTGGGACTGCAACCACAACTGAAGAAGCACCCAAGTCTCCTCTAGTCACTAGGTCAAAGAAAAGAAAGGAAGTGCCAAAGCACTAGCCGAAGCATAAGGTGTACTGGAGGAAGCCATCAGAGGCTAAGACCTTGAAGAAAGAAAATAAATCTAGTAAATTCTCTGAGAGACAGACAATTCGGGAGGACCCAGTACATGAAGGAGAAGATGAAGTAGAAGCCGAGCAACCTAAATCACCACTTTTTGCCTCTATCCTTTCCACTGCCATCATTGTCGCTACTATCACTCCTCCCCTAGTGTTTCACACATTGGTCGTCTCTTCCCCGCCTACAGTGGAAATCTTAGTTCACCTTGCCTCCACCTCACCCACAACACCCATCATGTTGATCTACTCTTCCTCTGCCACCACTTCTCCACTTTCCTCTTTCTCAGTATCACCCTTGTCTATGGTGCCTTTTGCCTCGACCGCAACTATTCCCACTCTCACTCTTATAGAGGCCTTTTCCAAATACATGTAGAATATTCCTTTGGAGCTTTCTAGAATGTTCACAAACCCTATAGTGCAGGATACCCTGGCTCAAGCTATCGCCGGTCTCCCCGCCCCTCCTATAATAGAGTCCCCCAAAATGGAGGCAATGATGCAAGTATCAGAAGAATTGGAGAGGCAAGAAAGGGAGACAACCAAAAAGGAAAAGGATGATGAACCTGAGGATCCCTTCAAAGATGACTATCATGCACATCTAGAATACCAACACCTAGTCATGAATGAAGTGGTATATGGAGAGGAGGATAATTCACAATCCTTAGAGGAGGAATATGTCAAGGAAAATAGTGAAAAGTATGTGATAGAATATTCTGACCTAGAGCTCGAAGAAGTTGCCCAAGTGACCTGAAAATGTCAGAGAGGAAATGGAGGGGCATGATTCCCAAGAAGAGGAGGCAAAAAAGTAGGTGTCTATTGAGCCTCCATCAAGGGAGCAAGATGCAAGCCTTGACCATCAAGAAGAATTACCTCCTAAGATGGGAGAGCAGGAAAATAAAGAAGATGAAACTAGAGAAGAAGATAAGCTTGAAGAGGTGGCAGAAACAAAGAAAAGCCCTAGGGAAGAGTGTCATATGAAGCCCAGGCATGAAGAAGAAGAAAAGGTACTTGAATGGGAAAATAGCCCCAAGGAAAAAGAAAAAGCTATATTCATCCGAGATTTAGATGAGGAGGATGAAGAGAAAATAGAAAAGGAATCCTTAGATCATGGAGAGGAGGAGATCCAACATATCCAAAGAAAAGAAGGTGGTCATGAATCACCAAAAGGTGGGTCTTCAATGCCTAAGTGGTTGGAGAAACAAATACAGAAGAAGACTCCCACCCTCATGGATCCCAAGGCACGACTGGAGGCAATCCTAGCATGAGCCCAAGTATGGGCTAAGAAGGAAAAGAGACCAAAGGTAAAGTCACATCTCAAGATGGATGCATAAGTATCCTGAACGGTGCATATTTCCACCCGAGTGGTGGATAAAGAAAAGGGGGTAGGTTATAAAATCTCCACTATTGATCTTGGCATAGCTACAAGGGAAGAAAATATTGATCAAATCCAAGGTTATGTGGCTACAATCATCCATCAAATGAACAAAGATCAATCCTCCAAGGAGGAATTAAAAGCATAGGTGGTAGATCTTACTGCCTATATACAATAATGGTATTCTACAAAGCAACTACCAACAACCTCATCAGCCCTGCCGCTACTACTATCAAAAGACCATATGGACAAGTTACAGAAAAGAAAGAATTGGTCTAAGGCCACTGAAGATTGGTTTTGTTGCATGGTATATAACAAAGATATGGGCATTGGTCACACCGTCATGATGGTAAACAAGTTATGAGATTTGTAAAAACATTTGGTGGATGTTGAAAAGACCTTCCATCACTCCACAGAGCTATACTAGATTACTTATCCCAAGCTTGAAGCCATCCTCAAGATACAAAACAAATTATGGGAAAATGAACTGGGTCTAGAAAAGACTGATGAATGGCTCACCAAGACATGGAAAATGAGTTTGGACCACAAAAAGGAAGTGTTGGAGTGAGTACTCCATGAGGTCGAGTTCAATCTAGAATAGACCAAAGAACACCGAGCCGATGTAGAAGATTATCTCAAGCTGATGACAGATCACAATATGTCATCCCTCAAGCTCGATGTAGAAAAGATCAAGTCGTATTTCCATGAGAAGATGGAGAAAGGGACAATGGATGTGCTAACAACAGAATTCATGTACTTTGTCACTAATGCCTCCATCCAATCTAAGAAAATGGCCAAAACAACACCCAAGTGCCTAAAGAATTGGGAACAAATGGCAGACCAGTCAAAGAAATTATCATTATAGATTCTTCAATCTGATATAATGGAGTGGGATAAGCTTCGAACGATGATCAAAAAATTTGTGGAGTATGCCACATTCCAAAAGGAGGCTAGAAATCCTATCATAGATGATGAATTCCTCATAGTTTAGCTATAGTAAAAGGAAATCAACTAGAAGAAAAAAGAGTTATAGTGCTACCCCACAAGGAGACACAATAGACTAGAGGACAAAATGTATTTTAAAATTACCATATATTTGGGGGGTCGATGAAACCCTAATTTTTAGGGAATCTTTGCCACACAATGAGGTTAAATCTTGACCATTCATTTTTCTTTTCGAAAACTATAAATAGGGGGCTCCTCTCATTTTCAAGAGAGATTTGAGTTGTTGTAAAGACATGTCACTAGAATGTTAATAGAAATTCATTGATTTGGTGGATTCTTGAGTTACAAATTCATGTTGCGTTATTCTTATTCTCATATGTAGTGAATTTTAGTAGATTAACTTTGTTGTTCTATGTGTTCTTACATGCTTTGGTAGACTAGTTAAGGCTATTCATTGGTCTTGAAGAATTTTGTTGTGTTGATGCCTTTCCTTGTTCATGATTTTTATTGTTTATTGATGATAAACTATAGTGTAAAGCTAGTCTAAAAATTATATGAATGTTGCACTTAAATTATATCTCTTGTTCATGCTTTATGGTGAATGAAAGGTTGAAAATTTGCAGACCTTAGAAGATTGCACAAGCTTCATGAGACTATAATTTTATTTGGTTAAGTGGAACTTTGTTCTAGGAAGGTTATCCACTGTAGGGTCCTCCATTATCACTGTTCATTACTAGTTTTAGGTCTAGGAACTTCTTATCTTCCTTGCCCCCCTTTTTCTTTTTTTTAACAGTGACTTTGAACAAGGTTCATTGCACATTGTAGAGCCAAATCTGAACATAAATTTGGATTTTTAGAATGTTGTTTGAACCTACAAAAATTAAGCAGTAACTTCCCATCTTAAGAACTCCATCAAAAGAACCAATTGTTCTCCAATTTAACCTCTATAAGTCTACCTTGTGATTACTAGAAAGATCAAATTAAAACAATTGAGGCATTCCAAGAAAGTCATGACCTCATCAATTCCACAAATTCCATTTTGTGAAAAGGATGAAGTCAAGGGCATAGTTACCTAGGTTAACTTTGGGAAATATGGATTGAGATGTAAACCAAAATATTTAGAAGTCTCTAAGACCTTAAGACAAGCATCAATATCAAGGTTTTTTCAAAGGGTATCCATACTTAGACCAAAGGGTTTGAAATTATGAAAAGACTTTTTTAATGTTTGTTTTGAATTATTTTGGAATCAAGCAAGTGTTAAACTGACTCTCAAACATTTACAATCCTAGATTGATCAGGTTTGTATTTTTCGGTAGGCTTACCATCATCAAAAGAGATGATTAATCTATGAATATGAAGTGGAAAAATAGGCTATGTCAAGGAAAGATAACATCTTGATACACCAAAAAAAGGAGTCCCTTCCCCATTTTCTTTATATCTCAATAAAAAACCAGACATTGTAAGTAACTTCTTGGAGCGATGCTACTCCAATGCACTACCTTGAAATATGCTTTAGAACTAGACTTGGTTAGCCACTAAAAACAAGGATTTTAATGACCATATTTGGGATAAATTGGTTCCATACACATGGTGATTCTACTCAATTGAGAGGCCTCCCAACCCTTAGAAATATCTAAGGGTTTTAACACATCACAAGGATACTAAGGGAGATATTTGTCGGTATGGGACAACCACAACCAACTCAGTCAATGACTTTCATCACAACCAATTTTGTTTATATAGCGAGATGAAATGAAAGCACCGCTTTGAGTCATTCCCTCTCACAAGTTAGGAGGTAGGCCCTTTCTAAAGGTGACATACATTTTAAGCATAATTTTTTTTTTGTCACCCAAGATTGCCAATAGGCACAAGGGGAGAGGATAAGCGCTTCCAAGTTGAAAAGTAGACTTGCATGTTTCTCTTCACCCAAGATCGCATGAAGTGCAAGGGGATTAGATACAAACAAGAATAATAATAGTCAAATCAAACACATGTTCATTTTAATCACCTATTTTGAAGTGTGAAAGTTGTATTGTTCAATTTTAATCCAACAAGAAAAAATTATTTGAGGGTTCAGTTTTAACCAATTTGAACGTTCATTTTAAAGCCCAAAATAAATTTAGTTTGGTCCTAAAATGTGAAATAAAAAGAAACATAAATAGGCTATAATTTCCCCAAAAGTTTCGCACCATTTGTTACAATTATAAGATTTAATGAGAAGAATCCTCCTTCACTTTGAATTCATCCAAACCTGCAAAACCAGTTAGTCTAAAAAACTAGATCAATAATTTAGATACATGTAGAGGTTAGATAAGGCAAAAAATTTGAAAAACATGTCATAAATAAAGCTCTTTTTTTTTACCAATAATTCATGACGCTAAAATCAATTGCATCGCCAAAATCCATCAATAGTGTTGTTGTATTGGATGTGCATCATTGTATTGAAAAATTAAAAGTGTCGCTCTATAGAAAATAGTGAGGTCAATTGCATCGCCAAATAAATTACATCACCATATTAAAATTCATTTTGCGTTAAAAAATGACATTAGCATCACTATATTAATTTGTGGTGACAAAATTAAATATGCGCCACTATTTTAATTATGTGTCGACAAACTAAAATTTCATATGCGTTGTTTTATAGTGATGCATCATCAAATTTCATATGCATTGTTTTATAGCACTGGTGTACCTGAAAACACAAGGACAATAGATATTTGATAAGAAAATCATCAGATTAGTTAGTTCATGCCCTCCTTTTAGTGCCAAAATGTGACCGACGGATTAGTATGGGCAGAATACACTTGATCCATGAGGATAAGATGTATATTCATGCCACTAAACATCAATCCCAGTAAGATCAATCAATAAAACTAAACTAGGAATCCATTAAAACTTAACATGTTAAACTATGGTAGCTTCAAAACACCTATTCTAATCCATTGAAAATTATCATATTGGGGGAGTGGTGTCACATTGATGTGGAATGGTGACCCTATTAGAAACACAAGGGTAGACAATTAAGCGGGGGGGTGAATCAGTTGTCACAGAATTTTAGACTTATTAAACTTATTAACCTTTATTCTCAGATTTGATTAATAACAATGAAAGAATGAATCAACAACACATCAAAAACACACATAACACCAAGATTTTTGCATGGAAACCTTGTAAGGGGAAAAGCCATGATGGAGGTTAATCCACAAGTTATACCATGTTAAAAGTATAAGAAGAATATATGAGGAATGCACATGCATTCAATCACACTACTTAAAGGAAGACTCGCTGTCTTATAGAAAATATTCAAATTAAATCCATCTGAAGTATTTGAACTAAGAAAGTAGCATCTGCTAATGCCTGAGTACAGTTTCGGTTAAGCACATGAACACTTTTCTTCACTTTCTTTCACTCTTCTTCACACTCTGCTCTGCCTTCAATGATCTGAACCTTTTTCACACATAGCATTCGCACACTTCGCATTTTCCACACCTCAAATGAAGAAATAATCACTTATATATATTTGCAACAAGAAATTACATTGCTTCATGTCGGCTCCAAAAAAATAATAGAATGAATGCAAACTTTCAGCCCAAAACAATAAATATTATCAATGCGCATCAACCAAGGTTGAATAGAACATAGTAGAGACCCAAAAAAATGTTCTTGAACACAAAACACATTCAAATATTCTTCCTCAAAGATCCACAACACACTTCAAACACCTTGTCATCCATGAACATGAAAAACATGAACATGCAAGAGAAAATATTGAATCACGAGCACAATGATCAATGAGGATGTGCAACACATATAGAAAATAATCTAGAAACATCCATGAACACCACAAGAACATACACAACAACTCAGATTACCAGAATCACATTATCTTCTTTCATGAACACCATTTGCAGTAACAAAATAGTTGACAAAACATAGAATCTTATAACTTGCTCAAATCTTCATGCGCACCTCTGAAAATTTTGGAGTAAAAACTAGATAGGTTTAGAAACAAACCCTTTAATCCAAAACATCTCACTATCAACATACTAAACTTTCTACCATGTTGATCTTCATTGCTTCACAGACAACCTGTATCATATTTTATTACAATTTTCTCAATATCCTCAACATATATAGTCTTAAATACATTAATGCTAATAGTGTTGACATCAATGACAACCACATATCAGCAACTCAACCACAAAATCCATCAATCTCCCCCTTTGGCATTGATGGTAGCACATGATGTGAAAAACACATCATGAATGCAACTAGCTCTTCTTCCAACAATATCTCCTTTACACATTGCTCTTCAATATTTGTTTGCATTACTCTTCTCCCCCTTTGACATCAATGGGAAATGTAGACAAGCTTTGAACCACATATCTAAATCATCTGACTACTCCCCCTGAGTAGCAACCACCACAACATTAATCTGAATCAAGATATGACTGTGAATGCATGAACTGATGCAAAGACTATGCATCTTAGTTCTAGTTAGGAGGGGTAATCACCCCTAACTTCCCTTTGAGATACTCAAAAGTATCCTTGGGAAAAGGATTACTAGATATGTATGTAATATGTTCCGCAATACGCACATACTCCAGTTTGACTTCCTTATCACTCACTTTATCTCTCAAAAAGTGGTACTTCATAGATCTTTGCTTGGTCTTTAAATGCAACACCAGAGTCTTAGAAATATTTATAGCACTTGAGTTATCATAGAATATGACAATAGGTTCATCATACACAAATCTGATATCTTTCAACATCTATTACATCCACAATACTTGAGTATAATTATTATCAGTAGCAATATATTATGCCTCTGTAGTAGACAAAGAAATGACATTCTTCTTTTTTCTTAACCATGAAATCAGTTTCTTTCCCAAGAAAATGTGCCACCACTAGTACTTTTCCTATCATTCACATCTCCTGCCCAATCAACATCAGTAAAGGCACTTAAAGTAAGATCATCATCTTTAGGATACCACAGGCCTAAATCAACTATTCCCTTCAAGTATCTGAAAATTCTCTTCACAACAGTCACATGAGATTCCTTAGGATTGACTTGAAATATAGCAACAATGCATACAACATTCATGATATCAGGTCTATTTTGAGTCAAATAAATCAATCCACCAATCATTGATCTGTATCTAGTCTGATTTTCCTTCAGATAATCATCATCTTGTGTCAACTTACATCCGGTCACCATGGGTGTACCAACTGGTTTTAAATCTTCCATACCAAACTTTTTAACAGTTCTCTCACATACTTGGACTGAGATATAAAGATCCCTTTATCTACCTAAGTAATTTGCAATCCTAAAAATAATTATAACTCTCCAATCATTGACATATCAAACTCATTCTACATCTCATTACCAAAATTCATGCACAAACCATCATCTCCTCCAAAAATGATATCATCAACAAAGAATTTCATAAACAAATCTTTATCATCATTAATCTTGAAATATAAATTACTATCAATAGTACCTTTGTTAAATCCAACCTTCAATAAGTACTTGTCCAATCTATCATACCAAGCTCTAGGGGCTTGCTTGAGTCCATATAATTCTTTCTTCAACTAACAAACCATATCTCCCTTATTAGTCAATTGAAATCCATCAGGTTGCTCAATATACACCTCTTCCTCTAATTCATCATTTAGAAATATTGACTTGACATCAGTCTCACAACTTCAATTCTAGCAACAGGAGAAAAAATTTCCTCAAAGCCAATTCCTTCCATCTGAGAGTATCCTTTGCATACCAGTCTTGCTTTGTTTTTGATAACTTCACCTTGTTCATTTAGTTTGTTTCTAAAGACCCATTTAGTTCCAATTACATTTTGGTCTTTAGGTCTAGGAACAAAGATCCATGCATTGTTCTTCTCATTTTGTTGTAGTTCTTCTTTCATTGCTTCAATCCAATGTTCATCTTTGCATGCTTCGTTGACATTACTTGGCTTAGCCTTTAAAATTAAACATTATTCTTCTACAATTCTTCTCCTAGTCTAGACACCTTTGTTCTTCTCTCCTATAATCTGATTTATGAATGATTTAATCTCACATACCTTGGAGTATTAGAGTGTTCTTGAATTTCAGGATTTTGTGGTCTCTCTTATGTACTTTCACTAGTCTCTTCTTCTTCTTGATATTATTGATTCACCAGAATGATCTGAACTTGATTTGAATTCTGAATCTTGTTTGTACTATCATTCTAATCATCATAATCATATCCACAGGATCTGGAGGGTCTAGCAATGCCTTCATCAACCTTAACATTTTCACTTTCAGCCATTTTCTTCAATCTCTTGTTGTAGCAGCGATAGGCCTTACTCTTAGTAGAATAACCAAGAAAGATTCCTTCATCACTTCTAGCATCAAAATTTACTATATCTTCATCTCTCCTGATATACCATTTACTCCCAAATATTTTGAAATATCTAATAGTAGGCTTATGACCAAACCATAGCTCAAAAGGTGTCTTACCAATATTACCTTTGATTTGTACCTGGTTAAGGATATAAATAGTAGTACTTACAACTTCTCTCCAATGGATATGAGGGACATTTCCTTCCAACATCATGGTTCTATCAGCATATTGAACTTTTCTATTTTTCCTTTCCACAACTCCATTCTGTTGAGGGGTTTGCGGTGCAGATAATTATCTCTTTATCCCATGTTCTTCACAAAAAGAATTGAACTCACCAGGAAATTCACTGCCTCTATCTGATCTTAGACACTTAATATTCAGACTTGTCTCTGTCTCAACCATAGCCTTAAAGATCTTCAACTTTTCTAGAGCTTCAAATTTCTCCCTTAAGAAAGTAACTGTATAAGCGTGAATTTGCACCCCTAACGCAAATTCTCTTTTACCCCCTTGCACTTTAGAAAACCTAAGGAAAAGGCTTAATTCCACTTAAACCTAATGTCCACATCACAGTTGGCACTTGTTTTGTGTGTCGATGGGGGTGTTTTTTTTGGGGATGCCTGCACGACACACAGATGTCTGCATAATGCACTTATGTCCCTGGCAGATTCCTATGGCTAGAGTCTGTAGAGATGTTATACTTTTGATTGGAAGTCAAAATGTAATGCCCCTCTTCAGTTGGCTGACCCGAATATGGCCATTTTTCATCCTTTCCTTCATATTCTTCATCCATTCATCCATTGTTATGTTCAGCAAGGTTTTTGCAAGATCATTTGAGCACTCTCTTCATTCCATTCATTCACTTCAAGATTTGTACTAGCATTTTACACTCCATTGCAGAAATCTACCACTCCGTCAATCTGATAGTGTGAGCGCAGGACAAACACCATTGCAGCAAAGGCTTGAGTTCCTCTCATTTTCTCCTCCACAAGCCTTGAGCGCTTTGGATGGAGGTGGTATGCTCCTCTCATCTCCTCTATCATCTTTGGTTGAGTAAGCACATACTATTTGTAGTGTATTTTGTTTATGTAGCTTGTATTCCCTTCTTTATCTTTATTCCTATCATTACAAACTTGGTTGTCCATGGAGGTGGAAACACCAAAATGGGGTCTGACTGAGCCAGGCCCCTAAATAGCCCCAACATTTCCCCCTTTTATGTACGCAGGTGGAGAGATCTAGAAGCAAGCTGGTGAGAGGATTGTTGTACAAAATTATCTTCGTCACCCTTGTGGTAATATATTTCTTTTATCACATTCATATTTATGTTTCATTCTTCTTAATCTCATTATGTTGTTCAAAAAACCTCCAAACTAGGCTAGCAATCCTTTGTTGAGGATTTAACCTTGTCTCTCTGGTTTCCTAGTTGTATGGATGCTAGCGTGCCTGTGAGACGTTAGTGCATTACTATGTCATCCCAAAATTGTGCTTATTTTCTCTGATAGAGAGCCATCTGAGACATAGAGTTGACCTTAAAAATTGGCTCACCTAGTCTCCCTTCAATTCTCAGGACTGTAGAGTGATCGAAGGACCCATAGTCTTCATCATTCTCATCCCCCCTATCCTAATCATCCTCACAATTGAGGTAGGTTAGGCTAGCCTTTCCACTCTTGGCCTTTCATTTCCTAGGGCCTTGAAGTGGTTGGTCCCCCTCTCTTACATTTTTGGTGAACCTGACATGAACCAATGTCTACCCATTTGTCGGTGTTCTGAAATTTTTCTCTTATACCTCTTGGTCATTGAACCCTTGTGTGTTGTGAAATTTTATGAGCTTCACAACCTTGTCTACGACCTTTGGGCATATTTTCAAAAGAAGTCTGCAACACCTTGTGATGGTAAAGATGAAGTTATCCTCTAGTTTCACTACCGACCTTTTCTCTAGTTTTGAGATTGGTCTATCCACACAGGAGCACGTATCAAGAGGTGAGTCTAGGTTTCTTGATGAAACTGATCACATCCCTACCCCTCATACATCACCAACCTCTTCATCTATAGACATGCATGAGGCAATCTATATCCCTTCCTAATACATCATCAACATTGTTAAAGGGTTAGGTGCATTATAAAATCAGATGGAAGGAAACCCAAAGATGGCTAGGGTTGCTAAAGTTATCAGTGAAATAAGATACATGGTGGAAAAGGACTAGACAAGCATAGAGCTCTTAGCTAGTCTCACTGGTCTAGCCGAAGAATGTGCCCCCTCGAGCCATAGTCGCATGACATGACGTGGCCTCTTCAAGGAACATGAAAGACAACTAGAGAGGTTCATGCATCCTACATCCATATATATGCTTGATGCAGTCCCTTCAGTCAGTGTACTCACTATTTCTGAGAAGTTTGAAATAATCAAAGTAAATAGGAACCATTTGGGTTTCCAATTCACCCATTCTGTTGTCTCTAGTGGCAGATGATTTGTTGGGATGGTAGGTGGATGCTTTGGTGGTAGAAACTTTGGAAGTGGGGGTGGCATTGGTGGAGGTGGTTCTGATAGAATTCATCGTGGTGGTGGCTCCGATGGAAGTCACACTGGTGGTGGTGGCATCAGTGGAAGCTCCAGCGGTGGTCATGGTGGTGGTCTAGGCAGCAACTCTGTTAGTGGTTCTAGTGGCCCTATGCCTTCTAATGACCCTATTTTGAATACCCTTCTTTAGAATATGATGAAGATGCAGAACCGGCTGGCAAACCTTTCCCAGACCTCAGCCCAGCCTATTTTCCAGCCTTTCTTTTGACACAACCTATTGTCGGTTATAATTTTAAACACTCCTTTCCCACAAGGGATGGAGATTCCCAAATTTGATAAATATAGTGGTAAAGTGGACCCACAAAAACATGTGTCCACCTTTAATGCATTATGCACAAACTTTTTCCATCATGATGCATTGATGGCAAAACTAGATCTCCCTTTTCCATTTGTGTGTGATCTATTTTCTTTTGCATTTCCCTTTATCTTTCTCTCTTCTTTGCTTGAGTTGTCCCTCTTATGTGTGACAACATCACTTATGTGTCACTTGGTCTTTAGAAAATGCATTAATTTCCAAATGAATCTTTTCTTAGAGATCCTTCACACACTTCTTTGTTAGAATTGTATTCTCAACTTGAAACCCCAATGAAACATGTTTCCTTCATCATGGGTTTGTAAAGAAAGAACTTGGAAACCTTCCTCTAAAGTGAGAACGATCTTAGTATTCCCCTTGCATGGGAGCATCTCCTTCCTTTCAAATTCCTTGATGAAGTGAACATCTTTTGAAAGGATTCTTTGATGATGAATCAATTCAAGAAAGAAGACGATAGCTTTTAGATAGCATGTCCCTTGAGTGGACCCCTCCCTTTCACATTGGGTTCCCAAGGGATCCCTTTGAAAGCTTTCAGAAAAATTATATGGTTTCTAGACTAGGGGCAGCCCAGCTAGACCGATTTCACATCCTTTCATCTAACTCAGGGGCAGCCTGACTAGACCGGTTTTACTTCTTTGTGTCTATTCTAGGGGCAGCTCGACTAGACCTACTATGCATCCTTATATCTAGCTTGGGGGTAGCCTGACTAGACTTCACTTTTCAAATAGTGTGTCCCTTGAGTGGTCCCTCCTTCCTTTTGAAGGGTTCCCAGGGGACCCCTTTGAAATTCTTACAACTTAGCGATGGTTTGCATGACTATCTGTTCACTAGAATGAGTGGTTGCTTCCTAATGTGTTCTATATGTGGGTAAACATGTCACCCTCTTCGACTCTATGAAGTATCCTTTGCTCGGTATCCCTCATGTGAGAAATCTTGGGGGATAGATTTCTTGCAAGTTTGTGGGTTTGTAAGGTACTTTTCTTGGTTTCCTTCATGTGAGAGTTCTTGAAGGATACCTCCCTTGCAGGACCATGAGCTTGTGAGGCACTTTCATACTTTATCTTTATACTTCTATGGAACTATGAAGTCCTTTCTTGCACTTTCGAGTTCACCAAACCATACTCTGCTTCCTCATTGGTTCAGGTATACTTCTCTTACTTTGTTACTTCCTTACTACTCTACTTTACCAAAGCACTCATCAGATTTCATGCTCGCTAAAGTGGGGTAAAATGTATAAGCATGAACTTTCACCCCTAACACAAATTCCCTTTTACCCCCTTGCACTTTAGAAAACCTAAGGCAGAGGCTTAATTCCACTTAAGCCCGCTATCCACATCACATTTGGTGCTTGTTTTGTATGTCAGTGAGGGCATTTCTATCGGGGACACTCGAGTGGCATGCAGACATCTGCATGTCACGCTTATGTCCCTAGTAAATTCTTGTAGCTAGAGTCTGCAGAGACATTACACTTTCTATTGGAAGTCGAAGTGTAATGCCCCTCTTTGACTACTCAACCTGAATATGGTCATTTTTCATCCTTTCCTTCATATTCTTCATCCATTCATCCATTTTTCTCTTCAGCAAGGTTTTTGCAAGATCGTTTGAGAAATCTCTCCATTCCATTCATTCATTTCAAGCTTTGTAGCAACATTTTACACTCCATTGCAACAATCTACCACTCCATCACTCTAATAGTGCGAGTGCAAGAAAAAAACCATTGTAGCAGAGGCTTGAGTTCCTCTCATTTTCTCCTCCACAAGCCTTGAGTACTTTGGATAGAGGTGGTAAGATCCTCTCATCTCCTCTATCATCTTTGGTTGAGTAAGCATGTAGTGTTTGTAGTATCATTTTATTTACGTATCTTGTATTCCCTTCTTGATCTTTATTCGTATCATTTCAAACTTGGCTATCCATGGAGGTGGAAACACCAAAATGGGGTCTGACTGATGTAGGCCCCTAAATAGCCCCAACATTTCCCCCTTTTTCTGCATGTAGGTGGAGATATCTCAAAGAAAACTAGTGAGAGGATTGTTGTACAAAATTATTTGTTTCACCCTTGTGGTAATATAATTCTTTTATCACATTCATATTTATGTTTCATTCTTCTTAATCTCATTTCGTTGTTCAAAAAACCTCTAAACTAGGCTAGCAGTCCTTTTTTGAGGATTTAACCTCGTCTCTCTAGTTTTCTTGTCATACAGACACTAGCATGCCTGTGAGATGTAGGTGTGCCACATTGTCATCCCAAAACCGTGCTTCTATCCTCTGATAGAGAGCTATCTGAGACATAGAGTTGACCTTAAAAATCAGCTCACCTAGTCTGTCTTCAATTCTTGAGATTTTAGAGTGATCAAATGACCCACTGTCTTCATCATTCTCATCCCCTATCCTAATCATCCTTGCAAATGAGGTAAGTTAGGGAACCCTTTCTGCTCTTGGCCTTTCATGACCTAGGTCATTGCAGTGGTTGGTCCCTCTCTCTTACAGTAACCCGCATCATCCTAGAGTAATCATCAATAAGCTGCATAAAATACCTATAACCTTGTAGACTTATGATTCTAGTAGGACCACACAAGTCAGTAGGAACAAGCTCCAACAATTCATTTGAACAATGTTGTTTTCTCCGAAATGAAATTCTATTTTGTTTTCCTAACTGACATTCCTTGCATATGGTATTAGTAGGCTTCACCAACTTAGGAAGATCTCTCACAGCCTTTGAGGAATTGATCTTGATAATATTATCAAATTTTACATGACACATTCTTCTATCCCACAACCAACTTTCATCAACTTGAGCAATCAGACAACTTTTACTAGCAGGATTCAGATGAAAGATGTTACCTTTTGTTTATGTACCTGAAGCAATCAGATTCCCAGAACTACCCAGTATGCTACATTTTGCATCTTTGAATTGAAGATTGTATCCCTTATCAACCATCTGTCCAATGCTTAGAAGATTATGCTTCAAACCTTCAACATAAAGAACATCATCAATATTGTTCTTACCATCAAATGAAATACATCCTCTACCATGGATTATACCACCATTGTTATCACCAAATTTTACAACACCACCATCATACTTCTCTAGGCCTACAAATTTACTCTTATCACTTATCATGTGATGTGAACATCCACTGTCAATTACCCATTAATCTTTTTTTTCAACTCGAGCAGCTAGAGCTTTCTCCACATTTGTACAACTAGAAGATTCAGTACACACATGATTATTTTCCTTGATAGAAATAAATACAAACTCATCTTCACTTGCATTCCCTTTGTCAGATTCATCATCTATCACACCATCAACAACATAGTACCAGGTCTTTTGAAATTTAGGCTTGTAAGGTCTTGGATTAGGAACTCTTTATGGACACCTTGATGCAAAATGACCTATCGCGTTGCAAGAAAAATATTTAATAGGAAACTTTCCTTTATACTTACCTTCTCCTTTGGCTTCCCTTTTGACAATAAGTGCTTCAAGTTCATTTAGTTCTCTTTCTTCTTCTTCAATCTATCTCAATTCTTCCTCATATATGAATACCTTTCTAGAAGAACTTTCACTGGGATCATATCTCTGCTTTTCTCTCTTGGAAGTAGTATCTTTAAATGTAGATTTTGTCTTCAAAGGGGCATCATCGAATTCACTCAACTCAAAGTAGTAATTTTACCAACCAACATATCTCTAGTTATATTTGTCATAGTTCAGAGCTCCTCAATGGCTGCAACTTTGATTTTGTATGCATCAAGTAAGGATCTAAGCATTTTAGCAATATTCTTTGATTCATCCACCTGTCCACTAGAACAATCGATACAACACACAAGTTCATTCACTTTTACATGAAAGTAGAAATATTCTCATCATTACCCATTCTCAACAGTTCATATTTTCCTTTCAGACTTTGTAGCGTAGCCATCTTCACATTAGCATCACCTTCATACAAAGTTTCTAAATTATTCTAGATCTCATAATAAGTTTTCAGATCCATAACATTCATCATCTTAGAATCAGTCAAAGCACTCAACAATGCTTCCTTAGCCCTGATGTTCTATTCAACATCCTTAAGCTCAATAGTAGTAGTAAGACCATTCTAAGGAATAACATACCTATTGCATGTAATATTCCAATAGGATTCACCAATACATATTAGATGACACTCCATTCGATTCTTCCACATAGAATAATTTGTTCCATCGAATCTCAGACTATCCTTCTTGTATGTTGCCATCCCGGATCACCTCAAGTTGTAAAACTTCTTCCAAGGAACCTACTCCGATACCAATTATTGGCAACAAAAGGATAAACAACTGAGAGGGGGGTGAATTAGTTGTCACAAAATTTCAAACTTATTAAACTTATTAACCTTTATTCTTATATCTGATTAATAACAATGAAAGCATGAATCGACAACACATCAGAAACACATAACACCAAGATTTTTGTATGGAAACCCTGTTAAGGGAAAAACCACAGTGGAGGTTAATCCACAAGTTATACCCTATTAAAAGTATAAGAAGAATATATTAGGAATTCACATGCATTCAAACACACTACCTAGAGCTCATTGCTCAAAGGAAGACTCACTATCTAACAAAAAATATTCATATTAAATCCATCTAAAGAATTTTAAATGAGAAAGTAGCATTTGCTAATGCCTGAGTACAGTTCTGGTTAAGCACAAGAACACTTTTCTTCACTTTCTTTCACTCTTCTTCACACTCTGCTCTGCCTTTGAATGATCTGAACCTTTTTCACACATAGCCCTCACACACTTCACATTTTCCACACCTCAAATGAAGAAACAATCACTTATATATATTTGCAACAAGAAATTACATTGCTTCATGTTGACTCCAACAAAATAATAGAATGAATGCAAACTATCGGCCCAAAATAATAGATATTATCAATGTGTATCAACCAAGGTCACCAAAATTTAGTAGAGACCCAAAATAATGTTCTCGAACACAAAACACCTTCAAATATTCTTCCTCGAAGATCCACAACACGCTTCAAACACCTTGTCGGCCATGAACATGAAAAACATGAGCATGCAAGAGAAAATCTCGGATCACGAGCACAATGATCAATGTGGATGTGCAACATAGATATAACATAATATAGAAATTTCCATGAACACCACAAGAACATACACAACAACTCATATTACTAGAATCACATTATCTTCTTCCATGAACACCATTTGCAGTAACATAATAGCTGACAAAACAAAAAACCTTATAACTTTCTCAAATCTTCATGCGCACCTTTGAAACTTTCAGAGTAGAAACTAGATAGGTTTGAAAATAAACCCTTTAATCCACAACATCTCACTATCAACATACTGAACTTTTTATCATGTTGATCTTCATTGCTTCATAGACAATCTGTATCATATTTTATTACAATTTTCTCAATATCCTTGACATATACAGTCATAAAGATATTAATGCTAATAGTGTTGACATCAATAAAAAACACATATCAACAACTCAACCACAACATCCAACAAACCCTTTCCCAATCTCATGGATAAATGAGCCTATTCCAATTGATTATATTGAAGAGAACCAATGAAATTGTTGATATATGTGTGATGAAACATGATTTAAATTCTAAATAAACATGATGCAAGCTATTTTAACATGATTTATGATGAAATTATTGATATGGATATAGGCAAGGCTAATCCAAATGGATTTTATGCTGAAAGATTAAAACCATAATTAAACAATAAGCAAAATGTATGCATCTATGTTATCATGGAAGCCATTAATGGAAACTAAGATAATATGCAAGTAATTTAAGCAAATATGATACTAAATAAGTGCTAAATATGAGTATGAGTGTGAGTGATTTCAATAGCATGATTTTTCTCTAAAAAAGATGGATCCATTTGTCTCCAAATATTGACCTATTTATAGGAGAGCAAATGAGAAATGAAGGGTTGAGATAAAAAAAGGTCAATCAATTGTCAAAAAGGAAGGATGTTGGTGGCATGGATCATGTATTCTCATCAAGGGATGAGAACCAATGATGATATTTAATCAAGGGTTCACATTTATCCAAACAAAAACACTTTCAAAATCTTTCCCAAAATTTTGTTGAGAGTTTGTTTCAAAAAGGAATATTCCCCTTTTTCAAATGAGTGAGAAAAGATAATATTCTTTGGAATATTCTCATGGGTGAGAGAAATAGATATTTAGCAAATTAAAACAAAGTTTTAATGTGAAAAAGGGGAAGGAATAATCCATGGGAGTATTCTTTTTGGAGGAATGTGCAATGGAGGAATATTCCCTTGCAAGTGGGGGGAATTAGATTTATTAGTAATTGAATAATTAAAACAATGTTAATTATGCAATTTTAGAAGAATTATATGATATTCATTAAATAAAGTGACTTAATGAAAAGGGGGAAAGTGAAATGATATTTAATTAAATAACTTAGGGTTATCTAATTAATAAGATGACTTTATGGATTAAATTAAATAACAATGTATTTAATTTAATAAGACAAAATGTTAGCATAAAAGGGGGTGAATTAACCCGATTAGATTAATTAGGTTAATAGATGAAAATGATGCAATTAATTAAATAGCTAGGCTAATTTAATTAATTAGGTGAAAAGAGGATTGATTTTAGGAGGAAATGATGTTAGTATACCTGATTCATGTGCATGATATCATTTAGGAAATTTTTAAGTGTACAATATTGAACTTAATATGAAATGTGGTATTTGATAGTGTATGACAATTATTCTACTAGAATATTGAACCACAAGTCAATAAGCTAAAATTATAATGACATTCCAATTTATCAAGGTCATCCTAATTTATGAGGAATTATATTTTTTGGTTCTTCTATGGGCTAGGTTGTGTAAAAATGTTTGTTTTTAGGCATTATAAATTCATATATTGATAAAAAAAGGTCTAAAATTTTACAAATTCTATTAAAAATGTAGTGTAGGGAAATGCCTACCCTTGAATTTTCACACTTGTTTGGGCCCTGCTTACTTTGTTTCTCCTTATTTATGCCTTAATTGGTCCTATTTTTCATTGAAAAGCCTAATAAATTATATCTTTTTATGGGTAATCTCAACAAACATCAAAGGATAAATGATAATTTAATGTTTTTGGCTATGTCCTTGATTTTTGGACTAGGACTAAACTGCCACCTAGGGAATCTTTGTCCGCCAAAGGTTTTGGGACCCTCTTTTCAAAATAATCTGAAAAGGCACCCTTTTTGGAGTCTGTGCCCCGAGTTTCAAGCCTTGGGACTAAGATGCCACCTAGGGTGTCTTAGTCCCCCTTAAGTTGTTTTTGGGATTTAATTTCAAATCTTGGCAATATTTAGCCTCCTTTAATTAATTATTTCATATGTCATCTTGTTGTGGTATAAATTCAAGATATTAAGCATGGATAAGTATAAATACAATGTTCTTTCACTCATTTTCACCTAAGAATTTTGTGAGAGCATTCATAATAGAAAATTGGAGTTCACAAGAGAATTCAAGAGAAATTCATCAAGCATTTGGAGCCATCATAAATATTCAAGTATCATGTCAAATATATTCTTGCATCATATGTGTTTTTGAGCTAACATTTGTGATGTAGGGTTTTGATTCAAGAAAACAATTTCAGTCAAGATCTATCAAGCATTCATCCAATTCAACATCTACATTCAAGCTAGCCACTCCACACAAGTTTGCAGATTTCAGAACAAGGTTTTGGTGAGTTGCAACATAGCACTTAGTTCATTCATCATCTCCCTTCATCATTCCATTTCATTTGAAGATTTAATTACCAACAAGGAATTTAACCAAGGAAAACCCCCATTTACTAACAATAAAAAAAAATCCTCTCTTGTATGTTTGTGTTTGTAGATTTAGGTTGAAGAATTGAAGATCTTTTGAAGTGAAAAGTTGTAAAGTTCAAAAGTTTCATTGCACAGTTTTCATCTTCACAAAAATTCACCTATAGGCCAGATCTGGAAGTTTCAGGACCTAAGATTTGAGAAGAAGGAAGTGAAAAATTTGGACCTCAAGATCACATTCCCAAATTGCAAAAAATTAGATCAAGACTAAGAAGATAATAAGGGCATATTAATCCTCCTAGAGGTATTTTTCAGAGATTCTTTTGGATTCTATTCTGACATCCGAAGATTCCATGTTTTCCCCAAAAAATAGCTACAAGACTTGTTGGCAACACAAGGGTAGATAACTGAGAGGGGGTGAATCAATTGTCATAGAATTTCAAACTTATTAACTTTATTAACCCCTATTCTCAGATTTGAATAATAACCATGAAAGTGTAAATCAACAACACATCAGAAATACACATAACACCAAGATTTTTGCATGGAAACCCTGTTAGGGGAAAAACCATGGTGGAGGTTAATCCAAAAGTCTATACTCAATTAAAAGTATAAGAAGAATAAATGGGGAATGCACATGCATTCAAGCACACTGCCTAGAGCTCACTTCTCAATTAAAAAAGGCTTACTGCCCAAGGGAAGACTCACTGTCTTAAAAAAATATTTAGGTTAAATCCATTGAAGATCTTGAACTGAGAAAGTAGCATCTACTAATGACTGATTATAGTTTCGATTAAGCACATGAAAACTTCTTCACTCTTCTTCACTCTTCTTCACTCTTCTTCATAGTCTGCTCTACCTTCGAATGATTTAATATTTATTTTCACATAGCACTTTCAAAATTTGCATCAAATATGTCTCAAATGAGATAAAAAAATTGCTCATATATATCTACAATAAGTAATTACATCGCTTCATGTTAGCTTCAACAAAATAATAAGATGAATACAAACTATCGGCCCAAAATAATAAAGATTATTAATGTGAATCTACCAAGGTTGGCCACAACATAGTAGAGACCCAAAACAATGTCCTCAAACACAAAACACCTTCAAATATTTTTCCTCGGATATCGACAACATGCTATAATCACCTTGTCGGCCATGAACTTGAAAAACATCAGCAAAAGAAAATCATCGACCACAAGCACAACGATCAATGCAGATGTGAAAAAAAGATAGAAAACGATCTAGAAACATCCACAAACACCACATGAGCATACAAAACAACTCAAATTACCAGAATCACATTATCTTCTTCCAGGAATACCGACTTTAGTAACAAAATAACTGTCAGAACATAGAAAATCATAACTTGCTCAAATATTCATGCGCACCTCTAAAAATTTTGGTGGATAAACTAGATAGACTTGAAAACAAACCCTTTAATCCACAACTTCTCACCGTCAACATACTGAACTTTCCATCATACTGATCTTCACTATTTCACAGACAACCTGCAACTTATTTTATTACAATTTTTTCAATATCCTCGACATATAGAGTCTTAAAGACATTAATGCTTAATAGTGTTGACATCAATGACAACCATATATCAAAAACACAACCACAACATCCAACATGACTAAGAAGGAAGTAAGGGCATCTTAGTCCTCCCTAACATATTTTGATAGCATTTTTTCATTTCCAAAATCTTTCACATTTCCATACTTCCGAGGTACATACATCCTAACTTCTTGTTACTTAATTTTGTCATTTACACTCGTTGTTTGGCTTGCATTACTAGGTTTTGTGAGTTTAATGTTAATTTTTATTTTCCAAGCTTTTCCTTGGTAGTGAAATCTTCGAAGCCTAAGAAATATTCCTAGGCCTCCCTTGTTGAGAATTGAATCATCTTTGTGTTGATAGTCAATCCAATTTGGGATCCTAGGTTTCCTTGAATGAACCAATCCCCAATAATAAAAGGGAAAATTAAGTATTAGGGATTCCTTTCTTGTATTGTGAATCCCTTTTCCCCACATTTTTTCCAATGGTTCATTTTGGTGAACCTGACATTTTGGGCATTCATTTTCTAATTTGGAGTTCACTAAAGTCCTACATCTAGGTTGCATTCATTGTTGCATTACATCTTGCATTATTGAAAGTAAATCTAGGGTTTCTCACACATTTAAATTAGTGAAAGTACATTTAGGTTTCATTTTTTCTTTCTTGCATCATCTTATTTCATTGAAAAAATGAAAAGTGCATTTTCAATTCTTTTAATTACATTTAGCAACATTGTTGTTACATTCAAAAAATGAAAAATTGCATTCAACCTTACATTCAATTGCTTGTCATTTTCCACTTTTTCTTGCATTCATTTGCACACTTTTTTCTTTCTAAAAATTAGGTCCCTAAGTATGCAACTTGGAAACACTATAAATTTTTTAAAAAAATCTATTTTTCTTAAAAAACCTCGTGGTTTTTTTTCCTCATAATGTTGTCTAGGTTGATTTCTTTCTATTCCACTTTCTAGGATCTCAAAATTTCATTAGTAGGACCAAGATGCCCTTGTTGGCATCTTAGTCCCTGTTGATTTTGAAGTTGCAGTTTTTAGGGTTTGAACTTGATTTTTTGTGCTTCTGTTGGCTTCTTTCAATTTTCTATTACAGTTTGCAGAATTACTATCATTTCAGTTTGTGTTCATTGCAATTTCTTTGGTTTATCCATTGCATGAACTGTACTACTTGGTGTCCTACTACTAATACTATGGTGAGACAAAGTATGAGACTCATGGCATCCCATGATAAAACACTCATTGTGGACCTTGAGTTATCTAGCTCTCTTACTCCTAGTGTTGGTACTAGTTCCTTAGGTATGGATCATACCTTTGATAAATCCTTTGCTATTCCTACCTTACCTAAAAGTGCTATGCCAAGTGTTCAAACAATGTTTAATCATATCCCTCAAGAAAACATAATGAAAATGCATGAAGACCCAACCCATCTACAAGTTAGTATGAGTAATGAAAACATTTCCAACACTGTTATACCTACCATAGATATTATTCACCGCATGATGAAAAGTAATGAAGGATTGGAAGTTGTGCATAATATAGCTTAAATATTTGGAAAACATCTTCCTTCCACCACCAATGCTGCTCAAACTTCAACAATGTTAAAAACCAAGGAGGAATACACATTCCTCCCCCCTCAACCATAACCTCCATTCCTGTCTATACCAATCCTCAAGTAACCACAATGATGCAACCAACTATTAATGTCCTTCCTACCTCAAGCATTTCAATTGGTGCTCCTTATACCTATGTGGAATCTAACCTTGTATCTCCTCCCACAAGCTATTCATTCACTTGTCCTTCCAACACATACACACCAACACCAGATTCACCTCCATATCAAACCACAATCAATGACCCTATCATTAACCACCTTTTACAAAACCTTTCATCCCTTCAACGTCAAGTTTCCACCATAAATCAAAATCAAAATGGTCCACCTTCATACTATGTCAAAAGCAACCCTTTATCCTTGGATATATTGAGAACTCTAGTGCCACAAGGTATAGAGATCCCTAGATTTGAGAAATATGGAGGAAAGGGAGATCCTACTAATCATGTTAATGCCTTTATCGCTTTTTGTAGTGACTTTATCCTTGAGGACAAACTTTTGGCTAAGCTTTTTCCCCAATCTTTGAAATACATCGCCTTGGAATGGTTTTCTACATTACTGAATAACTCGATTCATTCATTTAATGAACTTTTTAAATCCTTTATTAACCATTTCCAAGTGCATATGATTCCCAAAATGACGTTAGCTAATTTAGTGAGATGTAAACAAAATGATGGTGAAAAAGTCATTGACTTTATTTCACGTTACCGATTCCTTTCTTACCAAATTAGTGTGAAGATTTTTTATACTCACCTTCAAAGAATGTTCATGGAAAATTTACAACCTACTATTAAGGACAGGCTTTGCATGATGAAGTTTCCTTCCTTCCTACACTTGTGCACTTCCCTACGAGATTATCATAATTTCATAGGTAGTCATGAAGCAAAAACCACCTTTACACATCCTGAAATTTTTGAATCTTCAAACCAAAACACCTACTATCCTTTCAAAAGACAATATAAAGCTTTCCTTCAACTACATTATACCTCCCAACCTACCCAATAGGTTGATACCCAAGTAGATGCTATAAAGAAGAGTAGTCATTTTATCTTTGGAGATCTGCAAAGATAGTTTACTCCATTACCCAAAACACTTCAAAATATCATGACTCATCTAATAAACAAGAACATGCTTACCTTACCTCTCACTCAACCTCTTGACCCTAGCAATTTGTTACCTCCAAGATTTAGACACAATGCCTATTGTGCTTATCACCAAAAAAAGACGACATGATATAGAAAATTGAAAGAGGCTTAAACATCTTGTGCAAGACCTCATTGATTATAATCATATTCAAATTGGAGGTGTGAATGTAAACACTTTACCAACCCCATGCCTAACCACATTATTTCATTTGTTAAGGCTAGTGAAACTAAGCCTGATGTGATGAGTGTTGACACAGATGATGATAACATGAACAATAATGGAAAAAATCCTATGGATAATAATGACCAAATTCCTATTAGTACAATGATAGGAGTGATTGAAATCAAGCCTCGTAAACAACAAACTAGAATGCCTATTGACATTAATTTTTGTTCAAAAGAGATAATCAAACATGCACCTGATGGTCCTCTTTACATAGCTAGAAAAATAAATGACAAGCCCAGTCCTAGGATTTTAATTGATCCCATTTTTGGAGAGAATGTGATCACAGAGACAATATTATATGTCAATGAAATTACTCAAGATAGATATGACAAACTGATAGCATGGATTAAAATGCATCATGGTTTTACTCATGCTACGATGGGCTTAATCACACTCCCTTTACAAGTAGGACCAAAGAAATTAAATGTATCATTCTCTACCATCTCTAATTATGATCAATTTCATGTGAAGTTAGGCTAAAAATGGATTTTCTTCGTGAATACGGTCCCATCCATTGTCCATAAGTGCTTAAAGTTTCCATTCGACAATGAAATATTCACTTTGAAACATAGTGGCTTTAGACCTCTATCTTCCTATGGAAATTTTTCCTTAGAATATGTTTTGGCCTAAGCCCATGGAACCTATAAGACCCCATGAGGACTTCCTTTTCCTATCCTACCAAAATTTTAAAGAAAAATACATAGCAAAGTTATTCCTTGAAAATTTTCCTCCTCCACATTGTGAAGAAAACAATATTCAGCTTAAAGCCCTTCCAATTAACCAAGACCCATCCATAGAAAATACCTTTCCTATTTCCTACAAAAGGCCAAGAGAGAACCAAAAAAATCCTAATCCCCTCCTAAACAAATTTATAAAGACAAAGAGAAAGTGGTTGAACAACCTTCCATGGTTTCTTCTATTCTTCCCTCACAAGAAGAAAATGAACCTATAGTTGAAAAACCTGCTCCTAAACAAACACAACTTGAAAATCATAATAAAAGAAATAAAAATGCTAGAGAGTGTAGGCGTAGATGTCATGCTATTTCTCGAAAGATGAAAAAAGAGAACAACATAGAAAATCAAAATCCAGACTTGACAGAAGTAATAAATAATGAGTCTCCCCCATTACAAGAACCAACATATCGTATGTCTCCAACACAACAAATACCAACACCTTCTATAGATATTATCATTCATCCTCATGTTATGATTAACAAGGATGATGATGAAGAGACTACTAAAATTGGTGAGGAAGTGCATAATGAGTTGAATTTTTTATTTTCCTCTTCTATGAGCTTAGACAATAACAACCATAATGATCCTCCTCATCCGAGTGATTCACCACATGTTGAACCTAGTGATTATCCTAGTACAACACTTGATGTTGTCCCTTTGGATAGTTTCCCGCATTCCACATATACTAAACGAGACTGGGATGCAGATGACTTGTTGGATGGTTGACTCACATGTGTTTTACTAGTCTTTTTTCTTTCCTTTTTTGCTTTCTTTTTTGTTGAATACATGTGTGTAATGTGATCCCCGTATTGTTGGTTGTTTCCTTTCTATGTGCATTCCTCTATTTGTACCTTCATTCTTTTATATGACATAATTTTTTACCTTTTCATTGGTCTTTACCTTTCATCCTTTCATTGTTGTCTTGTTTTTTCCTTTTGGGGATGACTCAAGGTGTTGAGACACCCTATGTCTCTTCCATGTTGACCCAAAAGATACTTCATTATCTTTTCTTTTCCTTTCATGTTTGTCTCATTTTTTCCTTTTGGGGAAGATGCAAGGCATCGAGACACCCTATGTCTCTTCTATGTTGACTCAAAAGTTTTTTCATTTGTTTTCAATCTCTTTGTGTCATTCTTCTAGTTCTATGTGTATTTGGGGAATGATGACAGTTCCTAGCTCTCTAATATCATTGCAATAAAGACAAATACTAACATCGCATCAATAGATCCCTTATGTATTTTTGGGGGAAACCCTCTTTTTCCCTTTTTCATGTTTTTCTAATTTAAAGTAATTGCTCACAACATGGTGTTTAGCAATTTCTTTAAAGTGGGGGCATACATTGGCATTATTTTGGCATGATTTCATTTGCATTTTTTTCAATGTTCCTTGATGTAATTTTCTTACTTCATGTGATGTGGTTTTCCCTTTGTGGTGACATTGGGAGTAATGTCCTTCAAGAGCTTGATCTATCTTATCATATTACATTCCTCTTAGTGGTTATGCAACACACTACATTCCCTAAGTTGTGAATCTTTCATCCTTTGAGTGGTCCTCTCTTGGAGACATTAGGAGCAATTTCCCCTAATATTAAGACCTCACATGAACTAATAAAAACCCTTCAAACATACCTCTTTCTTATTGTGTTGCATTTTTGTACCCTATTAAATTCATGGAGGTATGGCTTTGATATGGTTCCTTGGGGCTCACCTAGTGGAAAACTAGCTTCATTGTCCATTGTGAGCATGCATTTTCTTTTGTCCTTATCATAGTCATGGGGGTATGACTTTTATATGAATCTCTTGGGGCTCACCTAGTGGAAAACTAACTTCACTAGCCCTTGATAGCATACATTTTGTTTACATAGTGGACAACGCCTTCCACTTTTAAAACCTTTTTTGGAAAAATAGCGTAGACCTGGTCCACAACAAATTGGACGGCTAGTCGAAGCTTGATCCGAAGCATTTTATTTTTCCTTTTTTTACTTTTTCTATCTTTGATGGTGTATGATGGTGATCTGGTTATGGCTTCATATATCATCCACAAGTGTGTTCCTTTATGTCTATGTTGGTATATCATAAGATCTTAATCCTAGGGGCTTGGCCACCCTCTTGGTTATTTTCATTATATCTTACTAGCATTCATACATTTGAACCCCTCTTGATTATGTGGTTGGCTACTTTAGTGTGAGTTTGAAGCAAGTTCATCCTCTCACTAAAGTGGGGGCTAAATGTAGTGTAGGAAAATGCATACCCTTGCATTTTCACACTTTTTTGGGCTTGCCTTTCTTTGTTTATCCTTATTTATACCTTAATTGGTCCTATTTTTCATCCACAAGCCTAATAAATTGTATCTTTTTAGGGCTAATCCCGATAAACATCAAAGGATAAGTGCCAATTTAATGATTTTGGCTATGTTTCCTTGATTTTTGGATTGGGACTAAAACACCACCTAGGGCATATTTGTCCTCCAAAGGTCTTGGGACCCTCTTTTCAAAATTATCTTAAAAGGAACCCTTTTTGGAGTCTGTGCCCCAAGTTTCATGCCTCGGGTCCCCCTTAGGTTATTTTCGAGATTTAATTTCAAATCTTGACTGGATTTATCCTCCTTTAATTAATGATTTCATATGTTGTCTTGTTGTGGTGTAATTTTGGGATATTAAGCATGGATAAGTATAAATACAAGGTTCTTTCACTCATTTTCACCTAAGACTTTTGTGAGAGGATTCATAATAGAAAATTGGAGTTCAAAAGAGAATTCAAGAGAAATTCTTCAAGAATTTGGAGCCATCATCAAGATTCAAGCATCATGTCAAAGATATTCTTGCATCATGTGTGTTTTTGAACTAACATTTGTGATGTAGGGTTTTGATTAAAGAAAAAAATTCAAGATCTATCAAGCATTCATCCAATTCAACATCTGCATTCAAGCTAGCCACTTCACATAAGTTTTCATATTTCATAACAAGGGTTTGGTGAGTTGCAACATAGAACTTAGTTCATTCATCATTTCCCTTCATTATTCCATTTCATTCCAAGGTGTTTGACCAAGGCAAACCCCACTTTACTAACAATCAAAAAAAATTTCCTCTCCAAGTATGTTTGTGTTTATAGATTTAGGTTGAAGACTTGAAGATCATTTGAAGTGAAAATTTGTAAAGTTGTAAAGTTGCATTGCAAAGTTGTCATCTTCACGGAAAGTCACCTACGAGATAGATTTGAAAGTTTTAGGACTTGAGATCTGAGAAGAAGGAAGTGTAGACTTTGGACCTCAAGATCACATTCTAAAATTGTAGAAATTTAGATTAGGACTAAGAAGATAGTAAGGGCATCTTAGTCCTATTGGAGGTATTTTGCAAAGATTTGTTTGGATTCTATTTCGACATCTGAAGATTATGTGTTTGCCCCAAAAAATAGTTGTGGGACTAAGAAGATAGTAAGGGCATCTTAGTCCTCCCTAGCATATTTTGACAACATTTTTCCATTTCTATACTTCCCAGGTACATACATCCTAACTTTTTGTTAATTAATTTTGTCATTTGTATTCATTTTTTTTCTTGCATTACCAGGTTTTGTGAGTTGAATGTTAAGTTGTCTTTTCCAATATTTTTCTTAGTAGTGAACCCTTCGAAGCCTAAGGAATCTTCCTAGGCCTCCCTTTTTGAGAATTGACTCAACTTTGTGTTGATATTCAATCCAATTTGGGATCCTAGGTTTCCTTGAATGAACCATCCCCCAACAATAAAAGGGAAAATTAAGGATTAAGGATTCCTTTCTTGTATTGTAAGTCCCTTTTCCCCACATTTTTTTCCAATGGTTCAAAAAATTAATTAAACTTTTTGTAATTGATTTAGCTTTGTGCACTAATGAAGTTATTTCTATAATATGTAATACCAAATATTGTGTTTCATATATTTCTCATTATTGTTTCTATTGTTTTGAGTGTCTTTGAAATTAATTTTCTCAATTTTAAAATATTAATTTTGGTTCTCAAATCTTTCCATGCATGATAAAACTTGAATCTCATTATGTTAGAGTCACTCAAGGACTCAAATCTCTAGGATCATCTGCAAAAACCTAAAACAACCTTTTACAAGAGGGAAAAGAAAGAGCATGAAATTGCAACAATGGATGCAAGATATGGCCAATATGTAATAATCAAGATTGCAATCATATACATGACTTACACAACTTAAAATTATCTCAGCTAACTAAACTAAACTTACAATGTACATATGAAGCCTTTCTTATATAGGAAAGGGTTACATGATGTACTAAAATTAAATGGTTATGTCATTATTAAATGGCATGAGCCAATATTAAATAACCTAGAACATAAGAATTAAATAAAATCCAACTAGATAAGTTAAGTGAAAACTAATGCTTAACTAGAAAGATTCCCTTAATTAATGCTAACTACAAATATTCTCTCCTTGGACATAAGTGGACTTAACAATGTGCATAGGACCTAGATAAAGACTAGATAGGAAAAAACTTATTTACACCAACACCCCCCCTTAAGTACAACTTGAGAGTACTTATGAAAATTACACAAAGATGGGTCCCAACTACGAGACCATATTAGTGTAACAATGAGAAATTCCTGTTTAGTTTAGCAATGTAATAGTGCATAAAACCTAAAAACTCATAGTTGGTAATGGAGTACAAAGGAATAGATGAACAATCTTATAGATTGTCTTCATCCTCCATGACTAACCTCCATTACACCTTCTTAATTTGCTGAATATGATTGTTTTCCCTCAGATTTATGAAGAGCAAGCCAATAGAAATGACAAGCCCTAAGCAAACATTGAAGGATTTAAAATGACCTAGATGCAAACTATGCCCTGCTGCAAATAGTAAACATCTACAATTTCTAAGCTAATATCAAATGAAAACCTGATATGCTATGATAAACATGCTAAAATCTCTAAAATATGACAATGCAAGATAAAAACATGAAAGTGTAAGATGTGAGATGCCAAAGTATGGAAATGCAAGATAACAAAACATGAAAATGCAAGATCCAAAAATATGAGAATGTAAGTTGTCCAAAATGAGACCAAAATTGCTCTTTTATAGAAAAGGCAATTTTGTGTGAATGGCCAAGATTGAAAGTTAGTAAATGCCCTAGAATCAATGGACGAGATTCAATAAAGTAACCCACAATTAGGGTTAGGGCAACATTAGGTCAAATTTGAAAAGAAGGGTCAAGATTGATTCTTTAGAGAATCAAATCAATGGTTGACAATGCATGTGACAAAAGATTCCAGGCACGAAAAACAAATTCGTTGGGGAATTAAATAATTTATATAAATTATTTAAATCAAGAGGGAATGTTGACTTTCTGAATTAAAAACTATTTTAATTCAAAAAGTGTGGGGTCATGTGACAATAAATAATTTAAATTAAATTATTTACAATAGAAGAGAATTTTAAATAAGACTTATTTTAAATAAATAAATTTATTTAAAATGAGCACAATAAAAGAGGGGGGATTAAATAATAAAATTATTTAATTTATGTGCTGGGATTTATTTTAAATAAATAAGATTTAGAGGAAATTAAATAATAAAAGGTTATTTAATTTAGGTGAGAATTAAATAATAAAGATATTATTTAATTTAGAGGAATATAACAAATATAACCTTTGAAATTAAATATAAAGATTTAATTTAAAGTTTAAGAGAGTGGACTAAATTAATTAAATAATTTAATTTAGGAGAGAAGAGGCTAATGAATAATTAGATAATTAAATATAATTATTTAATTATAGTGGAAGGTGGATTAAATAAATAAGAGTTTATTTAATTTTAGGAAGAAGAGGACTTAATTAGTGACATAATTAAATAAATAAATAAAGTTATTTATTTAATAATTAGGAAGACATAAAGGGGGAAAATAAATTAAGAAATTTATTTAATTATAGGAGGATACTTAGACAATTAGTTACGCATTAGATAAATAAATAAAATTTATTTATTTAATAATCAAGAAGAATAAAGGGGACATGAATTAATTAAATAATTAAGAATTATCTAATTAATAATTGGAAGTGAGTTAGGGACATAATTAAAATGTCCTAATTAGGGTTAGAAGAAGAGCCTGTGGGTCTAGGTCATTTTTCTGTGTCTACATTTGCCCCTCTTTGTCATAATGCAGCCTGTCGCATTGTGGCAAAGAAAATAAGTCAAACATATGCCCCAGTGCAAAATAGGATGAGGAAGAATGATGAGGAGGGTTGCGGTATGCCCCTTCAGGAGGACAGACGGGTTCCAAGAACATGGGTGTGCTCTCGAAATGAATGAGAAGACTAGAAGACGATAGCACAAGAAATGTTAGTACAAGATATGGATGATTATATGGATGCAATGCCTATATGAGATGCATGTTAGTTCCTAGACCAAATCCTTCAACATTTACCATAGGACTTTAATATTTATTGCTCTTTAATCATCATTGGGCAGATTATTGTAATGGCCAATAAACACCATGATATGACATAAACCAAGTTATGCAAGGTCGTACCATCACATAAGACAAGGAGTCACAAACAAGGATGATCATGACTCATACTAAGAGCGCAATTTGCCCCAGTCATTTCATCGTAACCAACCACAAGTAGAAAAAAGATAAAAACAAACCATGAAACATCGCCGCTTCTCTAAATCCTATTTCCAGGACATCCTCAAGAAACTAGTAACATGCGTGCCAAAATAATAAAAATAATGCCACCATCATGATACATCGTTGTTTTTCTAAATCTCGTAGTCAGGACATCGCTGAAAAACTAGTAACATGATGAAAAGGCCAAAGACAAGTGCCAAGTATTTGCCAAGTGTTTTAAGATCAAGGTTGCCAACTCTCAAGTGATATTGAATTTAGGAAGGACACATCCTGAATGACATTGATACCAAGGAGATCAATTCTTGGGGTGAGGAGAATCCATCAAAATGCCAAATGATGAGGACAATGCTTAGGAAGGACACATCCAAAAGCATAAAGAAATGATAAGAGCTGCTCTTCAAAAGGGCACATTTGAAGAAGAACCCAAAGTTTTGCCAGGTTCAATTGTCTTGATAGAATTTGATCACATGCCATTATTGATATGTTGAATTGACCAAGATTATTGATAAAACAGAGTGTTGATAGATTGCTTGCTCTAGATTGATGGAAGATTTGCGTGATTTGAAGAAAACTTGATGTGTGTGAAAATATTGTGCCATGAACCCTAATGGACTGACCTAGTGCGGCCTCGAGGGCTCATCGATTGATGGCCTTGCCTACATCGTGCACTCAGAGACCTCGTAGTTCGACATGACCAATGACGTTGTCCAAAGGAAAAAAGTTTGAATCATGATTTTATTTTGACAAACCTAAAGACTGACCTAATGTCTCGGGGATTCAAAGATGAATCTTGCCTATGTAGCAAATGTGCAAAGACAACATAGTTCGGACAGGGACAAAAGACTGACTAACGTGACTGAATGGACTGACAAGATATTACACTAACTTTGTTTTTGGGATTTTGACATTGATTTGAATGTTTTTTGTATTCTCTCAAGATATTTTCCAATATTTAGGTCTTTTTTCAGGACTTTATTTGATTTTTAGGATTTTATTAGGACTTTTTCATGTTTTTAAGATTTTTCAAGACTTTTTACGAATTTCAGATCATGTGCGACACCCGCTGCAGTTTCATGATAAGGTCTACCCCCAGACAGAGCAGGGACTACCTGAGTCCAGTGATATGGAGAAATACGGATAAGAGGCCAAAGGCACGAATATGCAAGGGATGATGTCAACCAAATGGTAACCATGGCCAGAATTGATAGGACGTGGGATGAATGTCATGAATGCCATGTTGTTGTGATTATGGAAAGTGGACAAGGGTCGATTAGAGTAATAGTAGATGACAGAGCAATGATCGACTACACATGGTGTCTGTTTGCTAGGTTTTCACCATGGTACCTATCCAAAGCACCTGTTTACCGGGTTTTCACTATTGGATGAATTTATTTCTCTTTACTATTTTTGCCATTTTTTGATTGATTTTTTTTTTTTAAGGTTTTTTACCAAGCTCCCTGATGCTATGTGTAGAACTTTCTCAAATGTAAGCTGTTGATAGGCTCTATCAACTGTTCTCCATTAGGTGTGGCCAATTGATAAGCTCCAGAACCAAATGTGGTAGTAATGATGTAAGGACCAAGCCAATTAGCCTCGAATTTGCCAGGCTTTTCACGATCAGCCTGATTTCTGGGATTCTGCATGAGAACCAAGTCACCAATTTCAAACTTTCTCACCATGACTCTTTTGTTATAACTTCTGCAGAGACGATGTTGATATGCCTGTAAATTATTTAAGGCATTTTGCCATCTTTCCTATAACATTTCTAGCTCATGCAGGCTAGATTGTCTATACTCTTCCTCATCGATCATTCCTTTCAAAGAGACCCAGAGAGAAGGAATTTCAACCTTGATGGGCAATATGGCCTCATATCCATAGACCAGGGAAAATGGAGTGGCTCTAGTGTGGGTGCGGATACTGGTACGATAGGCCCATAAAGCAGGATTGAGTTGTAAGTGCCAATCCTGGCCAGTGTCATTAACAGTCTTCTTTAGAATGCGAAGAATTGTTTTATTTGATGCCTCAGATTGACCGTTACCTTGTGGGTAGTATGGGGTGGAGAAATGGTGTTGGATGTGGAATTGCTCATAGAGCTCATGAATGTCCTAATTTTTGAATGGACTATCGTTGTCTGTGACGATGGATTGTGGGACACCATATTGGCAAATGATGTAATTCAAAATAAACTTGGATATTTGCTTATCGGTGATGTAGGTGAGAGGGACGGCTTCGATCCACTTAGTAAAATACTCAATGGTGGTGATTATGAATTTGTGACCGTTGGAGGAGGATGGATGGATCTTGCCCACGAGGTCGAGTCCCCATTGTGCGAAAGGCCATGGAGAAGTGATTGGTCTCAATTCCTATGCTGGTGCATGAATTAGGTCACTATGTACCTGGCATTTTTGACATGTTCTAACAAACTGAAGAGCATCCTTTTCTAATGTCAACCAGTAGTACCCCAGTCTGGTGATCTTCCTAGCTAGCGTTGGACCACTCGAATGAGATCCGCATATACCCTCATGTACCTCGTGTAAATTTTTTTGGGTTTCATTAGTGTTGAGACAGCGAAGAAGAGTGTTGTCAAAGCCATGATGGTATAGGGTGTCATTGATGATGGTATGTCTGGCGGCCTTTTAGATGAAGGATTTTCTTTGGTTGTTGGACAGGTTGGGTGGGAGGGTTTGGGATTTAAGATAGTCATATATGTCCTAATACCAAGGCGAACTGGGACCAACAATCTCGCACACCATTTCTGACTCCAAAATATCATATGCAGGCATCAGCAGTTGTTTCACTAAGAATTCAAATTGTGACACATTCTTAGGGATGCCTAGGAGAGATCCAATGGTAGCCATTGCATCGGCCGCTTTATTCTGTGTTCTTGGGATTTGTTCAAATGCAATCAATTTGAAATATGTCAAGAAACTATCCACCATTCGTTTATAGGGAAGCAACTTCTCATCTTTTGTGTCATAGTCATCATTGACTTGGTTGATGACCAACTGAGAATCTCCGAATACGAGCAATGTCTGGATTTTCCATTTAATTGCTATCTTAAGACCGGTGACCAGTGCCTCATATTGTGCCATGTTATTTGTACAAGGGAAAGTGATCCGAAATGATTTAGGAATTGAATCCCCTTGTGGTGTGATGAATAGGATGCCAGCTCTTGAACCATGACCAGTGTGGGACCCATCAAAGTATAGCTTCCATGGTAATGCTGGTTCGACATGAAAAATAGACTCATCAGGAAAATAAACCACCAATGGGTGGGTAGCCTGGATTGGTGTGTCTGCCAGCTAATCTACTATTACTTGACCCTTTATAGCCTTGCGCTCCACATACTATATGTCATGATTGACCCACTTTGCCAAGCGACCTGTCAATGCCGCACGGCTTAGGAGATACTTTAATGGGTCAATCTTAGCTACCAAATGTGTTTGGTGGCTTAGCATATAGTGTCTTAGTTTCTGCACCACAAAGACAACTGCAAGGCATACCCTTTTAATGGTTGTGTAGTTGAGCTCATATCCAATCAGTGTGCGGCTGATGTAGTAGATGGCTCTTTCTTTTTCTTCATGGTCATGTTGCGCTAATAATGCCCCCAGTGCATTTGTCATTGTGGAGACATATAGGATCAGTGGTTTTCCCTCAATAGGAGGCATTAACACTAGTGGTGTTAATAGATATTCTTTAATTTTTTCAAAGGCTATGTTGCATTTATCTATCCATACAAAAGGATTGCTTTTGCATAGTAGATATTGGAATGGTTGACACTTGTCTACCAACTGTGCAATGAAGCTGCAAATTGACTGCAGTCTTCCTTGTAGAGTTCTCAGCTCACTGATTCCCTTTGGTGGAGGCATGTCTATGATGGCTTTTACTTTTGCTGGTTCGACCTTTATGCCTCTTTGTGAAACTATGTAGCCTAACAGCTTGCCGGAGGTGACTCCAAAGACACATTTCTTTGGGTTTAAATGGACCTTGTATTCTTCAAGCCGCCTAAATATTTTGTCTGGGACCCTGAGATGACCTTTCCTTGTTAATGATTTGGCCAAAAGGTCATCCACATAATCCTCCATGAGGATATGCATCATGCCATGGAAGATTGTGGTCATAGCCCTCTGGTATGTGGCACCTACATTCTTTAGGCCAAAATGCATGACGTTCCAATAGTATGTTCCCCATGGGTAGGTGAATACCATTTTATGCTAATCTTCTATTGCAATTCGGATTTGATTATACCCTGAGAAACCATCCATGAGGGATAGCATCTCGTACCCGGCTATGAGATCCACAATCATGTCTATGTTTGGTAGGGGGAAGTCATCCTTTGGACAAGCTTTGTTCAAATATCTAAAATCCGTGCAGATACGGATTTGTCCATTCGGCTTTGTGACTGGGACAATGTTGGAAATCCAATCAGCGTAGTCTATTGATCTTATAAACCCTACATCCAGTAATTTCTTTAATTCAGCTTATACTAGGAATGCAATTTGTGGGTGCATCTTGTGCAATTTTTGTTTGACCGGCTTGATTCCTGGGATTAAAGGGAGATGATGTAGCACCAATTTAGGATCAAGCCCTGGCATATCAGCATATGACCATGTGAAGTTAAATTTTCTCTCTGTGAAGAATTGTTTAAATTCAGGTTTTTCTTCATCTAACAATGATGCGGCCAAGAGAATCATTTTGGGATTCTCTGGTGTGTCTATGTTAACTTCCACTATATCTTCAATAAGCATAGCTGATTTTTCTTGTGTTATGGGAAGAAAGTCCAATCCTCCATCCTTAGGCACCTCAGAGAGGTTTTCACCTTCGGATACATCCTTTGTTTCTACTATTTTGCTGTCAGAAGGTGCCTTGCAGTTTTCACCTTAAGACATTTCTCTTTTTGTCTTATTCATTGTATTTTTGTGACTAGAGGATTGCACCGTCTCCCCAAAGTAAGCCATACAATCTAGGTCAATAGAAAACCCTATTTTGTGATCTCCCCATGGTATGCCTTCTCTGAGCCCCATGAATTTTGCTATGGCTTCATCATTCTGAAACATGTCCAGTACTAGTGGCTCTTGTTGGTCCCAGTCGATCAGTTGTGGATAGGCAAGTGAAATCCCATTGTCGGTGTTGGTGAAGGATGGGGAAGATGCAGAGAGTGCGGTAGTTGAAGCCTCAAGTGTCAAGGAAAAGTTGTCAATTTCCACTTCCGTGTATGATGCAATGGATGGTCCATACTCTGAGTCAGATGAATCGAATTCAAGGTCATAATATGGGATAAAATTGTCAACATCGTGACTAGTGGTTGGCGTGTCAAAAGTATGGAGAGTGGACTCAGGTAGGTTAGGCTCATGGGTGGGCTCAGGAATGGGGTGGGGTGATTCAAGTATTGCCGATGACATTTTGTGTTCCTTTGGATTCCAAGGAATGCTCACCCATTTCTTTTCTTTAGAATGTTGGTCAATAGGGTCAATGTTATATTCTTGGCAGAATTATTCTTCAAAGGAAGGTTGGCCACGTTCTAAGAATAGTTCATCAATGTCATAGTCACTGATGGTTTTGTCAGATCCCCATTCCCATTCATTTGAGTCTATTTCAGTAAAGGATTCTTCGCATGTCTCAAAACTTTCAGTAACCGTTACGTCCTTACTTGAAAATTCATAGGTACTTTGATCATCAGTTCTGAGTTGTCCAAACCCTAGCCCCATGTATCTCAGTCTTGCCTTTATTATAATAGGCTCTCTCTTTCCATTGTTTTGTTTGCCAAGACCACTTGTGTCGTCAAAACCTAGGGCCTTGCATATTTCATAGCCTTTTCCATAGAGATGTAGTGGTAAGGGAGGCAAATCTTCTGGGTCTCTGTAGATCCAGTTAGCTATGTCGTCGATGACCTCATTACCCACATCACCCCATAGTGTGAAAACACTTTTTGGTGGGATGTTGAAAGTTGTTTTGGGCTCAATTGCAAAACATGGTCTACCATAGACTTTTGGTGGCTTAGGTATTATGGTGATACAGTAAGCTGTATTAAACTTGAACTCTCCACAACCAAGGTCCTGGATTTGTAGGTCTTTACTTGGGATGGAGGTTGAGGAAGATGGTATGGTAGAAGTTAATGGAATGGATGATTTTGTGAGTGCGGACGGGTCAATATATTTGGATGAAGTGGAAGTGGAGGCCTCCTAATTGATGGGTACTTGATGCTTAGCAGTGGCCCACAGATTTGTGCAATATTGAAATGGATCGGGATCTCCTGGGATGGTGATCTTTGTACCCTCAAAAGGGAATTTTAGGCACTAGTGGTATGTGGATGGAATGGCTTTTAGAGCATGAATCCATGGTCGACCAAGTAAGATATTGTAGTGTATATCCTGATCCAAGACTTGGCATGTTGTGTCTATGATGATAGGTCCTACTCAAAGAGGAATGGTAATAACACCTTTAGAAGCACATTCTTCATCATCATATGCCTTGATGACAATGCTCTTGCTAGCATCTACACATGCATCCAAAAAACTGAGAGCTTTGACCAATTTTAAGGAGCAAATGTTCAATCCTGCTCCGCCATCTACTAGGACTCGTCTGACCTTGTGTTTGTGGATGAAAACCTCTATGTGAAGGGCATCATTATGCGATGGTTTAGGCAAGGAATAGTCATTGTCAGAAAAGATGATGTGGTGAGGTGAATTCAGGTATCCGACCATAATCTCAAAATGGTTGACATCAATGTTAGTTGGAACAGATGACGTTTGTAGGACTTTATCCAAGATGGCTTTGTGTATGGGTGAAATACGGAGTAGTTCAAGAATGGATATCTGAGCAGGTGTTTTATTCAGTTGCTCTATGAGGTTGAATTCTAGTTTGGGTGTTGAATGTCTAGCAGATGGACCAGGTATGGTGATCTTAGGTTGACATGCCGAAGGACCTGGGATAGTGACCTTGCCTTTACGCATTGTCACATTGCATTCCGGGGCTTTTTTAATGGAAATGGTATTAACACATTCATCTTCATTAGCAGCGCGAAGATTGCTGATAATGGTGCCATCGGGGTAACTGTATGCAGGACGGGTAGTATTGTAGTTCGGACGGATGTGGTTGGCTTGATTGTTGGTATTTGTTGTGCTAGATGAGGAAGCTTTACCATGATCCTGTAATGGGTTTTTGTGTATAGTATGATCCACATTAGATGTGAAGGATTGACCACCTAGCTCGATGGTGTGATTCTCGATGAGGTCTTGCACCAGATTTTGTAATTGATGACAAGAGGATGTTTTGTGCCCTTTGGCATGATGGAAATCACAAAATGCGCTATCATCCCACGATGCTGGCTTGAATTGACTAGGTTCATATGGTTTAGGGTCTTTTAATGTTATGACACCATTTTGAAGAAGTTTTTTCAAGACAACCTCAAAGGGCTCACCGAAAGGGGTGTATGTATGTTTTGGAAATTGTCGCAGTTGATGCAACTGGCTTTGATTAGTCTGGGGAGGATTACTTTGGATAGCATTTGCAGTTGGTGTTGGTGTAGTCACAGGTGTGTTTTGATTTTGTACTCCTTTGATGGTTAGTACATGACCTGTTGTATTGATGGTTTTGGCATCAACCACACCATCATTAGTGATATGCTTGTTCTTAACTCAGTATTTGGTTTTGTTGTTTGAGCTACTTGGGTTATTATTTGTGGTGGCATTGATGGTTTTGCCACCATATTTCAATTCGCCTTTAGCGATTAAGGCTTTTTCAAGTTGGACACCTTTTTCAACAAGATTGATAAAAGTGGTGCAACAATGGACTTGTAATCCATACCTTAGAGGTCCAAGGAGAGTTTGTACAAACATGGTTACTTTCTCCTTTTCGGGTATTTCTACCGGACACCTACTTGCTAAGGTTCTCCATCTTTGAAAGAATGGAATGAAAGTCTCTCCTGCATCCTCTTGGGTAAGTCTGCATAAGGAGGCAATGTCAATGTCTGTGTCTATGTTATAGGCATAATTTTCAACAAATTTGTTTGCCAATTCATCCCATGTTTTGATTCCTTAGGCAATAGTGAGAACCACTCTAATGCATGACCTACAAGGCTTCTTGAAAAGAGTCTCATGAGATAGGTTTGGTCATATGCAATGTCAATGCAGCTAGTGGTGAATTCTCTTATGTGTTCAATAGGGTTCGTCTTGCCTTTGTATTTAGGAAAATGAGGTACCACATACCCATGAGGAAAGGGTGGCATATACAAGGTGGTGTCGAATGGATATGGACACAAGTCATGTGACATGTAAGAATTTTTGTTGGATTGTTGCAAGGTCTCCACTTGTGTTTGAAGAGCAACCAATTAGAGTGTGAGTGCTTCCACAATGGGGTTGTTGGTAGCATCACACATGTTGGTGAGAGGTATGGATTGGTTTCCCACTTGTTGTGATGAGATGTGTTGGTTTGGAATGTGTTGTTGGTGAGAAAATTGAGTGTTCTGGTTTTGTGGTTGTTGAAAATGGGTGTATTGATGGGGATTATGTTGTTGTGTATGCACTTGTGTAGCATATGTGGGGATTTGGGATCCTGCCATGTTGGATTGAATTTGTGGGCCTTGTTGACTTTGAGTGTGTTGATGTCCAAATGGAGTAAAAGATTGGGTGCCTTGATTGCCTTGTCCAAATGAGAAATTATGGCCTTGATTAGTGTTGGTGTTTTGTCTCAAAGGAATGTTGGTATTAACCTATGAGTAATTAGGTTGGGGTCCTTGAATGGTAATTCTTCGTTTATTTCTCCCAAAAGGATTTGATGAATTAGTTGCCATAGTATTTGAGGGGCCTCCTAATAGGTTTGTTGATGTACCCATGGAATTAAATGATGTTCCAAGGATGGGTGAGGTTGTTTCCCCCATTGTTGATTCAAATGTTTGTGAAGGGATGGTGATTGTGTGTTGAGGGATGGATTGTGATGTGGTATTGTTTTGGGTAGATGATCCTCCAATGGATGTTGTGTTGGTTGTGGTAGCTGCATTGGTTGTGGTGGCTGCATTGGTTGTGGTAGCTGCATTGGTTGTGGTAGTAGTATGACCAAGGGAGGTAGTATTGATGGTGTTAATGGTGTTTTGTGGAGAGGCTCCCATGGAAGTATTGTGTGTTTGGTGATTAGGGGATGTTGCTCTAATGGTTTTGAGGTCAAATCCTTGTGGTAACCTAGCTCCTTGGTTAAGAAGCATGGCTAAATACCTGGATGAGTCATTTAGGACTAATTCTTCCACAAAAGAGACCACTTCTGGGTTTTGGGCAGTAGCTTGTATGTCTTCTTCAAAAACTTGTCCATTTTGGTCCCTATGGACAAATTGTTCAAAGGTATTGTGTGGAATACATATCTCACTAAAAGGATTGATTGTAGAATTTCCCATGTCATTAGAAAGAGTGTTCATGTTACTAGGGAATAAATTCATGTCATTGGTGAAATTGGTAAAATTGGGGTCTTGACCAAAAGAATCCATGAGTCTTTTCTTTTTTTGTAATCTAGTTTCAACCATAAAAATTTTTGCTCAACTTTGGGGTGATGAGGGATAATGAGTGATAATGACCTAAATATGACACTATGTTTTTGTGTTTTTTTTTTTGAGAATGAGGAATGTTGTGAAATGCAAATGGGAGATGAAAGGTTTGTGGATGCAAATGGTATGACACTAAAATGAGGAGACTAATGATATGAAAACTAAATGGAGCTTAAGATGCACTCACTATTGAGAAATCTAAAGAAATGACTACCTGACCAAACAAAGTGCTTGCAATGTTTCAGGTTTGGAAAATCAATGGACCATAAGTGGACTAAAAAGAGGACAAAGTGAAGTTTCCACACTAGACTGTTGAGTGGGAAACAAATCACAAAAGTTTTGACTAAATGACTAAGGGTAATTGGGTCCAATGATAACCTACTTTTGAAGACAAAGTCTTGACAATGGATGGTAGGGAGTGTGTTCCTAAAATCTGCAAAGTGAATGTCTAAGGTAAAATTAATAATGCAACTAGTCAAATGCAATTGGAAACCTACGATGATCCTAAGAATGATGTGTATAATGAGGGAAGTTGAGCAAATCAGTATCTGGTTTTGATAGAAACAAAAAAGATGGACTTGCTGGAATCTGGAAAAGGACAATTTTTGACTGTGATTTTGATAGTGAGCAGATTGTTTTTGAAGACGAGAAAATGTGGTTCGACAGAGCAAATGCGGTTTTTGACAAAGCACATGTGGCTCAAAATGGCAAATGCAGTTTAGAAAGTCAAATTCGGCTCATCAAATGCATTGAAAGAATTAATTCTGGCAATGTTTTAACAGATAGGGAAATGCGGCTCAACATCAAATTTGGAAAACAACAACAAATGCGGCTTTTCAAAAATCAATTGCGGTCTGAGAGGTCAGTTGCGTTGCAGTAAGGAATTCTGGAAGTATTTTAGCACTGGCAAAGTTGTGGGTAAACAACAAATGCAGCTTGTTCTGACAAATGTGGTTCACAGGAAATCAAATGCGGTTTAATAAGTCGAATGCGTCACACAAGTGCACAAATGAAGCTGATTCTTGTGGTTGCATTGCAAAAAAACTTAGACTAGTCTAAATTTAGCATATGTGACTTAAGTTAGCAGATGCGGCTTAGGCTATCAAATGCGGCTCTCTATTGCTCAAATGTGTTTTAATAGATCAAATGTGGCTCTAGACTAAACAGTTGTGGTTCAATGTCCAAAATGCGTTGCAGAAAAAAAATTTAGGCTGATTTTGCAAAGACTTGTTCTAGTTGACAATGTTTGTTTCAAGTTTTGATGTTTGTTTGTCTCAAAGCAGTTGGCAAATACATGGTGTTTTTAAAAAAAAAAATCAACCACATAGAAGTCATTTTACAAAATCTTATGGCTTTATGGACAATATTCTTTTGGATCCCACTAACCGCATATCCTTAGCGGATGAATTTAGAAGCTTGGCCCCACAGGCTCCCCCTTACTACACTCACTTCTCAGGGCAACCAAGCTTCCAACCTCCATGAAACTCCCATGGTAGATTGATCATCTCTACTAAGAACTGTGCAGGTGCAGATGTCATCACAAGGACCGTTGTTGTACCAAAGAATAGAAGGTTTTTGGCTTGCTAAAACAAAGGATTTAATTTGGCCACCCGTTCGAAAGGCCACGCGAGAGGCATTATCATCCCAGTTTGCAGAGGTTACATTCTGCAGGTTTCGACGCACCACAGGGGTACTGGGGAATCATATGCTTGTCCACAGGAACTTTCGTAATGCTAAGTTTTCCTTAACATTAAAATTTATATACCGGTTGGGCGTCGCTTGGCTTTAGCGCATTCCTGGTTTGAGTCACTTTGGGGTGAGTACTTTTTCCCACCAAAGCAGACCCAATTTCTATGGTTCAACAAAAGTGAATTAGAGTATTCATAGTTCAATCGATCCTTGTTTAAAAACAAGAAGTGAATACATGAATACCCTAACTCACACTCACATGGTGTTCATTTTAAGCCCAAATCGAAATTTTTTTCACAAACTTGAAATAAAAAGCAGACATGGGGTTCATTTTAACCCAATGCTATGAAAATGCAAGTGTGTTTTAAGCCAATGAGTTATAATGCAAGTTGTGTTCCTTTTAGCCCATGAATATGCAAGTTGTGTTCTTTTTAACCCATGAATGAAAATGCAAGTTTGTCTAAAATTTAAGAAGTGAATAAAGAAAAGTGTTAGAATCCTTGCCACAAGCTACAAACAAAGATTAGTAGCCCAAAATCTTTAACCTATCCAAGAAAGAAAGAGAGAAAGCCGAAAAATGCAACAAAAATAACAAAAAATTATTATACCCTTCAGATGCGTCGCAACAGAGCAAATGTGGCTTTCTGGTTAACAAATAAGGCTCGGGAAGCAAATGCGGCTTTTAGGAAGCTGATACGTCGTTTGGGTATGTAGATGCGGCTTGATAGAGAAAATGTGGCTCTGTATCTGTCAGATGCGGCTTGAGTTGTCACTTGCATCCTAGGAACTATCAAATGCATCGTTCCGTACACCTGCAAATTTTTTTTGAAAAGCTGTACCCGAACCTGCAAAAAAAAAGATGACAAAAAATCCGTACTATGACCTGCAAAAACGTGTTAAAAAGGATGTTGGGTTCACCAATGTAACAATGAGAAGTTCCTATTTAGTTTAGCAATGTAATAGTGCATAAAACTTAAAAACTCATAGTTGGTAATGGAGTGCAAAGGAATAGATGAACAATCTTATAGATTGTCTTCATCCTCCATGACTAACCTCCATTACACCTTCTTAATTTGCTGAATATGATTGTTTGCCCTCAGATTTGTGAAGAGCAAGCCAATAGAAATGACAAGCCCTAAGCAAACATTGAAGGATTTAAAATGACCTAGATGCAAACTATGCCCTGCTGCAAATAGTAAACATCTACAATTTCTAAGCTAATATCAAATGAAAACCTGATATGCTATGATAAACATGCTAAAATCTCTAAAATATGACAATGCAAGATAAAAACATGAAAGTGTAAGATGTGAGATGCCAAAGTATGGAAATGCAAGATAACAAAACATGAAAATGCAAGATCAGAAAATATGAGAATGTAAGTTGTCCAAAATGAGACCAAAATTGCTCTTTTATAGAAAAGGCAATTTTGTGTGAATGGCCAAGATTGAAAGTTAGTAAATGCCCTAGAGTCAATAGAGGAGATTCAATAAAGTAACCCACAATTAAGGTTAGGGCAACATTAGGTCAAATTCGAAAAGAAGGGTCAAGATTGATTCTTTAGAGAATCAAATCAATGGCTAACAATGCATGTGACAAAAGATTCCGAGCACGGAAAATGGAGTTGTTGGGGAATTAAATAATTTATTTAAAATTATTTAAATCAAGAGGGAATGTTGACTTTTTGAATTAAAAACTATTTTAATTCAAAAAGTGTGGGGTCATGTGATAGTAAATAATTTAAATTATTTACAATACAAGGGAATTTTAAATAAGACTTATTTTAAATAAATAAATTTATTTAAAATGAGCACAATAAAAGAGGGGGAATTAAATAATGTGCTAGGACTTATTTTAAATAAATAAGATTTAGAGGAAATTAAATAATAAAAGGTTATTTAATTTAGGTGAGAATTAAATAATAAAGATATTATTTAATTTAGAGGAATGTAACAAATATAACCTTTTAAATTAAATATAAAGATTTAATTTAAAGTTTAAGAGAGTGGGTTAAATTAAATAAATAATTTAATTTAGGAGAGAAGAGGCTAATGAATAATTAGATAATTAAATATAATTATTTAATTATAGTGGAAGGTGGATTAAATAAATAAGAATTTATTTAATTTTAGGAAGAAGAGGACTTAATTAGTGACATAATTAAATAAATAAATAAAGTTATTTATTTAATAATTAGGAAGACATAAAGGGGGAAAATAAATTAAGAAATTTATTTAATTATAGGAGGATACTTAGACAATTAGTGATGCATTAGATAAATAAATAAAATTTATTTATTTAATAATCAAGAAGAATAAAGGGGACATGAATTAATTAAATAATTAAGAATTATCTAATTAATAATTGGAAGTGATTTAGGGACATAATTAAAATGTCCTAATTAGGGTTAGAAGAAGAGCCTGTGGGTCTAGGTCATTTTTATGTCTCTACAATTAGGTACCCATGTACATATGCAAATGAAATCTCTCAAAAACAAAGAAAAGGAGAAAACCCAATGGGAAAATGATACTCCCCAAAAGAGATAAGATACAATAATTCTCTCAATGAACAATGAAAAGGAAAAAAACCCATATGATTATTGTTAGATGATTTATGGATTTGATTGTGTAGATATTTTTGCATCAATGTTTCGGACCACACTCTGTGATCCATCATCAGGATAGCTCAGAGATCAAGGAGAAAAATGATAAGTTGCAGGCCAAGAACTAGCTCAAAAAGGCTAAGAGGAGGGATGAGGGATAGGGAGGTGGCACACATAGCAAGGAAAATAGAAGATAACCAATAGGCCACTTGAACCAATATCCATATTCAATAAAAAGGATACAAAACACATTTAGAAGACTACATAAAGAAAATTAAAAAGTTCAATAAAAAAGCTAATGAAATTAAAAAATAAGAAAAATTCCTTTTAAGTACGAGACAATTTTTCTCATTGATTTTCTCTTATTTTTTAATTTCATTAGCTTTTTTATTGAACTTTTTAATTTTATTTATGTAGTCTTCTAAATTTGTTTTGTATCCATTTTATTGAATATGTCTATTGGTTATTTGCTATTGTCCTTACTATGTGTGCCACCTCCCTATCCCTCATCCCTTCTCTTGGCCTTTTTGAGCTAGTTTTTGGCCTGTAACTTATCATTTTTCTCCTTGATCTCTTGGCTATCCTAATGATGGATCATAGAGTGTGATCTGAAACGTTGATGCAAAAATATCTACGCAATCAAATCCAAAAATCATCTAACAATAATCTATTTGGATCATGGAAACTTGATATCATTAATTAAAAAGCATATTAGTCAAAAGACCCCCCATATGGAGATGAAGAAGATACCATTCAAGCATCCCTCAATGAAAAGATTCATCATAAGTCCAATCAATCTCCATCCACACAAAGGATGACAAGAGAGACCATATGTACCCCTATAATGAGATAACCTACTGTAAAGAAGCAATAGAAGCAAACTTGTGGAGTAACACTGGAATCCTTAATCTAGCAAGTAAAGGAAAGATAAATATGATGCTAGTAGCTATAATTGAGGATTTATTCTGCAAGATCAGATTGTTAGTAAACATGCAAGTATATTAATCAAATCCACAAATATCAATAGAATGCATAGGAATAAATAAAAGAAATAGATGAAATGAGCTCACCAAATCCCTTATCCTCCATGATTGATTTCTATTGTACCTTCTAGCATTGCTGAAATGTAAAGTATGCCCTCAGATTGTGATGAGAAAACTTATGTGCTCTAGACTAGTCCTAAGCCAAGTGTTGAAGGATTTCCTATAAGCTATGCAAAAGAAATTAAATTCTATATGAAAGTAACTAAAATGAAACAAGATCAAATTCTAAGATGCAAGATTAAGAGATGCAAGATTCAAGATTAAATTAAGAGGATGTCCAAATGAGAACAAAATTGACATTTTATAGAAAATGCAATTTTGGATGGACGAATGAGATTGAAGATTGAGAAATGCCCTAAAATCAATGGTCAAGATTCAAAATAGCAACTCTCAATTAGGGTTAGGGTGAGATTCCCAAATGAGTGGACAAGATTTAAGTTAAGAAATTAAATCAAGGATGGAGAATAAACATGACAGTGAGATGAAAATTAGTAAAAATCAAAAGATAAAGATGAACAAGAAGATGAGATTTAGAAAATCAGTAATTTTAGTAATTAATTGATTTGTAGAAGAATATTACCATTTTGAATTAAAATTAATTCAAAATATGGATTTAGTGAGGTAGTAAATGATTGATTTTAAGATTATTTACTAAAAGAAGTGACAGTTAACCATGTGAGGCCATTTTAAATAAATTATTTTATTTAAAATGAGGGAAATGTCAAATAAGGCAATGAAATAATTAAAGATATTTAATTTAGAGAAGGTGATGGATTTATTAAATAAATTAATAAATATATTTAATTATAAGAAGACTTTTGAGAATTAGTGACATATTAAATAAATAAATAAAATATTTTTATTTAATAATCAAGAGGACATAAGTGGCAGAGATTAATTAAATAAATTAAGAAATTTATTTAATTATGATAAAGCATTAGATAATTAGTGACGCATTAAATAAACAAATAAGATCCATTTATTTAATAATCATGAAGAGTAAAAGAACATGATTTAATTAAATTATTATGAATTATTTAATTAATAGTCGAAGGTGGACAACAGACATAATTAAAATGTCATAATTATGCTAGGATGAAAGAAGATGAAAAATAGTGCTTGCAAGCTTAGGTCATTTTTATGTGTCTATAGTAACCATATTAGAGTCACTCAAGGACTAAGGCCAGAATCATAATAAAGAAATAATAAACCTAATTCCAAGGAACATTGGAAAACTGTCAAACTGGAACAACCCTAGAATCTATGAAGTAACAATTGATTGACAAATGAATTAGAATTGAAATGAAGTGCTAAGATCAAAATTGCACCCTCTCAACTATCAAAATATCCAAGTAATCTCCAAGAAACCCTTTGAGGTATAACTTATTTAATGATCAACCAAGGATAGATATAGAAAAACATGCATGAATAGAAAGATATAGGTCCTTTAATAACTTTCTAACGTTGTAAGAATTGTGAAAATAAGAGATCATGGTAAAAAGTTATGAGCTTGAGAGTCAAAAAACAAGAGTTGACTTCAAACAAAAATTTAAAAAAAAATAACTTGCACCATTACAAAATTGATGAAACCACCTTTTCGATGATATCTTGTTTGAATTTTTTTTCCTCCTATATTGCAAGTTATCGATTTTTTTTAAAAAGGCCTAAAAAAGGCAACTGTAGATTAAAGTGGAGCAAAAATCAAGCCCTCAGGGGCTAAAATGCAGTCATCCATGTGACTGCAGTGGCAAGGGTTAGAAAAAAAGGCCCACCATTAGGGGCGGTGGCACCACTTAGGTGGCAGGGTAGTAGTTAGTGGCGGGCATGGTCATGTTGCTTGATGGATAGCCCACACTCATTGACAATAAAACTATGGCAATATAACCACGGCTAGCAAAAAAACTATTAGTGCTAAATAAAATAAATTAAAATCAAGTTTTTTAACAATAAAAACTTGAAATATTAATGATTTGTACCCATCAGCAATTAACTAATTTGGAAATGCATCAAAAAATGACCACAGACTATATATGATTAGATGGTGCAGATTGCAGAAATGGTATGTAGAATATTATGAGTATATGCTAGGAGAGTGTATAGAATTGTAGACCCTAACAAAAAATTGTAATGTATGGTTGTAGGGCCAAGTGTGGATCCGTATGGATCCATATGACTGTATGGCCTAAAAAAATTCTCTCATGCCCCAAAAAAAGTCTCAAATTTTTACGATTAGATAATCAATCCTTTAGTTCTTTGGCCTCCCAAATGTAATTGGGAGGTCATTTTTTGCCCAAATAGCTTCGAAAATTTAGCTAACCCCCTGAAGCTGTAAATTGAAACCCTTCCTTCAAACCTTTGCAAATCTTTCAATATATGATGAAAATTGATGAAACAAAATCCAAACCTGACTTTTTATTTGACACCCTGGATTTAATGGTGAGGTTCTCAAGACCTGAACTCACACTGAACAAAGATTTCACACCAAGATAGGTCCTTGAGACCTATGAAGAAGTATATATCACTGAATGTTGATACAATATTAGAGTCACCCAAGGACTCAAGTGTCTAGGATCATCTGCAAAAACCAAAAATAACCTTCTACAAGATGGAAAATAAATAACATGAAATTGTAACAATGGATGCAAGTTATGGCCAATATGAAATACTCAAGATTGGAGTGATATATTAGACTTACACAACTAAAAATTATCTCAACTAATTAAACTGAACTTACAATATACATATGAAGCCTTGGTAATATAGGAAAGGGTGATGATGTACCAACATTAAATGACATGAGCCAATATTAAATAACCTAGAACACAAGCATTAAATTTTAAAAGCCAACTAGATAAGATAAGTGACAACTAATTCTTAACTAGAAATATTCTCCCTAATTAATTCCAACTATAAATATTCCCTCATAGGACCTAATTGGACTTAACAATGTAAATAGGACCTAGATAAGACTAAATAGGAAAAATACATATTTTCACCAACACATTATCTAATACTTTGAAACTCATTTTAGCATCCATAGATTGAATAAAAGAATACAATACTCTTTTATTGGTTTTTCCTAAAATTATGCATAAGGTAAAGAATATGATGATATTTTCCTTCTATGAACTATTGAAATCTCAATATTATGTTGGAAAATTTTTAAAATATTTTTGGATAATTCTTCACAAGAATAAAACCAAGTAATTTCATAATCATTAAAGCTTTGAGGAAATAAACTAGAAAGTAAAATATCCTCATAAAATTAGTATAATAAAATCTTTGAAAGATCATATATTTGAACTAACAAAACATATATAATTGAAAAAAATAAAATAGTGGGGGCTCTCTTTTTGCTTCTAGGGTTTTGGACCTAAAAGGAGAGAGGCTATTTTCTATCTTTCACTCAAGAACATACCCTTAAGATTTCAATGCAAAGGAGATTGAAATATGAAAAAGGGAGTGTTCTAGGGGATCGCATGATGTAAAATGAGGGGTTCACCACCAAGTGAAAACTTGGAAAAATAAATGTAGTATGAAAAATGACCTAGAAATGCAAGCAAACATCAATAAAAAATTGTAAAACTAGAGATGTGCACCTTGGGAACTGGAGAAGGTAGAATGGAGGCCTAAAATCTTGAAAAATCCACTGTTGAAGCCAAATGGGACTCATACGCCTAGCTAGGCAAATCAGGCCAGTTTCAGGAAAACTGTGTCGGAACAGGTTTCAGACAAATGGGTATTGAGATCTGCAAAAATCTCTAATAGATAGGTACAGTGGGACTCATTCGCCAATAGTGGTGAATCAATCCACTTCTAGATTTATATAAATACGAAATTTTGATCTACACTTCTATGTCTTCTCTATTGTTTCTGATTTAGATCTAGGTTCGAAACTACAAAATTCAACCTATAGGTCTTCTCCAAGCTCCTCCAAGGCTTGCTCACAATCTTGACAACTTTAACTTGCTTTAAAAAATTGATGAAAACTTTTCCAATCTTTCTCTTGTATAAATTTGCAACGTAGACTTGTAAATCACATCGAAATAGAGGGGAAAATGGTTGTGGGGTTACAGAATATGGGTTTTCCTTGGTCAAACCCCTTTTTGGTAATTAAACCTTAAAATGAAAGAAAATGTAAAGAAAGGTGATGTTGCAACTCACCAAACCCTTGCAATAAAGTGTTGCAATTATGATTGAAATGGCTGCAATGGATGTGGTTCTTGATTGTTTCTTGAAGGAGATAGATCTTGAATGTGGAGCTTGCTTGGATCATGAACTCTACACCACAATTGTGAGGACAATAACAAACATGAAGAATGTGATCTTCGACATGATGATTGGTGCTTGAAGAATGCTCTTACTCAAATGCTCTTGTGAACTCAATTTTCTATTAGGATGTTCTCACAAAATACTTAGGTGAAAATGAGTGAAAGAACCTTGTATTTATACTCAACTATGCAAGAATTCCTGAAATTACAACATTACAAGCTGACATTGGATCTTGGAGATTAAAATCTTGCCAAATATTTAAATTAAATTTGAATTTGAGTTAAAGGGGACTCATTCGCCACCTTGGGCAAATGGGTACCACCTAAGGGGACTCATTCACCCAGAATGGCGAATGAGTCCCACCTTGGGAATTTGAGGTGGGTTTTTGGGGATTTGATGTTTTAAATTCTATTTGTTGGGATTATCCTAAAAAATACACATAAATAAGGCTTTTGGATGCAAAAAGGGGCCAGTTAAAGCATAAGAGAGCCCAAATATTAATGGAAAGCCTAGAGGAATGTGAAAGTGTGTTATAACACTTTACAACACACCAAATAAGGCAATGCTAAGAGAGATTGTGATTGAAAGAATGTTAATTATGCTTAGAAATCCTAGAAAACTGTGAAAGTGTGTTACAGCACTTTACAACACCTTTACAAGGCATCATTAAATACATTAGTTCATAGTGGCCCAAAACCTAATGTGAATGTTTTAGCCACATTAAAACACTAAATCAAGGCCACACTAAGCCAAAATATGCAAGAAGGAGCTAAACAAGTGTGAAAAAGGCTAAGGACCCATTTTTTGACGTTACAATAATATCATACATTATAAATCTAGGCGTTATAATTCGCATTGGTGAAGGTTAAGCCAATATGTTTTATGTAAATATATTATATTGTATCTCTCTTATGTAATATATTGGTTCATATATTTGTAGGCCTCCTAATTTGATCACATTTACCCATGATTATATCTATAGCTCCCATGTGCTATGGTTGTTAAATGTAGATGCAAGAAGTTGGGTTCACAAAATGTTCAAAATGTGAAAGTCTTTTTCCTGATTTTCAAAATTTCTCCCAGTTCAACTAAAAATTTGAAGCCCTTACACATATCTCTTAACAAAGTCCAATATTATGAAATGTAGCATTTTGAGTCTAGTTTTCAAATATGTAATTTATTCTAATACCTAGATGATAAAAAATAAATTTTAATAGACATGTATAGAAACCACCTTTTAAAAGTTACTTTTTTAGGACCATACCATGCACATGTATAGACACCACATGATTTGACCTAAATAAAGGTATTTTCCAAATATCTTTTTTATTAATTTTTTATTGGTCCTAATTTTTGTTCTTGAAAACCCCTCATGTACATACACCATAATTTGAGCTAAACCAATTACTTTTTGGAATTTTTTTATAGGTAAATAATTTTGTCTAGATTGATGTTATATTTTTTTTTACAAGAAACATTAAAAATTAAAAGTAATTTAAAAAATACAAAAACCTAATAATTCAAGTTTATAGACTAGTTTCCTCAAAAGTTAATTATAAAATATAAAAAAAAATCAATAAAAACAAAATAGATATTTGAAAACTAAACATTGTCATCTACAAAGGGTTTTAATTTCATAAAAAAAATTGAAAAAGAAATCATCAACCATATTGCCAAAGTCATTTTTTCTATGGATGTTTTCATGACACTATACTTGCATGTTCAAGGCTAAGGGGTGTGTTTCCAAGTGTAAAAAAAGGCAAAGGAATGGGTTTCAAATTTTAAAAATTTAAGGAATCTGTACCCATTTTAAAACATGCACCTATTCTAAAATATAATGTAATTAGATAGGATACCCATTTTAAAAAATGGGTGCTCATTTTAGAATATGTACATGTATTGAAATTTTTTGGTTCAGGAGCTTGAGCCTAAATAGGTACCCATTTTTTGTTGGAACACAACAATCTACTAGAGGGGGGTGAATTAGTAGATCTTAAAATTTGGCTCTTAAAACCTTTTGAGGAGACTACTTTCTTTGACCCTTAATGTGCAGATATTAAACATGTGATACAAAAATATAATCAAGCACACAACACATCACATAACACATGATATATGTGGAAAACCTAGGATGGGAAAAACAACGATGAGAAATGCTGCTAGGATCTACTATCCTAATCTAGCCCCACAATCCAAATCTTTGTTACATTTTTTTGCAGCTACAACCCAACGAAGCACCTACTCCCTGATTTAGGATCTACAACTCTAAAGAGACACCAACCCCTTACTCTAAGCACCAACTCAATACAAATGAGGCTACAACCTCTTACAACTTTACAAGATCAAATGTGCATATAAATGGTTCTACATAGACCTGAGATGCATCAATATACAATAATCTGTTGCACTTACTACAACTTACACTCTACTACTGTAGTTGCACTCTTAGAAACACATGCTTCTGCTAAGCCTCTCTTCTATACTACATTTTCAGTTGTACATCTCTTTTTTCAGCACTCTGTGCACTAGCAGACTTCTCACAATTCTTCTCACTTACAGACTCGACACCTCAACAATATCTAAATTATCTTCCCTTTTCACCAATCTACAATTACTACCTCAAAATCCACTACATTATCCAGATCAGCCCTAGCTACATATTAGGGTTTCTCTTATTTGTTAGCTTCACCAACAAATAGCCAGTTCACCTTGAGGCTTGCACCATCATCCATCTCATCTGACAGAGTTTATCATATAACTCCATTTTAACTCTTCCTCTGCATTGAGCCGCTTCCAAATTAAATTCTATTGTAGAGAATTTCCCAAATTACCTCTCTATCAAACCCCAAAATCTAATACACATTCAATGTTTTCTTTTGATTATTCAATTTGATCTGATCTCGATCACCTTTGAAAGCGGTTCCATCATCTTGAAGATAAAATATTCATTTACATTGGTTGTTGGGTTTAGTTGAACCAATTAATTCATCCTCTATGTCGATTACTAGTCGAGACCTTGTTTACACAGACTTAGCCATTTGAGATCTTCATCTTTGAATCTAAGGCATCAATCTTTTTCTATACACCATGATCCATTGGCTCTCATTCATCATCATACCTTTAAAACATAGTTGTCAGATCAAATACCTTTAAATACACACCATCGATCTCCACCAAATTAAGATCACTATTAGATCAATCGCCAAATGATTTGCATTGTAGATATGTTAATACATGGCTTTCCATACACGAGGTCCACCAGGACACACATCCAAAGTCCAATATCTTGCGGGCTTAGACAACAAGCCTTGCGGGGTCTATGGGGTGTTTCCATGTGTCATCCTTGTTATTGCCACCTAATTAGCAACAACGATGTGAATTAGCATATAAATTAATCATACCTCACCACCTATCAACTCCATCACAATTTGTCAATGTATCAGGTCCCACCAAATTCAAATATTGTCATCCAAAATAGTACATATGTCACCTTCCACTATCTGATCCCACCAGACATGTAGTGAGCACCATTAATCAACATGGTTGATCTCAACCATTCCCCACTAACCCCGGGGGTCTTAATCGAGCCCCACTGAAATCTCAGTGAGGTGTGTGGGCACCATACGATCACCAAGACATGATCTCCATTCTTGGTCTCATGAAGGAAAAAATTTACATGGGACTTAGGAAATATTAAGGTGCACCAAATTTTTTCAGCCAATAAGTGCAAGGTGGAGGGGCTGGTCACCTTCATGACTTCAAAGGCTTAAGTAGTAACTTAAGTGACCTACAACCACCTTAACTAGTCAATGATGAATTAGAAGACATTTATGTGTGCATGACTACAACCTTAAGGTTTAACCAATAAGCCCTAATTCCAACTGAGAGAAAACACAATTCATTTCTGAGAGTGTTATACATCCTTTGGACCTACACATCTCATTTCTGAGAAGCTCTTAGAAAACCCAGTTTGAATCTATTGTCTAATTTTCCATTTGATCCACTTCTCTCATACTCATCCACTCTCATTATGCCAACAATATCCCTTCCATTATTTGAACTTTTGACATCAATAACAACCATATGCCAAAAATCTCCCCCTTTGTCATTGATGGCAAAACTGAATGCTCAACTTTATGGTACTTTTCATTTCTCTGATCAGTGGTGGATAATCATTTGATCTCGCATCTCCTTTGCTCAAATTTATGCCACTTATCTCAGATACTTGAGTGTACTCTCATACTTTCTTCCCCTTTGACATAAATGGAAAAGGGTAGACTCCTCCTAGCATATTACTCTTCCTATGAAAGGGCAATGCAAAGAAAAGATGGGAATCTAGAATAGCACAACCATCAAATCGTTAGAAATTTGTAAAATCACTAATACTTGACTTGATCTATCCAATCTATTTCCAAAGATGAATGAAAGATTATTGAAACTCCCCTTGGATATATGCTCCATAACTAGTGACTAGTGATATGATGTGGGAGCAATGACTCCCAATTTTTTCCTTAGATATTCAAATTGTTCCTTGGAAAAAGGCTTGGTGCAAATGTCAGCTACCTATTCCTTGGTGGGAACATACTCCATACTGATGTCCTTATCAACAATTTTTTCTCTTATGAAGTGATACTTAATAGATATGTGCTTGTTTCTAGAATGCATCACTAGATTCTTTGATATGTTTGTGGCACTCGAATTACCACAAAGAATTGAAATAGGTTCTTTGTACTCCACCTTGATTTCTTTGAGTGTTTCCTTCATCCATAGAACTTGAGTGCAACATGTTGCTACTGACACATACTCTACTTCTGCAGTGGATAGGGTGACTAATTCTTGCTTCTTCCTCATCTAGGAAACTAAGTTGTTTCCCAAGAAAAATGATCCTCCATTGGTTCTTTTCCTATCATCCACACCTCCTACCCAATCAACATCTATATATATAGTTAGAATGTAAAACTTTCCCTTGGGGTACCATAGCCCAAATTCAACAGTACTCTTGATATATCTGAAAATTATTTTCACTACATTGACATGCGAGTCTCTAGGGGCTGCCTAAAATCATGCTACTAGACACACTGCTTGCATAATGTCTAGCCTTGATGTAGTTAAATACAACAAGCTTCCAATAGTTGACCTATACACTGTCTGATTTACCTCAGGTGATTCATTTGTTTTGCATAACTTGCAGCCAGTTATCATGGGGGTACTTACTAGTTTGCTATCTTCCATGCCAAATTTATTGAGCATTTCCTTAGCATACTTGGTTTGAGACATGAATATCCCATTATCAATTTGTACAATTTGCAAACCAAGGAAAAATGGAAATTCTCCTAACATTGACATCTCAAATTTTTCTTGCATGTGTGTGGCAAACATTTTACATAGATTATCATTTCTACCACCAAAAATGATGTCATCCACATAAACAACAAATATAATCATGTGCTCACCTTCATATTTGAAATATAGGTTACTATCTACACATCCCTTTTTGAATCCTTATTGTTGCAAGTACTGGTCTAGTCTTGAATACCATGCTCTATGTGCTTGTTTTATACCATACAATGCCTTTCTCAATCTGCAAACATAATCATCATCCTCTGATAGCTGAAAACCTTTTGGTTGTTCAATGTAAACTTCCTCTTCTAAGTTTTCATTCAAGAATGTAGATTTGACATCCATCTAATACACTTTGAATCCTTTGTGAACTGAGAATGTAAGAAACATTCTCATTGCTTCTAGCCTTGCCACAAGTGTGAATGTCTCTTCAAAATCAATGCTTTCAACTTGTGCACACCCTTTGCACACTAATCTTTCTTTGTTCCTTACCACTGCTCCATGTTCGTTAAGATTGTTTCTAAACACCCACTTGGTTCCAATCACATTTTTTCTTGGGGGCCTATGAACGAGTTCCCATGTTTTTCTATTTTCAATTTGGTTTAATTCCTCTTCCATGGCTTCTATCCAACTACCATCCTTGCTAGCTTCAAAGAAACTCTTTAGTTCAATTTGAGATAGGACAAAAAAATTTACTTGTTCTTTTTTCTTTGAAATTCTCCTTCTAGTTTGAACTCCTTCATTTTTATCCCCAATTATCTGATCTGGTTGGATGGTCCTTTTGAACATAATTTGCAAGAGCCTTCTCAACTTCTATTTCCTTATGTTCTTCATCATTATTTTCTACATTGTCTTCACAATCTGATGCATCATCATAATTTTCTTAATCAGACTTGATATGATTTATACTTTCATCAATCTTCACATTGAAACTTTCCACCATCTTGTATAGCCTTTTGTTATAGCATTAGTAGGCTTTACTTTGAGTGGAATATCCTAAAAATATTCCTTCATCACTTCTTAATTCAAACTTTCCCAAGTTTTCATCTTTTGTTTTGATGTAGCACTTACTTCCAAATAATTTAAAGTATTTCACAGATGTAGGTCTACCATACCACAATTCATAGGGAGTACTATCACTATGTACTCTAATTTGGACTCTATTCAAAAGGTATATAGTAGTGTGGATTGCTTCTCTCAAAAACATATCACTTAATCTAGCTTCTTTTACAATTGTTCTAGCCATGTCTTGTACAACTCTATTCTTCCTCTCTACCACTCCATTTTTTTGTAGATTTCTTGGCACAAAATATTGTCACTTAATTCCATGTGCCTCATAAAAATCAATGAATTCACTAGATGTGAATTATCCTCCTTTGTCTAACCTTAAACATTATATCTTCCTTCCTATCTCCTTCTCAACCATCTTCCTGAATATTTTCAATCTCTCAAATGCTTGTGACTTGTCCCTCTAAAATGTTACCCATGTCATCCTTGTGTAGTCATCTATTAGCAACATAAAGTATCTTTCTCCTTTCAGTTCTCTTGTTCTTGTGGGTCCACACAAGTTAGTGTGAACTAGCTATAAAGGATTTGTAGTTGAGTATTCTTTAGTTGGAAAGCTAGTCTTTGTTTTATTTCTATGTGGGCACTCTTTTCATATGATGTTTTCAGGATTTGTCACCTTAGGAATATGTCTGACCAAACCTCTTGAACTCACTTTTGCCAAGTTTTCAAAGTTTATATGGCCTAATATTTTGTGCCATAACTAAATTTCATCAACATGTCTAATCAGATAGCTTTGAACTTTTAATTTAACAACGTTGTAAATATTGTAGTCGGTTCTCAACCCTTGTGCAAATATATTTCCATTCTTTCTAATTTTTCAACCTTCTATATCAGATGTGACCTTATAACCATTGCCAAATATTTCGCTCACACTTAACAAATTATGATTTAAACCTTCAACATACAAGACATCCTCTGTGAGAATTTTTCCATCCAAACTTAAGATGCCTTTACCACATATTTTGTCATGTAGGAGCATCCTTGGTTCTTGGCAATCTTGCATCAACCAAAAATATTTTCATTCAGTTTTGTTTTTGTTTTGTTCTTGTTCTTGTTCAAGTTGGGAGATCTGGTATTTCTTCATATTTGCTGACCAAATCTCACATACCTACAATTTCATCGTGGACGTGCCCAATTACCTTATTCTAATTTTTTCAGCTCGATTGGATCTTTTTCTAACAATTTATCACTTCCAAAGTATGTGACAGTTTTTTGAAATGGCCGTAAAATAATTTAAAAACCTGAAAGCTAGTTGGATCGATCGCAGATCTTTCTCGTGACTTGTGGATCCTCATGGTGTGTTTAGATTTGTTCTATGGAGTGTTCTCAATCTTACACTTATTTCCACACTTCATCATGCACATCTACCATTGAAGAACTTCAAATCTAAGGTTGACCTATTCTTGCACATGTTACATTTTCCTTCATTGAAAATTGTAATGATCTTTGGCCGACACAGATGTTTCTAGACTTGCGAATGTGATATAAAACCTGAAATGACTCATTATATGGGGGGAAAATTAGGGAAGTAGAATAAAGTGTATATAGAGTTTGATTTGTAGGTTTTTCACTCGCATGTATGAGCACGATATGTTGAGCATATTGTAATTAGGCCATTGAGCCGAATTTGTACGCCTAGATGTGGTCGACTATATGTAATTGAAATTCATGATAATAAGAACATGTTAATCTACATGGGCCTCCATATTTTGTGTTGCTTCTATTGTGTTACTCTAGCTGCACAACCTAGATTGTTCTCTTTGAGGACCCTCCTACTGTGACTGCACCAAACTGGTATTAGAGCGATATTCATTCCTTGTGAGATCGTGAGAGCTTGCACATTCTTATTGAAGGTTTTTTGTAGGGTGGTGGATTGAGGATCTGATGTACAATTGCATATGACTTGTGTAAGGATGGCGAGAAGAAGGAATGGTAGAGGAAATGGAGTGTGTGGAAATGTAGACCTTGCTGTAATGGAAATGTTGAGAGGAATTGCTGCTAGATTGGAAGCAATTGAAACGACCCAGAGGAGAGGTTGACCAGTTGAGGATGTAAGTGATGAAGAAGTAGAAGAACAAGAATAAGTTACAAGATAACAGAAACCTAGCCTTGATCAGGGATAAGAAAGGTTCACAAGATCCCTAACCAGAGTAAACACTAAGCCACATTTTAACCCACTGGATTATAATGGTAAGTTGGATTTAGATGAATTGTTAGATTGGATAACAAAGATGGAAAATACTTTGATTTTGAAGGTACCCCAAAAGATAAGAAAGTGAAATTTTATTGTACAAAGTTGAGAGGACATGCATCCCTTTGGTGGGAACATTTGCAGATAGATAGACAAAGAAAAGGAAAGGAGAAGATAAGATCATGGGATCAAATGGTGAATAAGATGAAGACAAAATTCATTCCTACTGACTATTAGATCAATTTTTTCAAAAAGTTGTAGAATATGAAACATAAAGAATCAAGTGTGATAGAGTATACTAAAGAGTTCTATAAGTTGAACATCAGATCTGGACATTCAGAGGATGAGATTGAACAAGTGGTCAGATATGTTAATGGTTTGAGAACATCTATGCAAGATGAGATCAGTTTGATTAAGCTGTTGAGTGTGGAAGAAGCATATCAATGTGAACTAAAAGAATAAGGGAAGTTGAACAAAAGACATGAGCAAAGACAAAGAGGAAGAGGTGGAAGATTTCAGAAAGGAAGGTTTTTTACTGGAGGAGGAAGAGAACATTTTCTAGATCAGAACAAAGATAAGGAGGTCATTAGGAATGAGAATTCACCTTGAAGAGATGATGGAAACTCTTACAGAAGAGGAGGAAATGGTAGTTACAAAAATGAAGGATACATAAAAGATGATAGAGGAAAGGAGAAAAAAATATTCAGGGGAACTTTTTTTAAATGTGGAGGAGAAGGACATAGAGCCTTTGAATGCAAATAGGGAGAGACAAGTAGAAGGACTGAGAACAATAGAAGAACAACCTTTATTGATTATAATCATGTTGGATCGCCTACTCACCCAAAAGAATGGGAAGTGTTGATAAATAGGAGAGCATTGTGTCAAAGTGGATTAGAGAAAGAACCATTCTAGAGAAAGAATTTGTTCAGGACCAGACGCAAGTTAGCTGATAAATGTTGTAAAGTGATCATTGATAGTGGAAGTTTAGAGAACCTAGTTTCTGAAGAAATGGTGACCAAATTGAAGTTGAAAAGACTAAAATACCTAAAGCCCTATCAAATAGCTTGGATTCAAGATGAACATAATATACTGGTAAGGGAACAATGCTTGGTGAAATTGAAGATAGGAAATATCATGATGAATTTTTGTGTGATATCATTCCTATGGATGTATTTCATATTTTGTTGGGAAGACCTTGGCAGTATGATAGACAAGCTATTCACGATGCAAAGAACATATATACGATTGTTGCTAATGGGATGAAACAAATTTTGTTACCCTTGGAGGATGTTTCTAAAGTTGGAGTTTGCACGAATGCTAGAATTTGTTTAGTTGATGGAAGGAGATTTCTAGATGGACTGAGACATGAGAACATGTCCTATGCCTTAGTGCCTAAGATGGTGGAAAACTTGAAGCGTGTAGAAGAACAACTTGAGGAGATAAAGGAATTGTTGATAGAATATGAGGCTATCATTTCAGATAATGTACTTGATGGATTGCCACCTCTAAGGAGTATTATTCATTGAATGGACCTAATTCCTAGAGCTAGTTTTTCTAATAAAGCAGCACACTGGATGACACCAGCAAAAAATGAATAATTGAACAAACAAGTGCAAGAGTTGTTGAGGAAAGGTTTGTTCAGAGAAAGCTTAAGTCCTTGTGTAGTACCTGTCTTGCTTGCACCTAAGAAGGATAGAGAATGGAGGATGTGTACAGACTCTAGAGCCATAAACAAGATCATAGTGAAGTATAGATTTCCCTTGCCATGGATGGATGACATTACAGACTATTTGAGTGGAGCTAGATACTTTACAAAGTTAGATTTGAAAAGTGGATATCATATAAGAATCAGAGAAGGAGATGAGTGGAAAATAGCATTCAAGACAAATGAAGAATTGTATGAGTGGTTGGTGATGCCTTTTCGACTAATGAATGCACCGAGTACTTTCATGAGGTTGATGAATGAAGTATTGAAGAAATTCTTGGGTAAGTTTGTGACTATATCTTTGGATGAAATTTTTATTTTCAGTAAGACAAGAGAAGAACATTTGTTGCACATAAGACATGTTTTGCAGAGGTTGAGAGAGGAACATTTGCTAGTAAACATTAAGAAGTGTAGTTTCATGAAGGAAGAGTTGGTATATCAGGGATTTGTGATATTAGTGGATGGATTGAAGATGGAACCTAAGAAGGTAAGAGCTATCATTGAATGGCCTACACTTGAAATCATTGGAGAGGTAAGATAATTTCATGGATTGGCTAGTTTCTACCAAAATTTAATTAGGAATTTCAGTTCTATTTGCAGCCCTATGATAGAGACAATGAGAGGAAATAAGAAATATTTTAGATGGACATCTAGAGCAGAAAAAAGTTTTGAGTTGTTGAAAAAGAAGGTGATCGAGCAACCTGTGTTGGCTTTACCATACTTTAGTAAGGTGTTTTAGATAGATTGTGATGCAAGTGGAAATGCAATTGGAGCAATGTTAAGTCAAGAAGGAAGACCAGTAGTGTATTTTAATGAGAATTTGAATGATGCTAGAAAAAGATATTCAGTGTATGATCAGGAGTTCTATGTCATACTTCAAGATTTGAAGAAGTGGAGACATTACCTATTATCTAAAGAGTTTTTTTTGTATATAGATCATCAGGATTTGCAATATTTGAATAGTCAAGGTAAGTTAAATCAGAAGGACATGAGATGGGTGGAGTTCTTGCAGAGTTATAATTTTTTTTTGAAGCATAGGAGGGGAAAATAAAATAGATTTGTTGATGCTTTGAGTAGGAGAATAAATTTGTTGGTACAAATGAAAGAGGAAGTATTAGGCTTTGATGAATTGAAGAACTTGTATGAGGAAGACCCAAATTTTGTAGAACTTTTTACAGCATGTAAAGAACTAGTTTTGGAGGATAGAAGTCAGTGGTTAGATTATTTCATTCAAGAAGATATGTTGTTAAGAGGAAATCAGTTTTGTATACCCTGAAGTTCAATGAGGGATAACTTAGTAAAAGAGAAACATAGTGGAGGATTGGCTGTACATTTTGGAATAGATAAAAGAGTAGCATTGGTAAGTGAGAACCATTTTTGGCCACAGATTCATAAGGATGTCAGGAGATTTGTGTAGAGTTGTAGAATTTGTCAAATTACAAAAGGGAGTAGTCATAATGTTGGATTGTATAAACCTTTGACAGTACCAGAAAGACCTTGGGAAGATATAAACATGGATTTCATACTTGGGTTTGCCTAAGACACAGAGAGTTTATGATTCAATATTCGTGGTGGTGGATAACTTTTCTAAAATGACACATTTCATACCTTGTAAGAAGACAACAGATGCAATACATGTAGCAAACTTGTTTTTCATAGAAGTAGTTAGATTGCATGGATTACCTAGGAGAATTGTTTTAGATAGAGACAAATTTTGTTGGTTACCTTTGGAGGACACTTTGGAGGAAATTGAAGACAGATTGGAAGTTCAGTTCTACTTTTAACCCACAGACTGATGGACACACAAAGGTAGTGAACATGAGTTTGGGAAATTTTTTGAGATTTTTGGTTGAAAAGAAAATCGGAAGTTGGGATTTAGCCCTTGCACAAGAAGAGTTTTCGTACAATAATTTAGTGAATAGAAGTATAGGAAAGACACCTTTTGAGATTTTTACTGGAGTTCATCCTAGAGGTATGCCAAAATTAAAAGACATCAGTAAGGAAGGTAAAAGGAGTGCAGAAGCAAAAGAATTTGTAGAACATATGAAGACAGTGCATAGTCAGGTGAAGCAAAATTTAGAAAACATGAACCAAAAGTATAAGGAGAAAGTAGATGAGAGGAGGAGGCATAAGGAGTTCAAAGTTGGAGATGAAGTAATGGTCTATTTGAGGAAGGAAATATTCCCAATTGGTACATATAGTAAACTAAAGATGAGAAAGTTTGATTCAAGAAATGCTTATGAAGTAGAGTTACCAGATGGCATGGGTATATTGCCTATATTCAACATTACAGATCTACATTAGTACCATGAGGCAGAATTCAATAAGGCTAGTAAAGAAAAATTGGAAGAACAGCTTCCTAAACAACAATCAGATGATATATGAGATATTTTGGATATCAGAGAAGGGAGAAAGACTCGTGGAAGATAGTACAAATAATATCTTGTGAAATGGAAAGGTAGACCAGTGGAGGATTCTTCTTGGATTTATCAGGCTGAGGTAGACCGTATTGGTTTTCATTTGGCCCCAAAAAAGTGAGGGACTCACTTTTCATTAACCCTGGATGTCTGATGCAGGAGCATCCTTGGTTCTTGGAAATCTTGTACCAACCAAAAATATTTTCATTCAGTTTTATTCTTGTTTTTTTCTTGTTCTTGTTCAAGTTGGGAGATCTAGTATTTCTTCATATTTTAATCACCAGATATAATGTACCTATGGTTTCATTGTGGATGCATGCCCAATTATCTTATTCCAAGTTTTTAGTTCGATTGGATATTTTTCTAGCAAGTTATTTCTTTTGGAGTATGTGATAGTTTTTTGAACTGGCCCCAGAATAATTTCAAAACCTGACAGCTAGTTGAATCAATCATAGATCTTTCTTGTGACTTGCGGATCCTCATGGTGTGTTTATATTTGTTCTATGGAGTGTTTCTAATCTTACACTTAGGTTCACAATTCATCATGCATATCTACCATGGAAGAACTTATAATCTGAGGTCGACCTATTCTTGCACACCTTACATTTTTCTTCATTGAAGATTGTAATGATCTTTGGTCGACACGGATGTTTCTAGACTTGTGGATGTGATATAAACCTATAATAAGTCATTAGATGGGGGGGAAATTAGGGAAGTAGAATAGAATGTATATAGAGTTCAATCTGTAGGTTTTTCGCTCACATGTATGAGTACCATATGTTGAGAATATTGTAATCAGTCCTATGAGATGAATTTGTACACTCAGATGTGGCAGACTATATGTAATTCAAATTCATGATAATAAGAACGTGTTAATCTGCATTTGCCTCCAGATTTTGTGTTGCTTCTATTGTGTTACTCTAGTTGCATGACCCGAATTGTTCTCTTTGAGGACCCTCCTATTGTAACTGCACCATTTTGATTGTGGTGTTATCACCCAAACTCACAGATCCTCCATTTCATTTCTAAAGTTTGATGAACTTGCTCTTATCTCTAGTCATCTATTTGGAGTAGCCACTATCTATCACCCATATATTTTTCTTCTTGGTGTGTAGAGTTATTTGTGCAATCAATGATTGTGTGGATCTTTCTCCTTTTTCTTTCCACACTTTATTGGTTTTCCTTTCTATCTTTTCGACTATCTCCTCCTTCTTATCTGATTCTTTGTTTGTCTTAGGAGGTAATATCTTCTTTTTCTCATTCTGAACATTTGGTTTTGTAAAATGTGTTCTATAATTTTTTTCTATGTGACCAAATTTATAACAATTATAGAAGACTATATTCATGTCAAGTAAGGGAGCAAATAAATTTCTTCTTTCAAAATTTGCACTCCTTTTAGGAATGATTCTACACTCCCTAGCCCTATGACCAAACTGGTTACATGAATAACAATATCCATAGAAATATGTGGAATACCTAGTCATGGAATTTAGTACTAGAGGAGGGGGTCTAGTGTGCATCCATCTTCTCAAATTTCCCACATTATTAAACCCATCAACATCAGTCCTCTTGAATCTTTTCTTGTTCTCTTAGTGAACATGATTTGATTGGTTATCCTTCTTGTCTACAACAAGATTCTTTTCATCCTTATTTTTCTTTGCCACTATAGATTCCTCATTGTAATTTCTCTCCTTTTCAGATTTAGAATTTTCTTCTACTCTAAATCTTTCATACAACTTTGCAGAAGCATCAACAAAGGAGATTTGTCCTTTTTCTAAACTTAGAACTTATTTTTCTTTGTTTGCAGGCCTTTGGGAACTCAATAACTCGTCTATAATGTTTGAGCCACTTTTCAACTTGATTCCTTTCTCTATATGTTTTTTTTTCCTTTTCTAGATCTCTTCTCAGAGCAACAATCTCTTCTTCAAGATTTATGCATCTATTAGCTTCAACTTGGAGCATTTTTTGAATCACATCTTCTGCTCTCTTGGCTTCTTCTAGCTTTAGCTTCAAATCCACCACATTCTAGGTATATTATTCTAGTTCCTTGCTTAGTTTATCTGACTCCTTTTGAGCAATCTTCTTCTGCTGCTTGTTCTCCCTTTTAAACTTCTCAATCTCATCTCTGAGATCATCTATTTCATCTAGAGCACAAATGAATTCTCCTTCTAGTTCAACTACTCCTTCTTCTCCCTCTTCAGGAAGATCTCCAACCTTTTAATTCTTTTTCTCCTCATACTCTTTTTCCATTAAGAGAAACTCATGGTTTCTAGCAATAAAGGCACAATTTTATTCATCATTTGAACTATTACAATCCGATACATCACTATCTTCTTGGATGCATACAATTTTCTTTTTCTTTTAAAAGTTCCTTTTCTTAGGGTAGTATGGTGTCTTCATCTTATCATCTACCTCTAGTTCAAATTTTCCTTTCTTATTGTAAGGACATTTAGCAGCGAAATGACCTACTTTTCCACATTCAAAACATTTAAAGGGAAACTTACCTTTGTACTTGCAAGAACCTCTTCTTAGTCTTCTGATGAAGTTTGCCTCCTCTTCATCAGTCTCATCATCCTCAAATGGAATCAATTTTGCCTTATTTTTCTTTGGAAAAATATCCTTCTCCATGTTAACAGTCTTGAAGGTAGCTTCTTTCCTGGAAGTTTATTCATGTCTCATCCTCATCTCATAGGTTGTGAATATACCATGTAGCTCATTTAGAGTTAGCTTGTCAATTTCTCTCCCTTCTTCTATGACTGAGATCTTAGAGTCATCTTTGTATGTCATTGATCTGAGAACTTTCAATACAACTACTTCCTCTTTCATCTCTTCTCCATGTCCCTGGATAGAGTTCACAATATCATTAACTCTCATTAGATATTCTACAATCTTTTTTTCCTCTATCATTCTTAGATCTTCAAATCTAGCTTTAAATATTTAGAGCTTTACCAACTTTACTTTATCATCTCCTTCATAAATCTTCTTGAATTTATCCTAGAGATCTTGTGCATTCTTACAGTACATAACTTTTCTCTGCACAGATCTAGATAGACTATTCATAATAGCGAACCATGCCTTTTTATTGTTCTCAAAGTCATTTTTAGCTATAGGATCAGTAGTTGTGGCAAGTGGTGTGTACCTAGTTACTACTGACATCCAAACATCAAAACCTAGGGAACCTAAATACCCTTTCATTAATGAGCTCCAATATGCATAATATGTTCCATCAAACTTAGGTGGCTTGGTTGAGAAAGAGATTTCCTGATAGGCCATTTATGTTCACAAAGTCAAGGACCTACTCAAGCTGATTAAGCTTCTCCTAGGGAACCTGTCTCTGATACCAATTGTTGGAACACAACAATATACTAAGAGGGGGTTGAATTAGTAGATCTTAAAATTTATCTCTTAAAACCTTTTGATGAGACTACTTTCTTTGACCCTTAATGTGCAGATATTAAACATGCGATATAAAAATATAATCAGTCACACAACACATCACATAAGACATGATATACATGGAAAACCTAGGATGGGAAAAACCACAGTGAGAAATGTGTATAGGATCTACTGTCCTAATCTAGCCTCACAATCCAAATTATTGTTACAATGTTTTAGGGCTACAACCCAAGGAAGCACCTACTCCCTGATTTAGGAACTACAACTCCAAATAGACACTAATACCTTACTCTAAGCACCAACTCAGTACAAATGAGGCTACAACCTCTTACAACCTTAAAATCTCAAATTTGCATATAAATGGTTCTACATAAACCTGAGATGCATCAATACATACAATACTTTGTTGCACTTATTGCAACTTACACTCTATTGTTGTAGCTGCACTCTCAACAACACAAATTTTTCTCATCACTCTCTTCTCTATTGCATTCTTAGCTATACATCTCTTTTCTCAGCACTCTGTGCACTAGTATAATTCTTACACTTCTCCTCACTTATAGACTTGACACATCAAAAATATCTAAATTATCTTCCATTTTCACCAATCTGCAATTACTACCTCTAAATCCACTACATCATCCAAATCAGCCCTAGCTGCATATTAGGGTTTCCCTTATTCATTAACTTCACCAACAAGCAACTAGTTCACCTTGAGCCTTGCACCATTGTCCAACTCATCTGATAGATTCTATCATATATCTCCACTTTCACTCTACCTCTACATCAAGCCGCTTCCACATTACTTTTTTTTGTAGAGAATTTCCCAAATTAGCTCTATGTCAAACCCTAGAATATGATACACATTCAATGCGTTATTCTGATTATTCAATTTGATCTGATCTCAATCACCTCTACAAGCGGTTCCACTGTCTTGAAGATCAAATATTCATTTACATTGGTCGTTGGGTGCACTTGAACCAATTAATTCTTCCTTTGTGTTGGTTACTAGTCAAAACCCTGTTTACATAGAACTAGTCATTTGAGATCTTCATCTATGAATTTGAGTCATGAATCTCTTTCTTCGCACCACAATCCATTGGCTCTTGTTCATCATCATACCTTTAAAACATAGTCATCAAATCAAATACCTTTAAATACGTTTCACTGATCTCCACCAACTTAAGATCACTGTTAGATCAATCGCCTAATGGTCTATATTATAGATATGTTAATGCATGGCTTGCCATATGCGGGGTCCATTAGGACATGCGTCCAAAGTTTTCTATCATGCAGGCTCTGACAATAAGCCTTACGGGGTCCATAGGATATTTCCATGTTTCATCCTCATCATGTCCACCTAATTTGTAACAATGATTTGAATTAGCATATCGATTAATCATACCTTGCCATCAATCATCTCCATCACCATTTGTCAGTGTATCAGGTCCCACAAAATTCAATCGTTGTCATACAACACAATGCATATGTCACCTTCCACTATTTGATGCCACAAGACATGCAGTGAGCACCATTCATCAACATGGTTGATCTCAACCATTTCCTGTTGACCCTATGGGTCTTGATCAAACCCCACTGAAATCTTAGTGGGGTGTATGGGCACCATTTGATCACCAAGACATGATCTCCACTGTCGGTCTCGTGAAGGAAAATATTTGCATGGGACTTAGGAAATATTAAGGCACACCAAATTTGTTCGGTCGATAAGCGTAAGGTGGAGGGGCTATTCACCTTCATGAATTCAAAGGCTTAAGTAGTAACTTAAGTGACCTACAACTACATTAACCAGTTAATGATGAATTAGAAAACCTTTATGTGCTCATGAATACAACCCTAGGGTTTAACCAATAAGCCCTAATTCTGATCGAGAGGAAACATAATTCATTTCTGAGAATGTTATACATCCTCTAGACCCGCATATCTCATTTCTAAGAAGCTCTCAAAAAACCTAGTTTGAATCTGCCATCTAATTTGCCATCTAATCCACTACTCTCATACGCATCCACTGTCATTATGCCAACAATCTCGCTTGCATGATTTTCACTTTTGACATCAATGACAACCATATGCCAACACTTTTTTATGAAATGGCTACCCATTTTTGTCACCTGATTATTTTCCAAAAATGAAGTTTCCCCTATATATGGACCCACATTCTTTCTTTTACCCTTAAGAGTTCCCTTTATTGTGTTTTTTGGGACCCTCATCATTTTCCAAGGTTATCAACTTGTAGATGAATTTGGTACCAACATGCACTATTATACACTAGGTCTCAAGGATCCAAGTTCCCCTTGAACCTTTTCTATCATCACTCATATCCTTCCTCTTTGTTCTCTCAAATCCTAGGTTTGTAAGTGGTGCAGGGGCACCTAATCATTTTTTGTAAATATGTTCATATGATTTTTTTTAGGGTTTTTTGAGTCTAGTGTCATGTAATATGGTCATAATATACCATTTACAAATTTTTCAATCATCTAGGGGTCAGTTAGAGAAAAGTGTCAGGTTTTGTGTCAATTTTGCAAATGTTGTCATGTGCAAGAATGCAAAAATGCAAAAAGTGGAAGACCAACGGTCAAGTAGTTCAAGAATTAGTTTGAACTGATGTGTCTTGATGGGAAAATTTTCAATAGGCTTTATAAACTTTATGGGAGCTTCTTTTGAAGATTTTGTGGTGCTGAAGAAATAAAGAGACTTCATTTTTTCTGTAATTTTCTTATGTAATTTGTTGCTACAGGCTACATTATGGTTATGTACTGAGGCTTTTTTGTTCCAAAATGCATTGAATCTTATGGTGGCATGAACTAAGAGTATTTTGGTTCTTGTTTGATTTTATTTCATAAATTTTTAAGCTTTTATTAGCCATTTTACTGTCAACAGGTTAGGAACCCTATTCTAAAGGGTTTGAAGGTGTAAAAATGGCATAAGAGACCATTCCACCGATGAAATGCTCTGAAAGTTAGTGGAATGGTTTTAATTAGGATTTTATTTCATGTTAGTAGGTTTTTAGGTGTAGGCAAGGAGGTTTATTCCTAATGTTGTGATGCCCTAGACTAGGAAAACACTAGTTTTGAGTAATTTGGATGTGCAAGGGTAGCGTTTTGTTGAAGGAATGTTAAAGGATCATTTTAGTTGATGAAATAAGCATGTGTAGACCTATTATGGTGTGTTTAAGGAGTTGGTAAGGTGAGAAAAGGTTTGGAGGTTGTAGTTTCAATAAACCCTCTTGTAACCTCACCTAAATAGGCCTAAAGAAGGGTTTTGTGATTTGGGGAGTTTGTAGGCATTCCTTTTGTCAAAGGTTGTGGATTCAATATATTTGTCACCTGGTTGGGGTCAAGGAATAATTTTTTTTGGTTGGGGAAAGGATTTCATGGTATTTTCTTTGTAAAAGTGACCTAATTTGGCCTTGGAGCAGCATAGCAAACCTAATTTGAAGGATTTGTTACAAATAACCCTAGTCCCAATTTGGATATGTTAGGAAAAATATTAATGGGTATCTGAGATGGTGAATGCTTTGTGGGTTTTAGGCCTTCTCTAAAATATATGCTAAATTTTCATTGTTTGATGCGCTATAAGGGAATATGAGTGAATTTTGAGATAGATATCATGTTGGGTCTTTTGTTATTGAAAGATTGTTATAACCTAATTAGATTGTGATTGTTGGAAAAACTCCTCCCTACTCTACATCAATTGGTATTAGAGCATATGTTTTTGATCTTTTGAACGAGAAAGGTTGCAATTTGAAGAAGTGAAAAGTTAAAAGTTGAAGGACGAGATGCCTCCTAAAGGTAGTGTAGTTCTTGCCAAAGAGATAAAGTTGTTAAAGGAGTCACAATAAGCAATTTTAGATAGATTTGTAGTGTTAGAGATAAAACAAAGGAGAGGAAAGGCCCCTAAAGAGGAAAGTGACTGAGAGGAAGAGGGTGAAAGTGAAAACCCTCAAGGAAGAGTCCAAGATGATGAAGAGGAATTGGGCCTTGAAGAGAGAAGGGTGGTGAAGATTCTAAAAGGTGTTAAGGGAGATTATTCTAATGTGAAAATATATTTGCCAATGTATATTGGAAAGTTAGATGTTGAAGAAGTATTGGATTGGATAGATGCACTGGACAATTACTTTGAGTACAAGGAGGTTGCAGAAAAATAGAAAGTAAATTTTGCTAAGACTAAGTTGAAAGGTCTTGCTCTAACATAGTGGAATCACGTACAAGAGGAAAGAGTGAAGAAGGGGAAAGGAAAAATCAATTCATGGGATAGGATGGTGTCAAAGATTAAGAGTCATTTTTTTACAAATGATCATGCAATATAAACTTTCACGAAGTTGCAAAGCTTAAAGCAGAAGGAAAAGGATGTCATGTCTTATGTTGAAGAACTTCATAAATTAAGCATCATAGTTGGTCATTTTGAAGATGAAAATGAGAAGATAGCAAGTTATATGACTGATTTGAGATTCCAAATTTAGGATGAATTGAGTCTTGCTACTCCTAGGATGGTTGAAGAATGTTTTCAGTTGGCTGATAGGGTAGAAGAGAAAGCTAAAAGGAAGGCAAGAAAGATAGGGAAGAGGTATAGGAAACAATAGTAGAGGAAGAGGTTCAAGGCAGTCCTATGAAGACCAAGAAGATGCAAGCAAAAGAAAATACCAAGTTGCTAATCAAAGAGGTGGATTTAGAGGTTTTAGACGAAGATTTGGTGGACAAGGTAGAGGTTCAAGCACATTTTCAAGAATATGTTATCATTGCAATCAATTTGGCCATCAAGCATGTAAGTTTCTAGATAAACAAGCTTCTACTTCAGCTAGTGGTGATAAGAGAGTTCAATTGGTGCAAGACGAAGATTGTGAGAGTGTTAACTCTCCTAATCAACTTGTTTCTCTAGAAGTGGGAGAATCCTTAATGGTTAGAAGAACACTCCTCAAAGCATCCAAGAAGAAAGAATCAACACAAAGAAGGACACTATTCAAGACAACTTGAAGATGCAATGGAAAGTTATGTAAAGTTGTAATAGACTTTGGAAGTACTGATAACATGGTGTCTATTGAAATGGTTGATAAACTTAAGTTGGAAAAGATACCTCATGAAACACCTTATAAAGTGTTTTGGCTGAATGAGATATCTTGCGTTGAGTTTAATATTGGTGGATATAGGGACAATTATTCTTTGTGATGTGTTGCCTATGGATTGTTGTCACTTGCTGCTAGGAAAACTATGGCAGTTTGATAGACATGCAATTTATGATGGTAGAAACAATACTTATGATATTGAAAAGGATGGAAACAATTTCACTCTGAATCCATTGGTAAAGGATGATAAAGGACAAGGTAAGGCAACTAAGGTGATAAATTTAGGTAAGGAGTTTATAAAGATTGAGGAAGAAAAACATGAGGAGTTTGGAGCCATCACTAAAAATGAAGATGCTAGGACAACAGGGATGAAGAGTGATCTGATTTTGAGGGAAAATGAGATTGAAAAGGTCAAGGATGAATTGATTGTGGGAATGCAAAATTGGTTGGAGAAGAATGTTGAGGGGATGATCAAAAGATTGTTTTGTTCATTGATTTTCAAAGAGGACAGTAGCCATTCAAGGTTTGGTCAATTTGAGGTTGGTAATCCTGATGTTAGTTCTTTCATATTAGAACTCTGCAAATCTGATCAAGGAATAGTGGTAGGTGCACCACAACAGGTTGAAAAGGTGAAAGGTAAAGGTAAAGAGGTAAAAGGTGAGTAACAAAGAGATGTGGCAAAATTTGATTACACAAGGAGATTAAAGAAGAAGGTAGAGCTTTACAAGGTACAAGGAGGTGGGGTAGCAGGTAAGGAAACCATTTCGACAACATTTTCAAATGTAGCACAGATGAAGGATCACAAATCAAGTGTAGAGAAACAATTTCAAGGAAAGAAACGGTCAAAAGCAAGAGAAAATTTGTGTTTTCAATACCTTACTCATTGTAAAGGGTTACCAGGTGAAGGGACATTTTGAGATCAAAGCAATGATGTGGTCAAGAATAATTTTGTGTTGCACCATAGTACTCAAGGGACTTGAGTTTTTTTTCTGTTGGGGTGTATGGTGCGAGGGCACCTAATCAATTTTTGTAAATATGGTCATATGATGGTTTTTAGGGTGTTTTGAGTCTAATGTCATGTAATAAGGTCACAATAGATCATTTCCAATGTTTTAAGTCATCTAGGGGTTAGTTAGAGAAAAGTGTCAAGTTTTGTGTCAATTTTGCAAATGTTGTCATGTGCAAGAATGCAAAAATACAAAAACCGGAAGACCAATGGTCAAGTAGTTCAAGAATCAGTTGGAACCAATGTGTCTTAATGGGACAAGTTTAAATAGGATTTAGAAACTTGATGGGAGGTTATGTTCAAGATTTTGGGATGCTGCTGAAGCAATAAAAGGCTTCATTTTTTTTGCAATTTTCTTGTGTAATCTTCTACAACAGGCTATAGTACTATTCAACACTAAGTGTTTTTTGTTCCAAAATGAATTGAATCTGACGATGGAATTAACTAAGATTATTTTGGATCTTGGTTGATTTTATTTCATAAAGTTTCAAGCTTTTATTAGCTATTTTATTATTAACGGGTTAGGAACCCTATTCTAGAGGGTTTGAAGGTGTAAAAATGGCATAAGAGACTATTCCATTGATTAAATGATTTGAAAGTTAGTGGAATGGTGTTAATTAGGGTGTTATTTCATGTTAGTAGGTTTTTAGGAGCAAGGAAGGAGGTTTTTACCTAATGTTGTGATGCCCTTCTAGGAAAACATTAGTTTTGAGTAATTTGGATGTGCAAGGGTAGAGTTTTGTTGGACTATTAAAGGATCATTTTAGTTGATGAAATAAGCATGTGCAGACCTATTGTGATTTGTTTAAGGATTTGGTAAGGTGAGAAAATGTTTTGAGGTTAAAGTTTCAATAAACCCTCTTATAACCTGGCCTAAATAGGCCTAAACAAGGGTTTTATGATTTGGGGAGTTTGTAGGAATTCATTTTGTCAAAGGTTGTGGATTTAGTCTATTTGTGACCTAGTTGGGGTCAGGTAATAAATTTTTGTGGCTAGGGAAATGATTTCATAGTAGTTTCTTCATAAAAGTGACCTAATTTGGCCTTGGAGTAGCGCAACAAACCTAATTTGAAGGATTTGTTACAAAATAACGCTAGTCCCAATTTTCATATGTTAGGAAGGAGCCTAATGGGTATAGGAGATGGTGAATGGTTTGTGGTTTTGATTCCTTCTCTAAAAGATATGCTCAATTTTCATTGTTTGATGGGCTACAAGGTAATAGAAATGAATTGTGAGTTAGATATCATGTTGGGGCTTTTGTGATTGAAATATTTTTCTAACCTGATTAGATTGTGATTGTTGAAAAAACTCCTCCCTCCTCTATATCAGCAAGTAGACTAAGTAGGGTCAAGGGATTACGTCCCTATGTCCTTAATGCCCATGGGGTCTAGATCCTCATATTCTTTTCTTTCCCATCCTAAATTATTAGAACTTCCTAGAACTTTGGGATTCCTATCACCCTTCATTCCTTCTCCCAAAGGTTGGAACTCTAAGAGGTGTTGCAAGAAGGATGGTTTTATCATTGATGTTAATAGAAAGCCTGTTTATTGGTGTTTTCATTGATGCCAACTATGGGGTGAAGACATTGAGGATATTGAGAAAATTGTTGAAAATAGGAAAATAGTTTGTGCATGTGTAGTTGAGACCTTGAGGAAGTGTTGTGAGTACATGGAGCTATTATTTTATTGTAAAAGTTTGAAGATGAGTTGAAATAAAGTAATTAGTTGATATGATGTATCTGGTACTTGGTTTCCAAGTTCTTTTGAAAAAAAATGATAAACAAAGTAAGATGTGTTGTGAAAATGTTCATAGTGTGCTTTGATACTATGCTTTAAATTATTTTAGTGTTGATTCTATGCCTGTGTGGATCTTATAGGTTTCTATATTCAGAATTTGGGTTTCTAGATTATTCTACAGTGTGAGATATTTTTACTAGTGTGTGAACCAATTGTTTAGTGATGTTTTTTGTGGTCCAATAGAAATGTATTTTCTCTACATTTCTCTACTATTTGGATTCAGGTTGTGAAAATTTAGGAAGTTTCTTAAATGTTTTTATATTTTTGTGTTCAAGGGTTTACTTGATTTGGTGTAGTATAGTGTGAGTTTCATTTATCAGTTTGCCATTAAGTGTTATCAATTGTTCTAAGCTAAAGTGTTTGCTGATGCAAGCTTGGAAGAAATGTTTGATGAATCTTAATTAGTTCATGGTTTTTTTTGGGTTGACTTCAAGTAAATTATGCTATCTAGAACTTTTGACTTGATCTAAGGAAGCATGTACTTAATGTCTATGGTGTTTTGAATGGGTTTTTCCTGACCTTGTGTTTAACACTACATGCAAAGATTATGGAAGAATGTGGAAGTGTGTTAGGATATATTTGGGTCCTAATTAAGGATTTATGTAGGTTTCCTTTCATTCCTATCCACCACCATAATGTTTAGGTGCCAACCTATTTTGAATTTGAATGTATAACAACTAGTGGTCGACATTGGATAAATCTTTTAAGGTAGAGACTGATATAAATGTGTATGGTGTTGATGCAAGAGGGTGTGGAAAGAGTAAGAAGAAAGATAGATGCAAGATTTTTGCAAGTGGTGTGTCTGATGTGAAATTAAGAAAAGCAATGTGAACCTCATGTCAGGGTTCTTGAAGGTAGTGAGCTGAAGGCATCTGATATCTTTCATGTGAGATTATGAAAGTGTGCAATAAATTGTGGTGGACTCCTTGTTGCATTGAGAAGTGTTTTATTTGTGTAACTTTCTTCTTTTATCTTCTTGTTTTATTTTTGTGGTAGTGAGCCCTAGCTATGAGCATTTTTGGATAGTGTGTCATATTCTGGCAGTGAGCCCCTCTATACTAGTTTTTCTATTACTTATATTGTGAGCTAATCCTCATCAGGGTTTTTCCTTCATTGGGTTTTCCACATAAATGTAGCGTTGTCATGTGTATGGTGTTGTGATTTTAGTCTTGGTTATATGCATTTAATGTTTTATCAATTTAACAAAATAAGGGTTTAATGAATTCTTGTGGATTTGTTTACTATTGAGGGTTTTGAAGGTTTAATTCTACAACTGATTCACGCCCTCTTAGGTGTCTTGTTCATTTAAAAAATTGGTATCAGAGAAAGGTTCCTTGAAGAAGATCTTAACCACTTGAGGTAGATCAGGGATGGTGGATAATATTCCTTTGAAATACCCTGGATTTGATGGCTCAAATTATGCATTCTAGAAAATAAACATGGAAGGATATTTGTGTGCTCATGGATATGATATTGAGAAGGCTTATCAGACTACATATACTCCACTACCAAATGGTCTAAGTACAAGTGCATAAATCAAGGTGGATGAGATCAATGCTAGAGCAAGGTACATTATTGTGAAGTCTTTCAAATACTGAATTAGTTAAAGTTATGAGTTTGAAGACTGCTAAAGAAGTTTGGGATAAGTTAGAAATAATTTATGGAGAAGATCCGAAGGAGTTGTTTGAAATGATGCATATGTTCGAAGATGAAATAATTAAAGGCTACATTCAAAGAGTTGATGAATTGGTGAGTAATATGAGAGGCCTTGGTGCAACAGTTAAAGAATCTAAAGTGGTGAAGAAGGCTATCAGATCTCTTCTAGATTGCTATAGTGAAAAGGTATTTTCTATTGAGGAAATAGTTGATTTTGATAATTATTCCAGTGATCAGTTGATTGGTACTTTGACTGCATTCGAAATGAGAAAAATAAAGAAAAGTACAAAAGGAGAGACTACTTTCAAGGCTAGTAAATCATAGAAGGTTGATGATTTAGGTGATGAAGATCTTGATGATCTAGAAGCTAACTTTGTGAGAAGAATGAAAAAGGGCATCGGTAAATATGAAGGTAAATTACCTTTCAAAGGTTTTAGTTTTAGTGGTATAGGTAATTATGCTTCTAGATGTCCAAAGATAGCTCTAAACAATAAGAACAAGTAAAATAAAGGAAAGATGATTAGGGAAGCCTACTATGTGATAGAAGATGTTGGTATTTCTGGTGATGAATCTGATTATGGAGATTTTGATGATAATGAATGTTTTTTTGGCTATAAAAGAAGAATACGGTTCTACTAACCTTGAAAGTTGTGTGAAGGAAAGTGTTCGGAGATGAAGAATAAGGTTGAAGGTACTTTGGTATCTAATTTTCATGTCAAAGACGATAAGAATTATTGGGTTTTTGACAGTGGCTTCTCTAATCATATAATCAAAGACAAAAGTACATTTTTTAAACATGAAAAGTGTGATGGAGGACTAGTTAAATTTGGAGATGATTCAGGAGCAAATTTTTGTGGAATAGGTTCGATTAGTTTTCATGGAAATCATAATACTAATAATTTTTACTATGTTAAGGGCTTAAGAAATAATCTCTTGATTTTTGGACAAATGTGTAGAAAAGGGTATAATATTGTGTTTAAGGATGAAGCTTGTGAGATATAGAAAGGGATCAGAACTATGAGTGTTGCTGGTAACAGAAAAAATGGAAACATATATCAGCTTAAGGGTGTTGATGGTCATTAATTTATGTCATAAATTAATGATAATTGGTTGTGGCATTAGAGGATGTGTCACATGAATTTTAATACTTTGGAAAGAATTAGTTCAGTTCATGTTGTGAGAGATTTACCTAGAATCATAAAACCTATCAATGTTGTTTGTGAGAGTTGTCGATTTGGAAAAAAAACAAGGAGTAGTTTAAGGGAAAGGAACAATCTTCTACAAGACTGCTAGAATTAGTGCATACAGATCTTTGTGGTCCTACAAGGGTGAGAAGTCTACAAGGTGATAAGTAATTTATGCTTTTGATTGATGATTACTCTAGAATGGCATGGGTTACTTTTCTTAGGGGTCATTGCCCCTCATTTTTATAACTAGATCCATTGATGGTGCATCTTTCCAGTGGGATAAATTCATGTCATATCCTTTCTCCTAGATTGATGAAGGGGGGTCCTCAAGAAATTACACAATTGTTGTATATTTGTATAGAAAAGAATCGTTGTTAGTCAAATGGGGAGCATGTGCTGCTACTTCAATAGAAGATCCTTTTCCTGTTTTCTCCTAAAGACATAAAATTTTTTGTTGTATTATGCAAAAGTGTTTGAACCTTTATCCTTGATGTCAAAGGGGGAGAGTGAGAAGTGTGTTTCCATCAATGCCAAAGAGGGAGATTGTTGGTAGTTGTTTTCATTGATGTCAACACTAATGGTTATCATTGATGGATATTTTTGGAACTTGAGTAATATTTTGTTAGGCCTTGGAATAATCAATTTTGGATAACATTGAAGAGAAGATTTGAAGAAGTTCATGGTTGGATGTCATGCCTTATCAAAGAAGACCAGAATTGAAGAATTTCATGGTTGGATGTCATGCCCTATCAAATAAGAGAAGCGTTGAAGAGGTTCATGGTAGGATGTCATGCCTTATTGAAATGAATTATTATTTTTGATGTTCAGATAATGCATTATTACTAACAACAGAGTTGTTTTCATGATAATATATTAAGATGAAGATTATATATTGAACCATCAATAAAATAGTGGGGTTAAATGCCACTATTCTACTTAGGTCATTCAAGAATATCCTAGGATCCCAAATTGGATTGACTATCAACCCAAAGGGCGAGTCAATTCTCAATAGGGAAGAACCAGGAGCGGGTTCTTTAAACTTAGAGGGGTTCACCACCAAGCAAAATCTTGGAAAAGACAATTTAACATTCAACTCGCAAAACCTAGTAATGCAAGCTAAATGATGTGCAATGACAAAATTAGGAAATAATAAGTTAGGGTATGTGTACCTAGGAAGTATAGAAATGTGATGAGGATTTTTTTGAAATGATGGATGCACAGTGTCCTTGATGAAGTTGCGCTCTTCAATGGAGGACCTTTGCCAAGAAGAAATATTCAACCACATAGAAAGTGTTGCAACAATGGCATTCAAATAAAGATTATATTATGAGATATATGATATGATACAAGTGAACATATGTGTGATTATATAGGAAAGAGTAAAACCTAGAATGCACAATATTTTGCCAAGTGTCTAAATCACACTGCATGTGACAACATAAAACCCTAACAACCTACCTAGGGAATGATGACAAGATAAAGATAAGTTATAGAAAAGACAACTCATATTCTAGAATGAATCTTATCTCCTACAAACATGGAAAGAGGAATTAACCCATTATTTATTATTTAATTAATAATGCAACCTAGGACTAAATTATTAAATGCAAGGCTAAGTTAACTTATGCTAGTGTAATAAATAATTAATTACACTAACATCCCCAATAAGTGTAACTTAGGGAGGAAATGAAAAAAGAAATGATTATGCAGAGATGATGGGTTCTGGCTACATGATGGTCATTTTAGGTACCCATGTACAAATGAGAATGAAAATGAAACTAATCTCCCACAAACAGAGAAAAGGGGAAAACCAAGTGGGAAGAAAACCCCTCTACAAAAAGGAGATGAAATACAAAAAAGTGATGATTGGAGCACTCAACATCATCCCCCCAAGGACTACAATCACCACACAAATATAAAAAAATATTAAAAAAAATAGGAGACTAGATATCCCCCCCATAAAGGAGAGTAGTCCCCTCAAGGATGTCTTCAATGCGTGTGGAGAAATGAGAAGCCAAGTCTGCAAGACATGTCATGAACCCATCTGGATGCCACAAGTCTAAAGAGGTGGATGATCCCTGCTCTTCTGAAACAAATCTCAATTGAGAGGTAGATGAGGAAGAAGATGGTGTTGAAAGAAGATCTAATTCAATCCAACCACCACAACCCTGGTGAGGAGGAGGAGAACTGCTTCCTACCCTAGAATCTGTAGAATCTAGATCTGGTGGAGCACGATCCCAAAACATGGAGATCTTGTACACCCTTGAGTTATGATCAACCTTACCATAGGAAATGAGTGTATCAAATGCATCCATAATGATAGCTAAATCGGATGTGAATTCAATATTAAGACCCTCCTATGCAAGTTGATAAACAAAAATTAGATTGTGAGCCATTTGTGGGATATAAGCAACATCATGAAAATGCCCCCCCTCCATAGTAACATCACAAATAATAGCAACATCAATAATGTTTGCATTTGCAGTGAACATCCTATCAAACTTTGAAGGTCTCATAATATCCCAAAGGATATGATCCTGAGAATGGGTGACATGTCTAGAAGCACCTGAGTCAATGAACTATCCTTCTCATCTATGAAATAGGGTAGTGATCAAAGATTGTCCCTTGCCATGAATCTCAGTTGTGGAAATTCCTACAATACCTGAAGATGATTCTTCATGTGAAGAAGAGTGGGTTGAGTGAAAAGAAGAAGAAGGAAGAGTGATGTTAAGATCCTTGAGAATATGTCTTAGTTCATGAATCTCCTTCTTAAAACAAGTCTCCTCATGATGTCCAAGCCCATTACAAAAATTGCATTTGGGCCTCTCCTTCTTTGGCCTTTCTTCCTTTTGTTGTGATGATTCAAAATATCTTGTCTTAGACTTTCCCTTATTCTTGCCTTTCCCTTTGGATGGTGGAACAATAAGTGCATGAGACTTTGAAGATGAATCAACTTGGTTGATTTTAGATTTCTCCTCGGTCAACCGCTCACAAAAGGTCTTGAATGAAGGCATCACAAAACTATCTCCAAGGCCATCCATAGTAGAATATAAGGAAGTAGAAAAGTAAGAAACACAACCTTACAATTTGGACAAGATCATGAAGATGCATTCCTTGTCAATTTTATCTTTACCACACCCTAATAGTTGTGTCCTCAAGGACTTGAATTTCACCAAGTAATCATCAATAGAGGGAAAAGAATCAACTGAGAGTGAAGCAAGTTCTGACTCTAATTGAAGTGCTCAAATACCACTTACTGAACCAAATAAGGTCTTAAGCTTGTCCCAAACTTCCTTAGGACTAGTGCACCCCTCAATGTGGAAAAATAGTGAATTGGAGACATGAAGAGCAATCAGTCCCATAGCCTCCTCACACTTGATTCAATGCTAGAACTTCTCATATTACCTAGTTAGATGAGGTTGATTCTTATCCAATGTAGACCATAGGCCTTTAGACTAGAGGAGACGTTGCATGCCAATTTTCATTATGTGATAGTTGTGGGGTGTAAGTAGCTCAAAAGTTTATTCAACCATTAGAGAGAGAAAAAATGCACATGACAAAATATATTTGAAAGGAATCATTGGAAATCTGATTATATTATTGAAATTCTAGAAAATATATTGTAATACCTTGCTGATGGAAGAATTTTGACAAACTAAAAAAATATATCACACTCCAAGCCCAAATTAGGGTTTGCACTTCAATTGATTGGAATTTTTGAAGGAAGAAAAATATAGAAAAAAGAGTGCACCACTAAAAATTAGATTCCAAGACCTTTCCAATGGTATATCGTTTGTGAAATTTTGATATCATATGTGAAAGATACGACCTCCAGAATATTTTTGCTTGAGTGTGCAATCACAGGCTAACTGGGTGCAAAAAAGAAGCCCTAGGGGCTAAAAAAAATTGGCCCTTGGTCATTGATAGGACCGCAGGCGCTATAGCTACAAAAAACAAGGGGCTGCTAGGCAAAGCGACAGTGGAGCAATGATCAAGTGGAGCGAAGCGATGCCAAGGTGGTGTCATTGGTGTTGGTGGAGCCTTCAGTTTGTGATGTTTTTGGAGCTCAGTCATTGGGGGCTAACACAGATGACCGATGTTGAGCTTTGGTGAATGACAGGTGGCTAGAAAAAATACCGGTGATGGTGGAGAAGCCGACGGAGAGATCATCAGGAACAAACTTCAGCAATGGGTAGTGGTCAGTGAGTTGATGGGATGACTAACGTGATGTGGCAGATGACAGTACCCTCTCTACAAAATGAAATGACTAATGGCGACAAATAAAGAATTTTGAATATTTCTTTCTTAGCAATTAAAAATTTATAAATGTCGATATTAAATATAATTTGCAAAAAATGAATATGAATGTTGATGCTGACCAAAGATAAAACTATAGCCCTCAATATTTATGTTGACTTTAAATATATTGTTGGGTCACCTACAGATTTATTTTTTCACTAGAACTATAAAAAAATTTGCCCATTTTTGACAATAAAATTTTCCTGATGATCTAAAAAAAAATTTCCATGATGGAGGACTAAAAGGGAGAATTTTTTTCTACAATCTTGTACGAATACTATAAAAATGGAAAAACCCTAGATATACCTCAAATGGCTCCCGATGAGAATATCTCCAATTTTGGTGAATGGGCAGGCGATCTATAGGTTTTGAGGCCTTTTGAGAACAATGGAGAGATCAGATATAGCCTGATTTGCACCAAAAAACAACTTGGTCTCTAGGTAGTACCAACTAGCCTACAAAACAAAACCTTCAAGCCTGCAAATAATCTCGCAAGACAAATCTCTTGATCTTGGGATGAATCTTCACTAGAAAAGCTTTGATACCATGTTGAAATGATGGATGCAAAGGTCCTCCATTGAAGACTGTAGCTTCATCGAGGACACTATGCATCCATCATTTAAACAGATTCTGGAAATGAAAAAATGTTATCAAAATATGCCAGAGAGGAATAAGATGCCCTTACTATTGTCTTAGTTCCAATATTTCTTTTTGAGCCAAATAAGAGATCTTCAGATGTTAGATCTAGATCTGAAAGAATATCTAAAAAATGCCCTCGGGAGGACTAAGATACCCTAGGTGGCGACTCAGTCCCATCTCAAATTTTTGAAATCTCTAAATATGATCTTGAGGTCGAATTTCTGCACTTCCTTCTCAGATCTTAGGTCCTAAAACTTCTAGATCTGGCATGTAGGTGAGTTTCTGTGAAGATGACAACTTTGAAATGCAAATTTGAAACTTTGCAACTTTACACTTCAAATGATCTTCAAGTCTTCAACCAAAATCTGCAAACACAAACATGCAAGAGAGGAAAAACTTGTTTATTATTAGTAAATGGGGTTTTCCTTGGTCAAACCCCTTGTTGATAATTAAACCTTGAAATGAAATGACATAAATGAGGGAAATGATGAATGAACAAAGTGTTATGTTGCAACTCACCAAACCCTTGTGAAATTTTCAAACTTATGTGAGATGGCTAGCTTGAATGTAGATCTTGAATCCAATGAATGCTTGATAGATATTGACTTGAATTGCTTGCTTGAATCAAAACCCTACATCACAAATGTTAGCTCAAAAACACACATGATGCAAGAATATCCTTGATATGATGCCTGAATCTTGATAATGGCTCCAAATGCTTGATGAATTTCTCTTGATCTCATAAAATTTCCTTAGGAATGAATACTTGAATGCTTGGGATAATCTCATGAATTATTAGGATGAAAATGAGTGAATGAACCTTGTATTTATACTTATTCATTCTTAATATCCCGAAATTACATCACAACAAGCCGACACATGAAATCATTAATTAAAAGAGGCTAAATCCTGCGAAGATTTGAAATTAAATCTTGAAAAATACCTTAAGGGGGACTAAGATGCCCTAGGTGGTTTCTTAGTCCCAAGTATTAAAACTTGGGGCACAAACTCCGAAAAGGGGCCCATTTAAGGCTCATTTGAAATTGGGATCCCAAAACCTTTGGTGGATAAAGATGTCATAGGTGGTGTCTTATTCTCAACCCAAAAATTAGGGACACAGCCATAATCATTAAATTCTCATTTATCCTTTGATTTTTATCGGGATTAAACATAAAAAGGTATAATTTATTAGTCTTGTGGATGGAAGATAGGACCAATTAAGACATAAATAGTATAAATAAAGAAATGTGGGCCCAAACAAGTGTGAAAATGCAAGGGTATGCATTTTCCTACACTACATTTAACACCCACTTTAGTGAGAGGATGAACTTGCTTCAAACTCACACTAAAGTAGGCAACCACATAATGAAGAGGGGTTCAAATGTACAAATTCTAGTAAGATAGCGATTAGTTGAAAAAGGGGAGCTCTACATAAAACATCATTCTTTCTCCAACTAACATTTAATCATAACCTAAGAACCCTAATAGGATTGGCTATCAACCTCTCCATGTGAGTCAATACACAATTAGGAAGACATAGGAGGGGGTGTTATTTCAAATTTAGGGGTTCACCACCAAGCAAATGCTTGGAAAAGATAATGTTTGAAAACACATTGTGATATGAAAAACACTTAAAATGAGCAAATTGAAGCTTACTAATATTGAAAATGAACAACTCCAAGTTAGGGTATGTGTACTTGGGAAAATTGTAGATACCAATAGGATTTTGGAAATGAAAATATACTACCAAAATATTGTTGGCAACATAAGGGCAGACAACTAAGAGGGGGGGTGAATCAGTTGTCACAAAATTTTAGACTTATTAAACTTATTAACCCTTATTCTTAGATCTGATTAATGACCATGAAAGCATAAATCAACAACACATCAGAAGCACACATAACACCAAGATTTTTGTGTGGAAACCCTGTTAGGGGAAAAACCATGATGGAGGTTAATCCACAAGCTTATACTCTGTTAGAAGTATAAGAAGAATAAATGAGGAATTGACTTGCATTCAGGCACATTGCCTAGAGCTTACTACTCAAATACAAAGGAAGACTCACTATATTACAAAAAAAATCAAATTAAATCCATCTGAAGAATTTGAAATGAGAAAGTAGCATCTGCTAATGCCTGATTACAGTTTCGGTTAAGCACATGAACACTTCTTCACTCTCCTTCACACTTCTTCACACTCTACTCTACTTTCGAATGATCTGAACTTTATTCACACATAGAACTCACACAATTTACATCATACATGTCTCAAATGAGATAAAAAATCCCATATATATAACCGCAACAAGAAATTGCATCACTTCGTGTTAGCTTCAACAAAATAATAAGATGAATATAAATTTTTGGCTCGTAACAATAAAGATTTTTAATGTGAATCAACCAAAGTTAGACACAACATAATGAAGACCTAAGACAAAATCCTTGAACACAAAAAACCTTCAAGAATTATTCCTCAAAGATCCACAATACACTTCAATCACCCTGTCGGCCATGAACATGAAAAACATGAACACACAAGAGAAAATATTCAATCGCGAGCACTACGATTAATGAAAATGTGCAGCATAGATAGATCATGATCTAGAAACATCTATAAGCACCACAACAGCATACACAACAACTCAGATTACTAGAATCACATTCTCTTCTTTCAGGAACACCAGCTATAGTAATAGAATAACTATAGGAACACAAAAACTCATAACTTGCTCAAATCTTCATGCACGCCTTTGAAACTTTCGAAGAATAAATTAGATAGGCTCAACAACAAACCCTTTAATCTGAAACTTCTGATCATCAACATACTAAACTTTCCATCATATTGAACTTCACTAATTCATAAACAACCAACAACTTATTTTATTACAATTTTCTCAATATCCTTGACATATATAGTCTTAAAGACATTAATGCTAATAGTGTTGACATCAATGAAAACCACATATCAGCAACAAAACCATAACATCCAAAAAATATTCCTTTGAGGACTAAGATGCCTTTACTCCCATCTTAGTCCTGTTGCTATTTTTCAAGGAAAACATAGAATCTTCGGATAACAAAATAGATTCCCAAGGAATCTCAAAAAGATTCCACTTGGAGGACTAAGACGCTTTTACCCCTGTCTTAGTCCCAATCTTAATTTTTGAAAAGTGTGAATGTGGTCTTGAGCTCCCAGATCTGCAATGGATTCCTCTCAGATCTCAGGTTCTTAAACAGTTGGATCTAACTTGTAGGTGAGTTTCCATGAAGATGAAAAATTTGTTATGCAACTTTACAACTTTGACAACTTTGTACTCTAAGTGATCTTCGAGTCTTCAACCTAGATCTACAAATACCAATGGACAAGATGAATTTTTTTTTTGATTGTTAGTGAATGGGGGTTTGTCTTGGTCAAACCCCTTGTTGGTAATTGTAACACAAATTTGCGCACCTTAATGCTTTCTTACGCGGGTTTTTCACCTAAAAGGAGAAAGATGGACCAAAACGCTAATGTTACATTAAAGATTATGTTTTAATGGGGGTATGAATGTGTCTAACTATGATGTCTAACTATAGAAAACTGAAAGAAAGATGAAATACTAATGCTAAATCTAAAGAATGTGAAATGCAGGAAAACATAGTGTTGTATGCAAGCATTAAATTAAACAACCTATGAAAGCTTATGAAACAAGATAGAAAACTATAAAAATGGAAGTATGCACTTGGAAAATAGAAAAGGATGAAGTGAAGACTATAGATGTCTCGAAAATTCTATAAATCTTGAATTTTATGCTTGGCGAGACACTTGTGCCAAGTTGGGTGACCTATTCCTTTTCGGGGTGATTTTAGGAAATTGGTCTGAGGCCTGTTTCAGCCAAATGGGTATCCGAATCTGCAAAAAATCTCTAAAAAATATGCACAGTGGGACTAGGTCACCACAACTGGCAGGAATGTCCCTTTTGTCTTTTTTTGAAAATCTAAAGGTAGAAAAAGAGGCTCTTGATTGGCCTATAGGTGTCTTTTTATGGATGTTTTTCACTAGTTGTCAAGGAGATGCCCTAGACAAGTCTTCAATCCATCCTTGAATGATTTCCAAACCTACAAAATGCCTAAATCTGCAAACATATAGAAATAAGGAAGAAGAAATGTTGATTGTTAGAGTATAGAGGTTTTCCTTGGTGTAGACATGCAGATTTGACATCATCGTCAATGTTCACCTTTTGAATAAATAAATCAAGTTTTATTTAATTAAATCAAAAATCAAAAGATAAAAAAAAAATCCAAAAAATTAGAAAAGGATTGAAAATAGTAAAGAGAAAAAATCGTCCTCTAAGCGAAAACCACTTCGGTGGTGCTTTGGACAGGTACCATGATGAAAACCTAGCAAACAGGCGTCATGTGTAGAATCGAGCATCTACGTGCGCTAGTTCAGGAGAAAGCATCTTATCACATCCATAACAAAGCCAACATTCCATCCATATCATTCGTACATCCATGAACCATTTATCCAATGCATTTTTATCCATCTACATCCAAGGTCCAAGTTACCTTGATCTTGATAAAATTTTGGAGCACACTTTACACTTGTTTATGGTAAACATCTTGACATGGGACATTTTCACTGATCCTATCCAATCCAAACATTATCTGAGCCTTGAAGAATTATCTGAATGAGCATTCCTCTGTTCGAACACCTTATCTTGTCACAAGATAATCCATATCCATTCGTCCATACATCTATCCAAGAATCCACCCATGGCCATTCAAACATTGCTAGACACTGGGGGCAAATGATTTACATCTTGCTTCGAGGAAATAAATCTTGATATATATTATCCAAATTATGTGGTGATTTGAACATTGGAAAACATGAAAGCAAATTGGTCAAAGCATTTGCAAGCCAAAAATCCCAAATCACTAGCCCATGGCATGTTTTGACAAGACAACATTCCTTATCATGCTCTATCTTTTTCCAAACATCAATTCAAGCAATCCATATCAGTCACATCTAATGTGCACGTCAGCGTCACATCAAATCATCAAAACAATTTTTCTTCCAAATCAAGCTTCATCAATCTTGATCAATCGAATCCAATCAATTATCACCTTGTTTGACTTAACACACTTAGTCAAACTATCATCTTGTGCATGAGTTTTCTCTAGGATAACACAACTTCCTAGGGTTTACAAGTTCATCTTGTTTGGCTTAACACTCTTAGCCAGATTATCAAAAACCACCTTATTTGACTTAACACACTTAGTCAAACCATCCTCTTTTGTACGAGTTTACTCCAAGATAACACTTCTTGGAATTACAAGTGCATTATCACTTTTGTTTGACTTAACACACTTAGTCAAATTATCAATCCATCAATCTGATCAATCAACCTTAAGCTTGGTTTTCAACAAAATCCTAAAACAGAGCACTGATATCATCACATATCCATATCCAAATTGTCAAAATCATGCAAAAAAATAAAAAACATTCAAAAATCCATCAAAAAATCCAAAAACATCCAAATCATTCAAAAAATCCAAAAAAATGTCAAAATATCAGAAAATCTTCAAAAATTCATCATTAAGTCAAGTTTGTCACCTTGTCGAACTACGTCGTCTCTGAGCTTGAACATAGGTAAGGTTGATCTTTGATAATCCCCCGAGATAGTTAGGGTCAGTCCTTAGGCATCCATCGCAATGACATCCGTCTACCCATCTAGTTAGGCATCCATCGCAGGGGCACCCATTTGTCCATCTAGTTTACATTTTAGGATTTTAGGCTTTCGTCGCAATGACATCTGTCTGCCCATCTAGTTAGGTGTCCATCGCAGGGGCACTCATTTGTCCATCTAGTTTACATTTTAGGATTTTAGGCATCCATCGCAATGACATCCGTCTGCCCATTTAGTTAGGCGTCCATCGCAAGGGCACCTGTTTGTCCATCTAGTTTACATTTTAGGATTTTATGCATCCATCGCAATGACATCCATTTGCCCATCTAGTTAGGCGTCCATCATAGGGGCACCCATTTGTCCATCTAGTTTACATTTTAGGATTTTAGGCATCTATCGCAGGGGCACCCGTTTGTCCATCTAGTTTACATTTTAGGATTTTAGGCGTCTGTTGCAATAACATCCATCTACCCATCTAGTTAGGCATCCGTCGCAGGGGCACCTGTTTGTCCATCTAGTTACATTTAAGGATTTTAGGCGTCCGTCGCAATGATATCCGTCTGCCCATCTAGTTAGGCGTCCGTCGCAGGGGCATGCATTTGTCCATCTTTTTCACATTTTAGGATTTTAGGTATCCATTGCAATGACATCTATCTTCCCATCTAGTTAGGCATTCATCGCAAGGGCATTCTTTTGTCCATCTATTTCACATTTTAGGATTTTAGGCATCCATCGCAATGGCAATTCGTTTTCCCATCTATCTCATTAGCAGTCAAGTCAATTGGATTCCGAACTACGTTGTCTTTGAGATTAAACATAGGCAAGGCCATCCTTGATCAGCCCCCGAGACATAAAATACCAAAAACATTTGTAAAACATCTCAAAAATTCAAAAAACAGCCTCAAAACATTTGAAAAAACCAAAATGGTGCATCCATTTCATCTCGCTTTCACCCATGATTTTCATCACTCATAATAAATCAATCATCACTTTCACCCTTTGGTGAGTCAGTCAGAAGCAAGTCTAGCAGGTTCCAAAGTGAACACCTAATCGTTAGAGTCTTAAGCCTAAGTCAGTAAGCAAGCAAGTTGGTCAACTCGGAGTATCAATAGCTTATCACCCCAATCAATCTCACCAAAACCCTGATCACTACATGTCCTAGGATGAAGCTTTCCTGCGATGGACATAAGCATCAGGTACCCCAAAGTAGTTTAGCCTTGGCTAGCGGTACACAAAACATTAGCTTGTTTGTTTAATTTATTTGGTCTTTTTGACTTATCTTATTTTGCGCTCATTCTAAGGACCTCTCAATGATGCCTAAAAAAAATAGGTTTAGAGAGAAAGGAATGGGGCAATGATCATTATCTTTTTATCTGTTATGCATGTTGGATGTTCTTGTAAAATAACCTGGTGAATACTTTCTTTGTTGGGTCCATCCTAGCAAGGTTTTCGTATGTCAAGTGTGAACAAGAGCACTCCTATCTGATTGTCGAGTCAGAGTCCATCACACTAGGTGCAACATCATCCTAGTTCTTAATACCTTGATGCATCACACCTATGTGTGTTATCAAACATAAAGAAAGGTATGCTCTTTCCCATCCTTGACTAAGAAATACATCATCATCTTTCATCATCATATCCAATAAAGTCTTGACGACTAGGGGACTTGTTGGACTTCTTCATCTTCTTGAATTTAAGGGTTGATCCCTCTCATTCTTCTATCCTCTTTTTCACTAACAATGCATCCATCCTGCATAATCACATCATATCATCATAGCACAACATTATCCATCTCATACATAATCACGTCATCTCCTTTTCATAATCATTTAAGTTGTTTAGGATAATATAAATTTTTTATTCTAAGCATCTTCCAAACATCTCATTTTCATCATCATTATCATATAGATCATATAGTCTCGGCATCCATACATCCATTTTGAACCTCTTTTTTGCGAGATCAACCTCAAATCGAATCTTTTCGCTTGATCTCACGAGGGGGCAATGTACTAACGTACTTCTTTTCGCTGGGGCATCTGATAAACCAAAGAATTTTTTAATTTCGATATCAACAACATCATTCTTTGAACCAATGCAACAAGTACATTGCTTCAAACAGGGGCAAAATGTTGACCTTTTGATTAAATAAATCAAGTTTTATTTAATTAAATCATAAATCTCCTAAGGTCTATTAATTTAATCGCCAATATTAAATTAAATGATCAATGCTCATTTCCTCTCATTTTATTTTAAAAGAAATACAAAAATCTAAAATCAAATGTCATATCACTTAAATCACGTATTACATTAATCAAATCATGATTAGTTTAATCCTAACTACATGAATCCTCTAGATTCATCCACTTGCACAATAAATCACTTTAATTGATTTATTAAAAAGACCTATTTTCCCTCACAAGGGCATCTTCCCAAGGAATATGCCCTCATTAACTCTCATGTTTGACTTTTTGGACAAACACAATTCCCTGCAAAAACCATCAACCACATTCACTTATTGCAAAATTCAAATTTGAAATTGGCACATTGGCCAAGAATTGCACATTCCTCACCCTCGCACACCTTGACAAGTGGCATCTTGTCATTGGCCCATGAATGATCCCACATTCATCAATTTGGCCTCTCCTCCCTTCAAGTTCAACTATAAGTTGAAGGCTTCTCTCCTTCAAACAACAACACATCTTGAGGCAAGGTTACTATCTTCATTTGAGAATCAATCTTGCTCTTCATCATCCACATTTGAAAGCATCTACAGTATAGGCAACTTGAGCTCACAGCATCTCATTGTCTATCATCTAATTTGGCTTAATCAAGGATTGGGAAAGGGCTCTTTCACATATTCAAAGATCACCAATCCAATATGGGATAGATATATGTCATGTTTTACATGCTTTGTTCATCTTTGTCCTTTATTTGCATTTTTAAAGCATGATGTATTATCTCATAAGAATATGTATATTTGTTATGTTGTTTTGTCAAGTTTACTAGCAATTTGCAGATTTTCATGTCCACACTTGGTCAAACCCCTTTTTAGATAATCAAATCAAATGGAGAAATAAAGTAATGAAACATGAAATGATGGAGCTAATACCTTTCCATGATGAATCATCTTGTGTTGTTGTAATAATCAACCCTTGAATGCCTTGGAGAGATGTCTTGATGACTTAGTATGTAGAAACCCTAGCTTGCATGAGAAGAGAGGTGGATGAGGAGTGAAGATTGAATGAGAAAGTTGTGAATAATGAGTGTGTAATCATGATGAATTAGGGTTTTTTGAAGCTTATTTATATGCAATCCACCTAAAAAATCTGTTATTTGATCCTCAAGGCCGACATGAAGGAGAAATAGACTAAAACACTAACTTTTCCTGCTTAAAACCACAAAAAGAGCTCTAATTGGACTAGGTCACCACCTTGGGCAACCTATTCCACCTGGATAGGACTAATTCACCCAAATGGGTGACCTAGTCGCACAGGGGCCCTTTTGCCAGCTGGATTGTTTGAGAGAAAATAAATCAGGTTTATATGATGATTGTATCAGATATTTTATCAAATTAAGCCTTGGGATGCACAATAAGGGGTCATAGGGGCCTATAAATGATGATCTTAAGGGGTAACTAGAGGTCCAAAATCCATATGCAAGGTTCTAAATGAGTGAAAAGTGTCAAGGCTACACTTTTTGGTGACATATTTAGCCCCTACTTTAGTGAGAGGATGAACTTGCTTCAAACTCACACTAAATTAGCCACGTGGAGATGGTAAAGAAGGATAAAGATGAAGAAGAATGAAGAACGTGGTCAAGTCCCTAGGGTTCAATATTGTAAGTCAAAAATACAAATGTGCAAGAAAAAACATTCAAGGGTGAATTACTTGCAACACTTTCATAAAAATGAGATACATGATCATACAATGACAAGGACTGGAGGAAGATAAGAATGAGGTGGAAAATATGCGCTCACTCTGGGGCCACAAAACATCAAGTCATCCATGAGGTGAGTTGTCCCAAAGAAGAGGTTTAGTAAGATTCATGCTAGTGTGTCATCTTCCCATTATACTAACCATATCAAAGTTACCTCGCTTGATAACTTTGATACGACACCACAATTATTTTGTTGTAAATGTTTGTTGAAAATATCATGTAAAGAATTTTTTTGAAGGGTATTTTTCTTTGTTCATGAGAGGTCTCATCTTAGGGAGCATTATGCCTAATCTCTCCAAGAGAGGACAAGTCAGGGTGTTAGATAATTATCCATGGGATGCCTCATTCGCATCAGGTAACTTCAGTTGATCGTACACTCTTAGAAGGAATCAAACCCAATAACACCACCAAGAAGAGAACACATCACAAGGAAAGAAAAATCATGCCATGAAATATTTGTAAAAATATTTCATCTATGAATGCCCCCAGTTTAAAGCAGTTGCTACACCATCATTGTGAGAAATTGCTTTAAACTAGCCAAGGATAGAGGAAAGAAGACATGAGAGCTAACTTGGAAAGCCCTATAACAGGTCATATGTTTCTGATGTAGGCTACATCATGAAGAGGGAGAGTATGTCACATGCGAGTCAACTTAAGACATTTCATCCACATCCCAAGCTTGCTCATATAAGTTTATGAAAGGTTAACGACTAGACAAAAGAGAAAATTGACAAGTGACATACAAGGACAAGGCTACTAAACCCATTTCCCCGACTTAGTGCAAGACAAAGGTGATCCGAGAATGGAGGATGGTATGCTGCTCTTCGCAAGGGATGAAAAACATGCAATAGTGAGTATTCTATGATCCTACAACTATTACATGGCAAGGAGAAGCAACTAATGTTATTTATGTGGATGAGTAAACAAAGTGTTGGAAAATTTAGCCTTGATGGTATATACTTTTTCATGTATGTGATTAATGGAATTTTGACTTGGGTGAGGTGAAACGTTATTCTTAGGTGTGTGAAGGATTAGAGGATTCTTAGGAGGTCCAATAGTAAATGGGGATTTAATGGACTCTTGTGTATGTATAACCTTAGCAGGTTTGGGTTGATGTATCTCTAAGAAAGGGCAATTGCGTATCATTTGTTTACCATTTCTCAAGTAAGACACATTATGAGTGTGTGAAACGAGTGCAACCATATTGTTGTTTTCATGTAGCATGATGCCTTCCCTAGTAGGAGATTGTTTAGGATAACTACAAACAAGATGTTCAACACATTCATTGTTTGGTTCCACACTATTGACTACATCACAAATAAGGGAATTATCTATGGTTGAAGTGTCTTGTTTCACCATAATATCTTCTTCACTAATATGAGAGATATTAGGAGAGGGGGAAAGTGGATTGTTGTGATTATTTATGGTTGCATTCTTTTCCTCTAAGGTGTCATTCTCTTGTGCCATAGTATCTATCATTAGAGGAGAGCTTGTTGGAAAGTGGAAAATAATAGGTTTATCACATGGCATGATTAGAGTTGGTAAAGTAGCTTCATCGCTCATAGGATAGGAATTAAGAGAAGGATAACTAGGAATTAGATGGTTACCAATGATTGTACTATTTTGTTCAAATAGACCCTTCCAAATGTGAGGATTATTAGGAAGGAGATAAATAATGCTATAACTCTCAATCATTGGAGTGTGTGATACCAACATAGCCTCGGTTATCAAAGCATTATCACAAATAAGGGAGGTGTTGGGAGAGGATTGAAGACTAGGTAAGGTAGTAACCATGATTTTAGCTTTGTGTGTTATAAGGTCTTTGCAAGAGGGAGGAAGAGGAATACAATCAAGACTTTCATGATGGTGAATGATTGTGTCTTCTTGTTGCAAGATACCTTCATCACCAATGGGAGAGATATCAGAAGAAGCACAATTATGATTATCATGATTATCGATGTTTGCAACCTCTTGTGGAGAAAAATTAGTGGATGAGCTAGAAGAGATGAAGTCATCAAGGGCTTGATCTAGCATGCCCAAGTCACCACTACTAAAGGGCTTAAGAAGGGTGTGAGTGGGTGCATCTGATGTTGTTGAAGTGTTATTTTCATTTTGTAAGAATTTGATCTAAATGAACTAGAAACTAGTGTTGAAAATGAAAATTGCAAAATTCTAATACTATCCATAAGTGCCATGAATTGAAATGTAATAGAATTTATCAAAACTTAAAATGTAATGTAAAGAAATAGAATGCAATGCAAGTTTCAGTTTTCAAACAATTTAATGTATTGAATATGATGGAAATAAAATGTTGTGAATGCAAAATGGTGTTTAAGAGATGCATGAAGTGAGCTAATCTAGGCTAGATTGAGTAAAATGCATGTAATAGAAAGACAAACCACTAATACAAATCGATAATGGCATAAAACATAAGCTTAAAAACAAGGTTTGCAGCCCTCTAATGGCAGTTTCAAAGGCCTAAAGGCACTAGGTCACCTAGGGAAGCGACTTAGTCTGCCTGGTGATTGTTTTGATAGTTTTCAAGATTTTTGGATGGATTTCGGTGGTTTATGGAGTGTATGATGTATACCTAAAATGAAAATGTAGAGTTTTTATTATTTTTAATGATTTAATATGCAAAATGCAACCTAAATGCACTTTCACTAATGCAAAATTTAAAACCCTAGGATGCAAATTATACAATACAAAATACAATACTATGAAAATCTAGTATGGTTATGGTCTCCAAATCAAGAAAGAGGGTGTGGTCATAGGGCTCACCAAAATGTAACACAAATTTTGGCACCTTAATGCTTTCTTATGCTTCTCGGGATTTTCACCTAAAAGGAGAAAGATGGGCCAAAATGCTAATGTTAAATTAAAGATTGTGTGTTAATGGGGGTATGAATGTGTCTAACTATAATGTCTAAGTGTAGAAAAATAAAATAAATATGACTTATTAATGCTAAATCTAAAGAATGTGAAGTTTTGGAAAACATAGTGTTGTATGCAAGCAATAAATTAAACAACCTATGAAAGCTTATAAAACAAGATAGAAAATTGTAAAAATGGAAGTATGCACCTAGAAAATAGAAAAGGTTGGAGTGAAGAATGTAGATGTCTCAAAAATTCTAAAAAATTTGAATTTTATGCTTGATGGGACACTTGTGCCAAGTTAGGCGACCTAGTCCTTTCTTGAGGTGATTTCAGGAAACTGGTCTGAGGCCTGTTTCAGCCAAATGGGTATCTGGATCCATGGAAATCTCTAAAAAATATGCACAGTGGGACTAGGTCACCACAATTGGTGAGAATGTCCCTTTTGTCTTTTCTAAAAATCTGAAGGTGGAAACAGAGGCTCTTGATCTGCACTTTTTGTTTCTCCAAGTGTTCGGACCAGAAACCTTGATTTTCGGCCTATAGGTGTCTTTTTGTGGATTTTTTTCCCTAGTGGTCAAGGAAATTCCCTAGACAAGTCTTCGACCCATCGTTGAATGATTTCCAAACCTGCAAAATACTTAAATCTACAAACACACAGAAAGAAGGAAGAATAAATGTTGATTGTTAGAGTATAGGGGTTTGTCTTGGTCAAATCCCTTTTGAGATAATCAAATCAAATGGAGAAATAAAGTAATGAAACATGAAATGATGGAGTTAATACCTTTCCATGATGAATGATCTTGTGTTGTTGCATTAATCATCCCTTGAATGCCTTGGAGAGATGTCTTGATGAATTAGTATGCAGAAACCCTAGCTTGCATGAGAAGAGAGGTGGATGAGGAGTGAAGAGTGAATGAGAGAGTTGTGAATAATGAGTGTGGAATCATGATGAATTAGGTTTTCTAGGCTTATTTATATGCAATCCACATAAAACCCTAACTTTTCCCACTCAAAACCCTGAAAATAGCTCCAATGGGACTAGGTCACCACCTTGGGTGACCTAGTCCACTTGGACAAGACTAATTCACCCAAATGGGTGACCTAGTCCCACAAGGGCCCTTTTGCCAATTGGATTTTCTGAGAGTGAAGAAATCAGGTTTATATGATGATTGTTTCAAACATTTTATCAAATTAAGCCTTGGGAAGCACAATAAGGGGTCATAGGGGCCTATAAATGATGATGTAAAGGGGTAACTAGAGGTCCAAAATCCATAGGCAAGGGTCCAAATGAGTGAAAAGTATCAAGGCTACACTTTTTGGTGACATAGTAATTAAACCTTGAAATGAAATAGATATGATGAAGGAAATGGTGAATGAACAATATGCAATGCTACAACTCACCAAACCCTTCAAAATGCTACAAAATTGTATGAAATAGATGCAATGGACATGAATCTTGAATTACTTGCTTGCTTAAATCAAAACCTTACATCACAAATGTTAGCACAACAACACACATGATGCAAGAACAATCCTTGGCATGATGCTTGAAAATTGATAATGGCTCTAATTGCTTGATGAATTTCTCTTGAATGCTCTTGTGAAGTCAATTATTCTATGATGAATTCTCTTACAAAATACTTGGATTTCTTAGGATGAAAATGCATGAATGAACATTGTATTTATACTTTTCTATGCTTAATATCTTGAAATTATATCACACCAAGCCAACATATGAATTCAAAGAATAAAGGAGGTTAAATCCCACCAGGATTTGAAATTAAATCCTGAAAATGACTCAAGGATGACTAAGTAGATCCCTAGGTGACATCTTAGATCCAAGTTATGAAACTTGGTGAATAGACACCAAAAAGGGGTGCAAAACAGATGCCTCAAAATTAGGGTCACAGGACCTTGGGGGGATAAAGATGCCCTTAATGACATTTTAGTCCCGACCAGAAATCAGGGACATGCCAATCAGAGTCATTAGGAGATAAAATATGAATTGGATAATGTTGGGAATAACTAGAAAAATATGTCATTCATAAGGCTTGTGGACATAAAATAGGACTAATTAAGCCATAAATAAGGATAAATAAAGCAAGGCAGGCCCAAACAAGTGTGAAAATGCAAGGGTATGAATTTTACTACACTACATTTAGCCCCCACTTTAGTGAGAGGATGAACTTGCTTCAAACTCACACTAAAGTAGCCAACCATGCAATCAAGAGGGGTTCAAATGTACAAATGTTAGTAAGATAGGATGAAAACAATCAAGAGGGATGATCAAGCTCCTAAGATCAAGATCCTGTGGTAAACCAACATAGGCACAAAGGAACACACTTTTAGATGATATATGAAGCCAACATTAGATCACAAACATACACCATCAAAGACAAGAAAAAGGAAAAAGGAAAAGAACTGCAATAGATCAAGCTTCGACTAGTCATCCAATGTGGTGGACCAAGTCTAGGCTTGAAGAGGGTTTACAAGTGGAACATGTTGTCCAATATGAAAATAAAAACGCACGCTCACAAGGGCTAGTGGGAACTAGTTGTCCACTAGGTGAGCCCCAAGAGGTCCATATCAACATCATACCCCCATGACTATGAGAAGGACAAGAGAAAATGCATGCTCACATGGGCTAGTGAATCTAGTTGTTCAATAGGTGATCCCCACGAAGTCCATATCAAATCCATACCTCCATGACTTTAATAAGGATGAAAGGAATAATGTACATAACAAGAAGGAAAGATGTTCAAAGGGATTTTTCTTAGTTTGTGCAAGGTCTCTTCTTAGGGAACATTGTGCTTAATTTTTCCAAGAGAGGACAAGTCAAAGAAATATCACACTCTTGGAGGAAATCAAACCCAATGACACCACCAATAAAGAAACACATCACAGGAAGAAAGAAAATCATAAAATGAAACATGAGTGTCAATGTATGCTCCCACTTTAAAGCAGTTGCTAACACCATTTTTGTGAGGAATTTCTTTAAAGTAGAAGAAGAAATGAGAGCTTATTTGGAAAGTCCTATGCCAAGTCATATGTTTTCGATAAGCTACATCATGAAAAAGAAAAGCGTTGCCCCCAAAATTTCACATGTGAGCCAACTTAAGGTATGTTGCCCACATTCCAAGCTTGCTCTTATATGTTCATGAAAGGTGGTGAACTAGCCAAAAGAGACAACGACAAGTGACATACGAGGAAAAGGATATCTAACCCCTTGCCCCCACTTAGTGCAGGACAAGGGTGAGTTGAATAGGATGAAAATAAGCATCAATTGGATGAAATAGGTGCTTCAACCCAAGGAAGAGCACCACAATCCTTAAAATGTTGAATTTTTTTTGTCAAAGCCTTACATTCATTAGTAGAAGGACCATAAGCTCTGTGATAGGTTCAAAATGAACTCTTGTAATATGATTTCTTTTGTGTTCTTGGAGGGAGAGAGATCAGACAATCTTGAAGGAGTCTCATCAAGATACTCTCTTTGTCAAAATTTGAGGATGTTGCTTTATTTTGTGACAAAGATATATATTGCTTAGCACAAGGTGTCATACCTACACAAGAATCTTCAGGTTGCAAGATTTTGTTCTCTCCTTTACTAGAGGGTGAAAAATCTAATGAATTCAAATCATAAGTTTTTTGTGTGATGACATTAATTTTAAGCGAGGATTTTTTATTTATTTTTGTTTCTTCCAAAGGAAAAAGACCACTAGTGTCTATTAGATTAGGATACACTATTGTTAAATTCAACTTAGAAGGATGTTCTGTGATAGTGTTGATATTAAGTGCAGGCTTGTTTGTGATAATGTTGATATTAAGTGAAGGCTTTTTTGTGTCTTTCAAGGGATAGTAACCAAGACCACTAGTATTTTATTGTGTGTGAGGTTCCATAGGGACATGGATACCTTGTTTTCTAGCACCACATCCTTTTCCACTATAACCAAGTTGTTTCATCATTTCGTAACCTTTTCCATAAATATTCTTCATCTCTTTTGGATTTGGTGGCTGTTCATGATTAAGTTCATCAAATTTTGTTGTGTAATTTTCTTTTTCTTCTAAAGTGGTTGAGGTGGATGCTTTCGAAGGGTCTTCCGAACTTTTTGTTGACATTAATGATTTTTCTTTTTCCTTTTGAGGGTCTTTTTCTATGATCTGGTAGTCTCCCATGAATTTTGGTGTGAAATATAAGGTACCCCAATCATCATCTAATATATTTGTGACTTGCTCAATGTGTTTTTCGTTATCTTTTTGTTTCATGGGTTCTACTTGTGTAGTTGGTGTTAATGTTTTCAAAGGATTGTCACTGTTTTTATCAATTTGTAAGACAATATAAGGCTTGGGATCAACATCCAATGTGTACACTTTGTTATTGAGGATGTATTTCATTTTACGATGAAGAGTAGAAGCCACCCCATTCATTGCATGAATCCATTGTTTGCCTAAAAGGAGATTATATGAAAGATCATGAGGAATAACATGATTCAGTTTCTCTAATGTGGCCTTCCTAAATGTAATAGGCAAAGTGATCACACCAAGCGGTTTTCTTTGTATATTGTCAAATCCCATAATAGACAAGGAATCAGGTTGAATTTTTGATTTGTCTATGGCAAGCCTATACAAAAGGGATACACTACACACATTAAGGGTGGAACCATTGTCAATAAGGGTTCACTTTATCCCTATCCTTTTATATTGAGATATTATTATGAAAGCGTAATTTTGTTTTTACACTTCCAAAGGGGGGAGTTCACTTTGGTGGAAAATAATGACAACATTTACTCCTTGAATCAAGGTTGCTATGTCATTTGGCAGCACATTAGAAGGGATAGGAACTTATTGTAATGAATTTTGAAACATAGTGTGATAGTTAGGAAAATTTTGAATTAGGTCCTAGAGGGATATCTTTGCGGGAGTATTCTTAAGTTGTTTGACAAGATCATGAATACTCCTTTCCATTTTGTGAAGGAAAACGAGGGGCACTAGGCAATATAGGATTAGGCAATGTGAGGGATGTTGAAGGTGTTTGTCTTGGTTATGGATTGTTCCTAGTTTTGTATGTATGGGAAACGATATTATAAATTGGTTGCTTCGAAACATTGTTCTTAGGTGGTTTGAGGATAAGGAAAGGTTTTTTTTTGAGCTTGTGGATTTTGCAAGGGTGGATAAAGGATAAGTTTAGGTTCAAGATAATACCCCAAGGGATATATAATGTGCATAACCTTAGAAGAATTGTCATTATTTTCATAATCTCTTAGTGAAGAGGAGTTTAATGTCACTTCATCATCTTCATCTAAGGAATTACTATTCTCAATGTTTTCACTTTCTTGCACCATTATATGTTCCAAATGGGGAGAGTCTTTAGGAGAACAACAAACCAAATGTTTTTGACATTCAAAGGTTGGTTCTTCTATAATGAATTTATCACATGCAAGGGAGTTATCAATGGTTGAATTTTCTTGTTTATTAGGAGAAGGCTTTATTTGATTATCCTTTTTTGGAAAGGTCTCATTCTCTTGTGAAATACTATAAACCCTAGTAGGAGAGCATGTAATATGTTCATCACATTCCAAGGTTAGATTTTGTAAAGTATATTCATCACAAGTGGGGAAGGCATCAAGAGAGGGACAATCGAATAGATCTTTCCAAATGGTAGGAGCATTAGGGAAGGGAGGAAAAATATTCTCATAACTTTTAATAAGTTCTTCTTCTGACACCAAACTATCTTTTTGCATCAAGGAGGGATATTAGGAGAAGGAATTTTTTTATTTTCATGGCTATCTATGATATCATCTGTTTTCACTAAAACATTTTTACAAGGAAGGGATGAATGGAGACTAGGTAAGGTGATTTTTAGAAATGTTTCTATGATCTCATATTCTTGTTTTCTAATGTCTTCCAAATGGGGATGAAGAGAGGGACAATCAAAAATTTCAATGCATTTATCTTCTTTCACCAAGATACCTTCGTCACTAAGAGCAGAGGTATTGGGAGAAAAACAAGTATGGTTTTTATGATTGTCTACACTACCATCCTCACCAATGGGAAATGCAAGATTAAGGATTGTGTCAATGGTTTGGTGATTAACATGTTTCTTAATGACCTCATTGGTGTAATCTAAATTGAACTCATAAGAGGGGATTTTATACTTGTGCAATCCATTTGTACCAATATCAAAACCACATCTCTTGAAAGAAAACATGCTATTATGGAAGTAAAGAAAGTGGAATGCAAAGACCTAAAGTGAAATGAAATTTTTAGATTTGAACCAAGGTAATTTATTGATTACACTATGCAATGATGTAAAAAATGGAATGTTGTAAATGAAAATTTGGAATTAAGCAATGTATGAAATGAAGCACTTTAAGCTAGATTTAGTAAAATGCATGAAACATAAAGTCAACCCACTGAAATAGATAACTAATGGCATCAAACAAGAGTGCAGGAAAGGAGATTTAAACCCTGAAAACTGGAACTTCAAAGTCAACTGGGACTAAGATGATAGTAAAGGTGTATTGGTCCTACTGAAGGAAATTGAAGGTTCAAGAAACTAGAACAAAATACAATCAACTTAGATAGGATTCTGGGTAGAAAACCTACAAAGGGACTAAGACACCAGTAAGGGCGTTTTTGTCCCAATAGAGGCTTTTTTTAGAGAAAAAAGAAAATTTTGTGTTGTTAACAATGGTCCCAAGTTGCCTACCCAGGGACCTAACGTTGAGAGACAAAAATTTGTGCAAACAAAGGCTAGACAAAGTAACTAGTGACAAGAAATTGGATGCAAAAGTGAATGCAATTTTTTCAATTTTGAATGTAATAACAATGTTTCTAAATTCAATTAGGATGATGAAAAATGCACTTTTTTAGTTTTTTAATGAGATAGAATGATGAAAGAAAGTGAAAATGCAACCTATATGCACTTTCACTAATACAAATGTAAGTACACTATACGCAATTTCACTAATGCAAGATACAAGAAACCCTAGACGCAAAATGCAATGAATGCAATCTAGATATAGGACTCTAAAGGACTCCAAATCAGAAAAAGAAGAATGTTCAAACAAAGTCGGGTTCACCAAAATCATTAGTTAAAAAAGGGAAGGTCTACATAGAACATCACTCTTTCTCCAACTAACATTCAATCATGTCCTCAGAACCCTAATAGGATTGACTATCAACATCTCAAGGTGAGTCAATACACAATTAGGAAGACTTGGGAGGGGGTGCTCTTTCAAATTAAGGGGTTCACCACCAAGAAAATGCTTGGACAAGATAATGTTTGAAAACACATTATGATATGCAAAATACTTAAAATGAGCAAAATGAAGCTTACTAATACTGCAAATGAACAAATTTAAGTTAGGGTATGTGTACCTGAGAAACCTGGAGAGTCCAATAGGATTCTGGAAATGAAAACAAACTACCAAAATATGCCTTGGAGGACTAAGACTCATTTACTCTTGTCTTAGTCCTTATCTATATTTATGAAAAGTGTGAATGTGGCCCTGAGCTCCCAGATCTACAATGGCTTCCTCTCGAATCTTAGGTTCTGAAACAAACCGATCTGACGTGTAGGTGAGTTTTCATGAAGATGAAAACTTTGCAATGCAACTTTGTCAACTTTGCACTTGACAACTTTGCACTCCAAATGATCTTTAAGTCTTCAACCCATATTTGCAAATACCAATGGAAAAGATGGAAAACTTGTTGTTTGTACTTGAATGTGGGTTTGCCTTGGTCAAACCCCTTGTTGGTAATTAAACCTTGAAATAAAATAGAAATGATGATGGAAATGGTGAATGAACAACATGCAATGCGAAAACTCACCAAACCCTTGCAAATGTTGCAAACTTGCATGAAATGGCTGCAATGGACATGGATCTTGAAATAATTGATAGATCTTGAATTACTTGCTTGCTTAGATTAAAACCCTATATCACAAATGTTAGCACAACAACACACATGATGCAAGAACAATCCTTTACATGATGCCTTAAACTTGATAATGGCTCCAATTGCTTGATGAATTGTTCTTCAATTCTCTTGTGAACTCAATTATGCTATGATGAATTCTCTCACAAAATACTTGGATTGCTTAGGATGAAAATGAATGAATTAACATTGTATATATACTTGTCTATGCTTAATACCCCAAAATCATATCACACCCAGCTAACATATGAATTGAAAGAATAGAGGTTAAATCTCGCCAAGATTTGAAATCAAATCTTGAAAATGACTCAAGGAGGACTAAGATGCCCTAGGTGGCATCTTAGTCCCAAGTGATGAAACTTAGGGAATAGACACCAAAAATGGGCCCAAAATAGATGCCTCAAAATTAGGGTCCTGGGACCTCAAGGGGACAAAGACACCCTTAGTGGCAATTTAGTCTCGACTAGAAACTAGGGACATACTAATCAAAGTCATTAAGAGATCAAATATGCATTAGAGAATGTTGAGAATAACCAGAAAATTATGCCATTCATAAGGCTTGTGGACATAAAAAATGACCAATTAAGCCATAAAGAAGGGTAAATAAAGCTAAGCGGGCCCAAACAAGTGTGAAAATGCAAGGGTGTACATTTTACTACACTACATATAGGATGAAAATGACCAAGAGGGTGGCCAAGCCCCCAAGATCAAGATCCTATGGCAGACCAACATAGGCACAAAGGAACACACATGTGGATAATGTATGAAGCCATAACCAGATCACAAACATACACCATCAAAGATAGAAAAAGAAAAAAGGAAAATGAAAAAAATAAATAAAAATGTTGTGGATCAAGCTTCAACTAGTTATCCAATGCATTATGGACTAGGTCTAGGTTGTTTTTCCAAAAAGGTTTCTAAGTGGAACATGTTGTCCACTATGCAAACAAAAATGCATGCTCACAATGGCTAGTTGTTGTGTGGTCTCACAACACACCCCAAGACTGTAAGCTTCGGGACCCAGTAGAATTTTTTTTTATAACTTTTATGGTATGAGCTAGCTAGTTGGAAGATCACCGGAAGTGAAAACACTAAAAGAAATATTTAATCAAAGAGTACATAATGTAAGTGTTTTGGGTATCAGATACTAAGAATAGAGAATGTTTGAAAGGTGAAAAGGTAATGAAAACTTGAGTGGAATGTTCGGGTCCGATATTTGAGGTCTGGTAAGATGGAAGTCTAGTAAAACTGAACTCTAGGGAATTTTCATGGGTAAAGCTGAATACTGGGAACCGGGTATCGAATTGCGATAAAAGTATGATTTTAAGATTTTGTGATTATCTAATGAGTTTGATAGTTTGGTAATTTGGTATATGTAGAGGATAATCATGCAAGGATTTATAATGTGCTTGGAAAGCATTTTATTTATGAGAAATTTGTGTTATAACATTTAAATAATGGTTTTATTTACATTAGATGTTTATAAATGTTTTTTTTTAAAAGGGATTTAATGTGTGGAATTTGTGATTGCAGGAAATGCAGATTGTGATGCAAAGTTTGTGTATGGATGGTCAGAAAAATGAAATTTGTAGACAGATCCGATGGTATTATCGGGTTTAATGATACAATTTAGAGGCTCATGATGGAATAAATTTCTTTGCAAATAAGTGCTAGATATAGGGAACCCAAAACTTTGGAGTTTAAGCATGTGGCAAAGGACTGTACCTATTTCAGGAGTTATGAATTCCTGGAATGTTTAAAGTGAGGATGAACCTAGAGTGTAGGAATTGAATCTCCACTTAATCATTCTGAATATATGGGAATTTCTTACACTCAAATGAGTGGATTTGTTTGGTTCCAAGAAGGAACCCTAATAATAAAAGATGAAAAATTGAAGAGCTTCAATGAGCAATTGGAGTTGATCTTTGTTGACTTCAATTGTAAATTTTTGGTTAATCACTACATTCCACGTGTCTTGATATGATTAGTCCCTTGGATTCTCTCTCATGTATTTGTCTTATCCTATATGTGCCTTGTGTTCTATAAAGGGCTAGAGGATATCTTTTTTTAGTTAAGTTTAGAATTTGTGGATGTCGAAAGGGCCAAAACTTCTTTAAGTTTTGTTCTATTTCCTATTTTTAGAATCATTCTGATTTAAAAACTTGCATGCATGTAGAAATTGATTAATATTAGAGCTAATTTGATAGCTACCTATCTCATGAATATTTTTTAGTTGGTTTTGTTAGTTCAGTTGAACAAGACCATGTGTTATGTTGTTTAAGGGTGCATGCATAACCTACTCAGTGTCCAAACTAAAAACCCTCTCTTTAAAATATTGCACTATTTTATATGTAGTTGTGAAGCAATCTGGTGAAGTATAAAGTGGTTTGCTTTGAGTTAATTAATTCTTTGGGGCATGCGTGGAGAATAACCGAGAGAAATTTTAATTTTTCAGTACTTTTATGCTTTATTTTAGAGTAGATGTTTAAATTTTTAAAAATGTTCCAAAAAATAGATGAATGGATGGAAACTTATTGAAAATATTTCATTGTTTATGAAATTATTGAATTCTTAAAGCTAAATCTACTTAAGTGATAGAAAATTAAATGGTTGATGTTCATGAAATGTGATTTCAAATCTTTTGGTTTCATGATATTTGTTCTTAAGATTGAAATTGAAAACTCAGTGTCTAGTATATATGATTCTAAACAACATATTCCCTTTGAGATTAACAACAAAATCACATCATACCCTGGAGCGAACCTAGTATGATCATGACCTAATTACAAAAGACTTGGGATTGAACTAAGTCAATCTTTTGTTTTTTTAAGGTAGATTCCCCTTTAGATTATCCTATTCCATATCTTTCAAGAAGGATAGGCTCTTTTCAGTTTGTCTATGAATATTTTTATTCACACTATTGTTGTGAGTGAAATCGTCGTCAACCGGAATTGGCACTAGAAGAAGGGCCTATTTTGAAAATTTTATCTAGTCTCGAGTTTAAGAAGAAAGATTGTAAATTGAAATTAAGTACAAGTTGGTATTTCAATATGGAATTTGAGAAAATTTGGAAAAAATTAACCAGAGATTATATCCTTTAAGTTTTCTCACCTTTGGTAGAGTCACCGAGTGTAGAATTCATGATACAATTGATCACGGTGAACTTGATTGTGAAGTTTTTTAACTAGGGTAAGCTTGGCCATGTGCAAAGTGATTCCGCTAACAGAGGAAGCCCTAACTACTAGAATAAAATATTCATTAATGAAGAATATGTGCAACCCTAGTAGAACTGGAAATATCAAAAAATTAGCCAATACATCAAAACAATGCGATAACTGTAATTATTATAATGAAAATCATGACATGTTGCAGGAAAATAAATGAGAATGTCAAGATTTTGAAATATCACATCAGAAACGAGAAAATGGAATTAATGAGTCATCATTCTCCTTATACATGGAAAATGAAAATGAAGAAAAGGAGCGGGAGATGCATATATTTTACCCCAAGCTGAAAATTTACAAGATTAAAAAGGAAATCTTCTCAATTTTATGCAAGATACAGAATATCATTCTTTTACTTTTTCTCTCTCTAATGAGAATGTAAATTGTGATATACCTTGGTCTAACAAAGTGCAAAGTGAAGACAAAACCAAATACGTGAATTTTTTTGGAGGAGAAAGTCAAAAAATGGATGCAACCATTCATGGAAATGAACAGAGTATAGAGACAAACCATGAACTAGGGCTAGAAGAAGGTAGAGTATGGTCACATCAAATGAAGTGTGTGCAATCAACCTTTAATGAGGTCATTTTCATACATATGAGCCAATTCATTGGTAAGTATGCCTTTGAATTTACAATTATTAAACGCAAAAAATTTAAAATAATTCATTGTTATAGTAGAATTGTTAAGATTTTTCTGAATTAATTTAGAGATAATCTTGCTATAATTCCTACCAAAATGATGATGGAAATAGTCATAGAAATTAGAATTAGTTGGTTTTTTAGGGTTAGTCACTTGTTAGATTAGAAGTTTGGTTAGTGAGGATTAGGTATTTTTTTAGGGTTTCTTTTGTTTTGTTTGGCCTCTGAATTTGCAAATTCTACTTAACTTATCTTGAATGCATGAGAGTTAATCCGAACATTTGTAAATTGATACAATGAAATGGAAAATGATAAAACCATACACAATAAATACATGCTTTAAGATATAACAAGAGGTATATATGTGTATATCAAGTATATACATGAGTATAAAAATCCTTGTTTCAAAAGATTAAAAAAAAAATAAAGCAAGCCTAGCTATAGGTGGCGGTAGCCATTCATTCAATATGGGATGCCTCATCTATCAAAGCTAAATACCCTATATAGGCGAGTTGCTGGTTAGTTTTAAAGTCACGAATATGGAGGTATGAGATGAAAGGCCAAAGAGGAACTACTTCCCCATGCTCCAAGAACCAAGGAATATCATCCACTGAGGGGATTCCAATGGCCGGGTGTGCCATAGACAAAACAATCTCCATATTCTCCAAGTATTCAGGCCTCACTATCATATTGGTAACTGAGTGAACATATTCTACATAAATCCCAATATCCAAAAGAGATGCTACAAAATGAGAAGCCAAGTCAAAGTAAAAGCGAAAGTAGCAGCTAGATTCTACATACTTTTCCCAAAGGACTAAGCACAAGTTTGGTATAGTGAAACTGGAAGTCCTAATGAAGAAAATATTTTCAAGCCTTTGCAATGTGATACTTCCTAAGAAAACATTTTGGCATGGAGAGCAGCTTAAGCAAATTGGAGTATCCATGGCCTAGAAGCAAAAGAGAATAAAAGGAAAAAATGAAAAACTAGAAAAGAAAGCTAAGAAGCGTGTGAAGAATTTGAGAAGAAATGTAGAATTTATAGAGAACCATGAGGAAGTTGCAGTACATAGTTTCCTCGAGTGAAGTCTTGGAAATCTTAAGCAAGGTGGAAACTGGACAATTGTCTTCATAATGGAATGTTATTAAATCAAATTAATTCTTTACACATTGATTGGTGATGAATTGTGAATACTATGAAGATTGTGAATCAAGCAAGTTGAAGATTTCAGTGTTAATATGGTCATTTCAAATAATATTTTTTTAGACATATTAATTATGGAGGTTCTTGTGTGTGCAAAATATAAAAGAAAATGAAGCCGATAAGGCAGTACACATCATCACCTAGGTAAGTTGAAAGAAATGATACATGCAAAGTTAGGCATGTGAATTTAATGAAGAATAATGTGATTGTGTTTCAATGTAATCATGATAATCTTGATCCATTAATGAGGTGCAATGCCATCAAATCAGAAGTACTAGCTGAATATTTAGCACTTTCCATAAGATTTAATTGGAAGGGTGGTAACTAATGTTTCTAAATTTAGATTTAATTTGGTGATTAAATTGTTTGTTGCTAAATTTTAATTTATGCATATCTTTTAACACATAGTGGGTTGCAGTTACCTGGGATTTGGCATAAGGTGGTAAAATTTAGCTGGAAACATGCACCAATAGGGAATTATTAAGTTAATTTTTAGGAAATGGTGAATTGATGAAGGGATTTGCATTGAATGAAAAATAAAAAGGTAACCTTTTCTACCACTATAATTCCCAACCTAATAGTGGACTTCATTGCCTACAAGTTGAAAAATAAGCTATTATTGAAATATCAAGAGTTGAAAATGAGCTGTCATTTCTATATCTAAAAAAAGAGAGAGAAAAAACAACTCTTTAGGCTATCCAAATAACTTTACTAGGGCTATAGATTCCTGGCTGGTAGTAGAGCAATGTTTGGGGGAATTACAGAGATAACCTTGTCAGGGCTATGGACACTTGACTCATAACAAGGCTCTATCCCTGGTTGGCTTTGGAGGATTACCATATTATGTAGTTCAATGGTTATGTGCAGGATCATGATGGGCCAAAAAGTGGCGATATGTAAGTGATATGATGACCCATATGGCTGATGACTTTTTTTTTACCCAAAATTGATGAAACAAAAAGGGTTTTTCTCATATTTCCACCTATATAAATTATGCTTTAATTTGAATTTAATAAATAATTATTATTCATTTTCTATTTGAATTACAAAAAAAGTCCGGATTGATAGGCTAATTGAAAAACATCTATAACTTTCAAATGGTATCACATTTTTTGAATCCAAAAAATGCGTCACATTCTATGTTTCACATACTATAGGATTAAAAAAAAATATATTTAATTTCATGAAGTTTTCACCAAGTTAAGGTGGTTAGACAAATGATTTTTTATATTTTTTAAAAGTTATAATAAAAAAATCATAATTAATTATTTACTTGGAAAAAAATTATAAAAAAATATGCATCACATCGGGACACAAGTCCTCTACTTATATCTAAAATATTATAAAAAAATATTATCATTTTATTGTGGTTAGGGTGGTCAGACATACACCTACTTCTCATTTTTACCCTGAAATTTAAGTACTACTGCATTGAAATTTCAAATTTTCACCAAATAGATTTTTTCTTTTTAAATAAAGGTCTAGTAGTTTAGAAACTAAATTCAATTTGCTACAGATTCTATTTTTATGTGTTTTTGAAATAATATAGATAACTTATTCAAATTTTTACGTCAAGTTGCCTAACTCTAATTTTTTGAGTTTTCATTACCACTTAAGGGCCTATTTTTTCCATGATGATCCTGCACATAGCCCAATGTTAATGAACTGATTCTTTTTACTAAGTTCCAAAAATTGGAATTAATCATAGCACACATAGATCATTTCGATGTATTTTTACTTTTTTATGCCAGAATCTAGGTAAAGGTAAAGGTTATTGTTTTAAAATATGCATAAGTTATAATTTACACTCGGTGATTTAATTTCAAATTTTGTTTAAATTTGGTTTTATTGGTTGCAAGTTGTTATGTGGTCTCACAACATGCCCCAAGACTGTAAGGCTTGGGGACCTAGTAGAATTTTTTTTCTAACTCTTATGGTATGAGCTAGCTAGCTGGAAGATCACTGGAAGTAAAAAAAGTAAAAAGAAAATATTTAATCAAAGAGTACTTCATAATGTAAGTGTTTTGAGTATCGAATACCGGGAACTGGGAATGTTTGAAAGGCGAAAAGGTAATGAAAATGTGATTAGAATGTTCCAGTCTGATATTTGAGGTCCAGTAAGATGGAAGTCTAGTAAAACTAAAGTTCGGGGAAAGTTCATGGGTAAAGCTGAGTACCAGGTACCACGTACCAGGTTGTGATAAAAGTATTATTTTGATATTTTTTGATTATCTAATGATTTTGATAGTCCGACAATCCAGTATATGTAGAGGATAATCATGCAAGGATTTATAATGTGCTTGGAAAGCATGTTATTTATGAGAAATTTGTGTTATAACATTTGAATAATGGTTTTATTTACATGAGATGTTTATAAAAAAAAAAATTAAAAAGGATTTAATGTGTGCAATTTGTGATTGGAGGAAATGTAGATTTTGATGCAAATTTCGGGTATGGATGGTCAGGAAAATCAAATTTGCAGATAGATCCGATGGTATTACCGCATTTAATGATACACTTTAGAGGCTCATGCTAGAATAAAGTTCATTGCAAAGAAGTGCTAGATACCGAGAACCCAGAACTCTGGAGTTTAAGCATGCGACAAAGGAGTGTACCTATTCTGGGAGTTACTAATTCCTAGAATGTTCAAATCAAGGATGAACTTGGAGTGTAGGAATTGAATTTCCACTTAATTGTTTTGAATATATGGGAATTTTGTACACTCAAATGAGCAGATTTGTTTGGTTCCAAGAAGGAACCCTGATAATAAAAGATGAAAACCCAAAGAGCTTCAATAAGCAATTGGAGTTGATCTTTGTTGACTTTAATTGTAATTTTCTAGTCAATCACTACAATCCATGTGCCTTGATATGATTAGTCCCTTGGATTCTCTCTCATGTATTTGTCTTATCCTATATGTGCCTTGTGTTCTATTTAGGTCCAAAGGATATCTTTTTTTAGTTAAGTTTAGAATTTATGGATGTCAGAAGAGCCAAAAATTCTTTAAGTTTTGTTCTTTTTTCTTGTTTTCTGAATCATTTTAGTCTAAAAACTTGTATGCATATAGAAATTGATTAATATAAGATCCAATTTGATAGATACCTATCTCATGAATCTTTTGTAGTTGGTTTGTTAGTTCAGTTGAACAAGACTATGTGTTGTGTTGTTTAAGGGTGCATGCAGAACCTACTCAGTGTCTAAACTAAAACCCGTCTTTTTAAAAGCTCACACCATTTTATATCTAGCTGTGAAGCAATCTAGTAAAGTATAAAGTAGTTTTCTTTGATTTAATTAATTATTTGGGGCATGCATGGAGAATAATTGGGAGAAATTTTAATTTTTAGTATTTTATGCTTTATTTTAGAGTAGATGTTTAAATTTTTGAAAATGCTCCAAAAAATAGATGAATGGATGGAAACTTATTGAAAATATTTCGTTGTTTATGAAATTTTTGAATGCTTAAAGATAAATCTACTTAAGTGATAGCAAATGAAATGGTTGATGTTCATGAAATCTGATTTCATATCTTTCGGTTTCATGATATTTATTCTTAAGATCCAAATTGAAAACTCGGTGTCTAGTATATATGATTCTAAACAACATATTCACGTTGATATTAATAGCAAAATCACATCATACCCTGGAGTGAACCTAGTACAATCATGACTTGATTACCGAAGACTTAAGATTGAACTAAGTCAATCTTTTATTTGTTAAGGTAGATTCCCCTTTAAATTATCTTGTTCCATATCTTTCAAGAAGGATAGGCTCTTCGCCATTTGTCTATGAAGATTTTTATTCGCCCCATTGCTGCAAGTGAAATTTTTGTCAACACTAGTGAAGTTAGTTGTCCACTAAGAGAGCCCCAAGAGGTCCATATCAAATTCATACTCCCATTACTATGATAAGGACAAAAATAATGCATGCTCACAAGGCCTAGTGAAGGTAGTTTTTCACTAGGTGAGCCTTAGGAAACCATATCAAAGCCATACTCCCATGACTTTAATAAGGTACAGATATGCATGCTCATAAGGGATAGTGAAGCTATTTGTTCACTAGGTGAGTCCCAAGGAACCATATCAAAGTCATACCTCCATGAATTTTATAAGGTACAAAGATACACACTCACAAGGGCTAGTGAAGCTAGTTGTTCTCTAGGTGAGCCCCAAGGAACCATATCACAACCATACCTCCATGACTTTAATAAGGTACAAAAATGCAACGCAATAAGAAAAAGAGATGTTTGAAAGGATTTTTGTTAGTTCATGAAAGATATTAATCTTAGGGGACATTCTTCCTAATATCTCCAAGAGGGAACCAATCAAAGGTTAAAAGATTCACAACTCAGGGAATGCAGTGTGTCACATCATCACTAATAGGAATGTAATATGTTATGATAGATCAAGATCTTGAAGGACATTACTCCCAATGTCACGAAAAAGAGAAAAAAGCTTTGCATGAATAAGAAAACCACATCAAAGAACATGAAAAATGCAAATAAAATCATGCCAAAATAATGACAATGTATGCCCCCACTTTAAAGAAATTTCTAAACACCATGTTGTGAGAAATTACTTTAAAGTAGACAAACATAAAAATGGAAAAGGAAAAGAGGGTTTCCCCCCAGAAACACATAAGGAATCTATGGATTCAGGGTCAGTATCTATCTTTACTACAATGATATTAGAGAGCTTGGAACTATCATCATTCCCCAAATACACATAGAACTAGAAGAGTGACACAAAGAGAGTGAAAACAGAGAAAAACCTTTTGGGTCAACATGGAAGAGATATAGGGTGTCTCGATGCCTTGCATCATCCCTAAAAGGAAAACAAAAGACAAACATGAAAGGGAAAAAAAAAAGATAATGTAAAATATTTTGGGTCAACATGGAAGAGACATAGGGTGTCTTGACGCCTTGTGTCATCCCCAAAAGGAAAACACAAGAAAAAGTTGCAAATGAAATGTAAAGACCAATGAAAAGGAAAGATCTTACAACATATAGAAGAATGAAGGTACAAATAGAGGAATGCAAAAAGAGAGGAAACATCACACAGAACAGCATTGGGGATCACATTACACACATGCAATCATACAAAAGAACATCAAAAAGGAAAGAAAAAATATTAGTAAAGCACATGGGAGTCAACCATCCAGTAGGTCATCTGCATCCTAGTCTTGTTTAGTATATGTCGAATGAAAATCACTAGTGAGAGGGACAACATCAAGTGTTGTAATAGGAGAACCACCAGGTTCAACACGTGGTGCATCACTCGATTTATGAAAATCATAAAAGTTGTTATCATCTAAGCTCATATAGGATCTATTGGTTTTGCTAATGGAGGAGGCACATCGTTTATTGCTTCTATCAAGTTTGGATTTTTATTTTCTATGTTGGTCTCTTTGTTTGTCTTGCGAGCAATAACACGATGTCTAAATCTATGCTCTCTAGCATTTCAATTCCTTTTATTACGATTTTCAAGTTGCTTTTGTGTAGGAGCGGGTTTGTCAACCATAGGTTCATTTTCTTCTTATGAGGGATGAACAGAAGGAACCATGGAAAGTTGTTTGAACACTTCCTCTTTTTCTTTATAAATTTTCTTAGGAGGCATATTAGGACTTGCTTGGTTTTCTCTTGGTCTTTGAAGTCACCAAAAAGGTATGCCTTTTCCTAGCTTGATTCAAGAATAATTAATGATAATTTAGACTTGATATAGCCCTAATCTAGTGTTGTGAGGTGTTTTACATATCCACATTAGGCCTTGGGACCTTTTTAAGCTAGATTAACTTAACTCTACCATAATTTAGTGTTGTAAAATATATTTATTTAAATATTCACATTAAATTTAGGAGGCTTGTAAACTAAGGCAAACCTAATCTAGTTTTGTAATGTGTTTTACACATCCACATGAGATTTAGGGCCCTTCTAAGATAAATAGACCCAATTGGGCCTTAATTTAGTATTGTAAAGGGTATTTATTTACACTTTCACATTGAATTTTGGGCCCTATTGCATTTATACCCTTAATTTATTTTTTAATAGGACCCTATGACCCCATATTGTGCATCCCAAGGCATATTTCAATAAAAATCCCAACAATATCAACATATAAACTTAATTTCTTCACTCCCTACACTTTAGTTGGCAAAATAGCCCTTGTGAGACCCATTCGCCACTTTGGGTGAATGAGTCCCATCTAGGTGGAACTCATTCGCCCAAGATGGCGAATAAGTCCCATTTGGCCTATTTTTAAGGTTTTGAGTGGGAAAATTGTGTTTTTAATTCAAATTTCTTCTATGCTAGCCTTTGAGATCAAATTAGTGGTCATTTGAGTGCATTTACTTATATAAACAAGCTTTCAAATCACTATTTCATTATGAATTTATGTTATTAGGTCAATCATTCAAGATTTAAGCATTCCAAGACTTCACCAAATCATCTAGAGAGCATTCAAGATCAATTCTAAGGTGTTCAAGGGTAGAATTCTTCATCAATTATTATAGAAATTCAAGATCCGTCATCATGTCAAGGATATCAAGCATCAAGCATGTCATTAAGCTAGTGATGTGATGTATAATTGAAGATCCAAGATCAAGCATTGTTCTACTCCTATTGTCAAAGATCAAGATCTACATCCTTCATGGCCATTTCATGTGGAGGTGTAGATTTACAAGACATAATTCAAGGTATAATTATTCATGTTTCATGTTACATGTCCTTGATTCATTATTTTATCATTTGGTTTAATTACCTAAAAGGGGTTTTACCAAGGAAAACCCCCATTCCCTAACAATCAACACTCTCTCTCTCTCTCTCTCTCTCTCTCTCTCTCTCTTTGTGTGATTGTAGATCTAGGTGACTTGAAGATCATTGTATATTAGGTTACAAATTTTTTGAAATTGTCTCCCTATTTGAAAGGTCATAATCTTCACTAAAAGGTCATCTACAGCCCCAAAATCAGAGCTTCAGATCTGAAAACTTGGAGGAACTGAAAGAGCAGAATCAGAGGTGCAGATCAGAACTTTGAAGTTCTAGAAAATCCAAACTAGGCTCATTTTCCACAAGTGGTGAGTGAGTCCCACTATAAGTGTTTTTTTAGAGATTTTTACAGATTTGTATACCCATTTGCCCGGAACTTGCTCCTATGTAGAAATCCAAAATTGGGACTGATTCACCCAGAATGGTGAATGAATCCTAGTAGGCCAAAATTTTAGGATTTGAAAAATTCCTAGTCTCCATTCAAGCCTCTACAAGTTTCTAGGTGCACACATTATGTTTTGCAACTTTCTATTTTATTTTACACACTTTTCTAGGTTGTTGCACCAAACTAGGGTTTTGTGTTGCATCTTACATTGCATTAGTCTTTCCAAGTTCTTACTTGGTGGTGAACCCCTCATTAGATCCTATTCGGCTCCTAGAATAGCCCTATTGCAAGATATCTTTCTCTTTTGCATTGAGATCTCTAAGGTTATCCTTGTGTGGAATCACTTTGAAAGTAGGTGTGATAGCCCTTAATCATGCTCTCCCCCATTTTTATTGGTTCCATTTTGGTGAACCTGCATCTAGAATACCTTCATTTCTTATTTGGAGTCCATCATCATCCTTGATATAGCTTGCATTGACTTTTCATTAGGTTTGCATTAGTTATTTGGCATTCTAGTGTTTCTAATTTTTGCATTGGTGAAAGTTCATATAGGTTTCATTTTTGCATCTCAAATCATTGAAAAATATCTTTAAAATGCATTTAAATTTAGTCTACAGCTCACACAAACCAAAAATCATAAATATCACTTAAAAAACTTTGAAATTTTTTTAAAAAATCCCTACTGGGATTCATTCGCCACATTGGGCGAATCAGTCCAAGAACAGATCTAAAATAGCCTTTTACAACATCAAAAACCTTGTTTATACACTTCTATTTGTTTTCATTAACTATATGTTTCAGTTGGTTGAGTTTTTGTTACATGTATTTGACTAGATATAGCTTAATTTGGCTCATTTCATGCATTGCTCAATTTAAAATTTGCATTTTCACATTGTTACATAGCATAATTAGTCAATTGTCATCTTCAAAATCTGAAAAATTTCATCACTCTTTTGCATGTTTTCTATATCATTGTTTCATTTAAATTTTGTAGGACAATCATTACATCATGTCCTCATTGCAAAAAACTATAGTTATCATACTTCATGTTCTATTTTTTGATCTTGTTGAAACTTGTAAGAAAGTTTTGTTAAGTGCATATGAATATGAGGTCCTTTCCCCTCTCTTTTTGTTCGTCATTGATCCCTCTCCTAGTATCCCTTCTATGAGTGAGGTTAGTCTAGTGAAATAAACCTTGGGTAATCATAGCAATCACATGTGTTCTTCTCCTAATATCTCTCCTACTTGTGAAGAAGATATTGTAGCGTTAGAAGGAGTAATCAATGAGAGTTTTGAGAACCCAAGTTGTTTCTCTCCTCTTACCTCTCCTATTAGGCAAGAAATTATTAAAGAAGAGGACATAGTGATAAGTAATCATGACAATAACATAAGAAAAAAAAATACCATTGAAACCTACCCACATTCATCTCCCAACATCTTCTCCTCTTGTGACAATGATGAGGATATGTTGGTGTTAGATAAGCAAACCTTTAAGATCTATGACAACCCTCTTTATGTTTCTTCCCCTCAACCTATCCTATTTTGAAGCACATTATGGGACAAATGAGTGAAACTATGGACCATCATGACAATAACATTTTTTCTTCTCCTAGTATCTCTCCTAGTTATGAAGAAGATACTCCAATGTTAGAAAACACAACCAATAAAGGTCAGGAGAATCTTATAGAACAAGACAACTCAACCATTGATCATTCCCATACTTGTGATGAAGTCATTTTAGAAGAACCTAACTTTGAATGTAATGAAAATTTAGCCTATAGTTCTCCTAAAAACTCTCCTCCTAGGGAGGATATCATGGTGCAAGAAAATCTGAACATTGACACATGCAATGGGGCTTCCTTAGATGAAGATGATGAAATGACATTAAACTCCTCTTCACTAAGAGATCATTCAAATAAGAACAATATTTTGAGGTTATGACGACAAAAATTAGAACTCCTTTAATTAGTGAGCTTCCTAAGTCACCTCCCATTAGTGAATCACATAATAAAATAAGAGATTTCTTGAAATCCATGATGCAACTTAATAATGTTTTGCAGCAAGCAAGATATAACATAGTTTCTCAAACATGTAGGGGACCACAATCACTCCCTCAACATCACCATTGCATCAAAATATTTTTCCTAGTGTTGAAGATCTTAAGAAGACTCTCGCTAATATATCTGTGTGGCAACTCATTCAGCTATCACCTACATACAAGTTTCTATTTCAATAAATATTGAAAATAAAGAAGAAGGAGATCCAATCCTATATGAAATTGAATAATGTAACATAGTCCTTTCTTTCTACACAAGTCACGCATTCAAAGATCACATTCCCTAAACATGAATTACCCCCACTTGAGACTCAAAAAAGAATGAGTCCTTGATGATAAAGGGGATCATTAATGAAACTACAGTTAGGCATGCTCTCATAGACAATGGAGCAAAAATTAATGTTTGTAGAATTGACCTCCTAGAAAAAATTGGTATAGACAAAAGGCTCATTCAACTTAATGATGTTCATATTCGTTGCTTTGATAAAGTTAATAGGCAACCACTAGGGATGATCAAATTACCTATTGAGGTCAGAACTATAGTGATGCCTACCCCTATCTGTATCATGTAAGGACCTCTTTCATACAATATTCTCCTAGGGAGACCATGAATTCATGATATGGAAGGAGTCCCTTCTACTCTCCACCATACAATGAAATTTGAATACAACAACAAGATATACACAGTTGACATAGATGAATGAAGCTATGAATCATATGATCACAACATTTCCAACTTCCCTAATAATTTCATTCCAAAATCAAAATGTGAACCTATACAAGTTGATGTCAACCACAAACTCTTTAGCGATAACTAGGGGTCATTAGATTTTATGTATTTCATTAAAGAATCCAAAATCCCACCCTCAAAATCCAAAGAGTCATATACAAATGATTAATTTTTATATACAAGTTCTAGAGATGATTGGGATTTTACACCTTCCTTTATGAGAGAGTGCAAAATCTCACCAAAAGAACCTTATGTTTCATTCACTCAACTTAGGCCTACAACATTACCCCATGGTGGTGATGGGGGCTATATAACTCCCATCTCTCATGAGAGGATGATGCATAACTTTAAAAAGGATTTGTGTTCTCATGAAGAAACAAATCCTTTTCAGAAGAATAAACCCCCTTCATCTAAATTGAATTATTGTTATGGTATTGGATACAATCTCCCTCCTACACATGGATACAATGAACACACAAAGAAAACCAAAATACCATACTCTTTCAAGAAAGATCCAGGTTTACCTCCATTATCTCCATTTTCATCAAAAGCCTTATCATTTAGTGTGTGTATAACATCTTGCGCAAATAAAGGAACATCATCTATTGATCAAGAGAGTATCTTGTTGAGACTCCTCCAGGATTGCTTGATATCTCTCCCTCCAAGAACACGAAATAAATTTTACTACAAGAACTCATTTTGTGCATATCACAAATTCATGGTCATTCTACTAACCAATGTAAGGATTTAAGCAACAAAATCCAACATCTCAAGGAGTGTGGTGCTCTTCCTTGTGTTGAAGCACTTAATTCCTCTAACTAATACTTACTTTCATCCTATTCATGTCATCCTTGTCCTACACTAAGTGGGGGCAAGGGGTTATTTAACCTTGTCCTTGTATGTCATTTTTTGTTGTCTCTTTTGGCTATTTGAATGCCTTTCATGAACATTTAGGAGCAAGATTTGGATGTGGACGACATGCCTTAAGTTGACTCGTAGGCTACATACTTATTCATGATGTAGTTCAATTTGAAAACATATGACCTGGCATAGGGGTTTCTGAATAATCTCTCATGTCTTCTTCTACTTTAAATAAATTTCTCACAATAATGGTGTTAGCAACCGCTTTAAAGTGGTGGAATACATCGACACTCATGTTTTATTGTGCGATTTATTTCTTCTTGCGATGTGCCCTTTTCTTGGTGGTGTCATTGGGCTTGGTTTCCTCCAAGAGTGTGATATTTCTTTAACTTTTCCTCTCTTGGAGACATTAGGCATGATGTTCCCTAAGAAGAGACCTTGAATGAATTAAGAAAAATCCATTTGAATATACCTTACACTATTACAACAATTGTTATATGGCCACCTTGCATGCCTTTGGAGCTATCTTTTTTGTTCATAAGTCCCAAGCATACAAATTTTTTCTTGTCTCTTGAAGCTCGAAGATCATTTTTGTGTGGCACATTATTAAATTTATCAAGGGGTATAACTTTGGTATGGTTTGAGTGTGAAGCCCGACTGAGGCATGAATTTCCCCATAACCACTTGGGTATGTGTTTGTAAGGGCATACCATCCATGAGTGTATGTGTCTCACCTTCTTGGACTTCTCACCCAATGGACAACCAAGAGTTTCATTGCTTCAAAGTGAGTGTGCATTTTTGGACAAACAACTTAGATCTAATCCACATCGTGTTGGACAAATGGCTGAGGCTTGATCCACCTCATTTTTATTTTTACTCATTTTTCTTTGTTTTAGTTATTGACATTGCATGTTTGCGTATCTTGATGTTGTATATCATGCATCTTGTCTGCTTTGTGCTTATGTTGGCTTGACATAGGACCTTGGATCCTAGGGGCCTGACCGTCTCCTTAATATTTGTTATCCTAGACCATCCGATTTGAAATAATTGGACCCCTCTTGAATGTCTACTTTAATGTGAGTTTGAAGAAAATTCATCCTCTCACTAAAGTGGGGGTTGGATGTAGTCACCGAAAAATTTTGCCTTTTCCTTGCTTGATTCGGGAATAATTAATGATAAATTGGACTTGATATCTCCCTAATCTAGTGTTTTGAGGTGTTTTACACATTCACATTAGATCTTTGGCTGTTTTTAAGCTAAATTAACTTAATTATGCCTTAATTTAGTGTTATAAAATATATTTATTTACATATTTGCATTAAATTTAGGAGGCTTGTAAACTAATATGGACCTAATCTAGTGTTGTAATGTGTTTTACACATTCACATGAGATTTAGGGCCCTTCTAAGATAAATTGACCCAATTAGGCCTTAATTTAGTGTTGTAAAGGGTATTTATTTACACTTTCACATTGAATTTTGGGCCCTATGACATTTATAACCTTAATATCATCATTGATATGCCCCTATGACCCCATATTGTGCATCCCAAGGCATATTTCAATAAAAAATCCAACAAGATCAACATATAAACTCAATTTATTCACTCCCTGACACTTAATTGGAAAAATAGCCTTTGTGGGACCCATTCACCACTTTGGGTGAATGAGTCCCATTTGGCCTATTTTAAAGGCTTTGAGCTAGAAAATTATTCTTTTAATTCAAATTTCTACTATGTTGGACTTTGGGATCAAATTAATGATCATTTGAGTGCATTGTTTATATAAACAAGCTTTCAAATCATTATTTCATTATGTATTCATTTTATCAAGTCAAACATTCAAGACTTAAGAATTCCAAGACTTCACCAAATCATCTAGAGAGCATTCAAGATCAATTCTAAGGAATTCAAGGGCATAATTCTTCATCAATTATTGTAGCAATTCAAGATCCATCATCATGTCAATCATATTAAGCATCAAGCATGTCATTGAGCTAGTGTTGTGATGTAGCATTGAAGATCCAAGATCAAGCATTGTTATACTCCTATTGTCAAAGATCAAGATCTACATCCTTCATGGCCATTTCATGTGGAGTTGTAGATTTACAAGACATAATTCAAGGTATCATTGTTCATGTTTCATATCCTACATTTCATGTTCCAATATTTAGCTTCCACTATAGAATCGACACCAAAAATAATAGTATCATCCATAGACTGTTGATGGGAGGAAGGAGGTAAACAAGAAGCAACTTTAGTCCTTATTAAAAATTATAAAATTAGTCAACTTCTAGAAATTTCTAGCAAGAACCTTGAACATAATTATAAAAAAGTAAGTATAAAGGATCCCCTTGTTTCAAATATCTTATACAAGATAAAAAACCATTAGGTATACCATTAACCAAAATAGATCACTTAGGAGTCATCACACAAACTCTAATCAAATTTAAAATTCTCCCTTGGAAACCAAACTTCTGAAGAACATCCAAGAAGAAGAGCCAAGAAACTTTATCATAAGATTTAGAGATATAAATCTTAAGGACCATATAAGTTTTTTATTATTCTCCATAAATTGAAAAAAATCATGAGTATTAAGAACACAATCTAAAATATCACGTATAAAAAAAAAGAACAATATCTAAAATATTCCTACCTAGAACAAAACCCTTTTTATTGTTGCATATCAATAGATGAAGGAAAGGTTTAACTCTATTAACAATCAACTTAAAAAAAAATTATAAACTATATTACAGAGGTTGATAGGTATATAATCCAACATAGTAGTGGCCTCTTCCTTCTTAGGGACCAACACAATAAATGTCAAGAATTAAATTGTGTTAAAAGATTACCCAACCTGAAGAAGTCTCTAGCAGCCTTCAAAAGATCATGGCAAACAATCTCCCAAAAATCTTGAAAAAGGAAGGGGGAAATCCATCTAGTCTTGGAGATTTAAAAGAACCAAAAGAAAAAATAATATTCTTGACTTCCTCCATAAATATATCCTTAAAAATTTCAAAAATTTCTATTTCCATAAGGAAATTAGGTATCACATCTAGAATTTCTTGAAGCCCAGTTAAATATTGATTATTTTCATCAAATATATCTTCAAAAAAATAAATAGGAGCATCAACAATATCCTCCTTGGAGTTTAAAATAGTGTCATTCTATTGAGTTAGACATATAATGACATTCCTACATCTTTGTTTTAGGGTGGATTGATGAAACAATTTAGTGTTCATATATCCTTTAGTTAGCCATTGAATCCTATATTTTTTCTTCCACAAAATCTCCTCTCCTCTCATAAGCCTTTTCCAGTATTCTTCTAACTCTTTCTCTTTTGTACAAGTTTCCAAATCATTTTCTCCACCATCCATTATATCTTGAATATCTTTGAGATGTTTTCAAGTTGTTTTTCTTATAAATATATTACCAAAAGATGGTCTATTCCACCCTTTCACTCTTTCTTCACCATTTTAATTTTTTTAGCAAGAAAAAACATTGGAGTGCCCTACATAGGAGTGTTCCACCAACTTGTAACTATTTGTCAAAAATACAGGTGATAGGTCCACATATATCATACCTAAATGAAACAAAACTTTCCTTGAAGAATCTTCCCATCATAGAATGAGTGTATTATGATCATATACCACTATACATAGAGCTTGAAGAGATAAATTAGGAAGGATATTCCATCCATTTGAAATAAAAATATGTCAATATTAACCTAAATTAAGTTTCTTCCTTGTCTTATGTTTGACCAAGTAAAATAAGAACCTTGAAGCTCAACATATAGAAGCCCACTAAGAGAAAGGAAGTCAGCAAAGTCAACCACACTTTTAGAATAATCATCCAGACCTCCCATATTTTCTTAGGGGAGCAAGGGAGTATTAAAGTCTTTCCACCCAAAATCTAGTTATCCTCATGTTGAATCTTTATAAAATTAGAGATACTTTCCTATAATTGTTTCCTAGTGAACTTAGAGTTAGGAGCATACACATTGATTACCTATTCCAATTTTCATTATTAGCTAGATTCATGAAATAAATCATTAAATTATTCTTATAGTGATTCATATTTCTTCCCAAAAATTATAGGGGAATCCAAAGGGTTACAACTCCACTAGAAGCTCCTTCAGTAGGGCTAATGCAAAACTCAACAACAAGCCACATATTACTAGCAATCTAAGAAAAAATTGTTTCAGCCATCAAATTCCTATATCAGAAGGATATCAACCTTATTTCCACTATACAACTCTTAATAAGATTTTATTTATAAGGACTATTCAATCCCCTAATATTATAAGAAATAATGCGTGTTAGATCAATAAATTGGAAAAAAAATAAGGATCCAAGTTGCATCAGTTGATCAAAATATGGGAATTCATCTCCATCCTCCTTCCAACTCATCATTTCTTTGGTTTTTTGTTTCTCCAACGACACTTCTCTAGAAATTTCTCTAGATTTAATTTTCCTCTAAGAAGGCCTTCCTTGTTTTTTTATCTCCTCCCACATTTGGATTTTCGTTTCTCAATTATTTTCCACTTACAGGTGTCCATCCCTCATCATTGTTAGTTTCCAAAATTACCCCACTAGGAGAAGAGATGGAACTAGCACCAAAACCTAGTAGAGTAAGAGAACATTCTAGGCCCAGGCCTTGAGAAAAATATTCCTTATTCTTCTTCAATTTATTCTCATCCCAAAACATTGGGGATTTCACTGAAGCCTCTTGTTTCTTTCCAAATATATCCTTTGTTGAGATCATACTTTGATTCAAAACTCATTTTTTTCTCCTTAAGTACCCAAATTCATCTCCCCTTCTTCCATATCTTGTAGCTCTAAGGGTTGTAATTCTTATTTCTTCTTTTCATTATCTTTATCTTATTTTTTATTTCCATTTTTCTTATTCTTGTGGCTAGCATTCTTTTTTTTATTCACAATATTCTCAATATTCTACTATTTCTTTTTTGAAAAAATCCTTTTATCTCCTTTTGAGCCCATAAAAACTCAAGTGATCTTAAAGAGGATTCAATATCGTTTATTCCTTCTTCTTTGGTATTCATATCCTTAGCCAATATCCCACCATTGTTTAGGGTTTTTAATCTTTTCATTTATGATAATTTTATGTTTTGGATTTTCCTTCTAGGCCAATGGAATCTTGCATTTATCCGGGCCAAGATGACAATATTGGTTACAATTCTAGAAAAATAATCTCACATTTTTATACACAATGGTTTGAACCCAATTTTGATATTTTACTTCAATTTTATATGTGTAGGAAGAACAATATGCTTCTCCACAGTGACACACACTAGTCCATTGACAAAATCTTTCCAAAAAATCTATAGTAAATTTTTAGGATGTATCTATAGTATTATGTTGTTCATGGTTACATTGTTGATATTGGATGTTAGTGTCTTGTTAGCACTAGGATTATTTTTGAGAAAAAAAGAATAATGAGGACATCTAGGATTCTACATGGATTTTTGCAAGTTGACAATCTAGAGTGATGACCATTAGTTTCCTCAACTAAACTCTTCTACATTATTTAACGGATTTGTAATTCTAGAATGAAAATACTTGGAAACACCAATATAAATGATTTTCCTACAAGGCTTTTTGAAAAGATAGCATCAACATGCTAGGTTTTTATAATGTCATAACTTCAACATTATTAATTGTTAATAAGAAATACGATGTTTTTATGCTTAATTTTTTTTAAAGATTTAATTGTGTATAAATTGATAGAACCAAATTGAAGTGTGAAGGTGATTTTTATTACCATAAGAAATGAATATCAAACACATAAATAAAATAAGAAAAGGAAAATATAAATTGAATTTTTTTGTAAAAAAATATTCTTAAAGTCGTTCTATAAAACATAAGATTAGACTTTTGAAGGTTTTATTCTTTGGATTGCAAGAGAGATAGTTTTAAAATTTTAAATTCTTTGGTCAAAATTATGCAATAAGAACAATAATATTTTTCAAAGATCAAAGTCTTGAACACACAATTTACTACAAGGAAAATGAAATAAATGAATTTAAAATTATCACAAAAATAGAAACAAATGTCATAATGAAGATAAATAAATTTCAAAATATAATTCTTTATAATTTTCTATGCATTTATCTTTTATCATCCAAAATAATTTTCATTTGTAGGTTATGTGTATTTAAAAACCGAAAAAAGGGTTGAATTTGACAAATTATACATAGAAAAATTGGGTTTAATCTATGAAAACTACATTATGCATAAAAATTTCTCTATCACCTTTCACACGCCTACAAAAAAATGAGAGTTTGATATAAAAATAATAAGTCATGATTTTTTGAATCAATGTTGTTGTTTTAAGAACTAAAAAGATGTTGGGGATCATTGCTAAGTGATTAAACCTTGATGAATGTGTAGAGAAGGGGGATTCACTACTCATGAGTTATCTTCACTCAGAGAGCCTCATAGGGTGAACTGCCCTAAAATACCTCAAAGAACAATGGTGAGAGTTCTAGAATTAGAAAGAGTAGGTCACAAAGATTCTCTAGACAAATCGACAAGCTCTTGGCCAAAGGACAAAAGCACAAAACATGGAAAACAACACGACGCGCTAGTATCCCAAAGGTGTGTTGGCATCTCATACGGACCAAAGAGCAGGTTTATCTCAGAGAATAACAAAGTGAATGCTTCTACTCTAATTTATGAGAACTTCTAGAAAGTGATAAAGGAACAAAATGTAATAGAACTTGAGATGAAGTGAAATAGATGATAAAGAGAAGGAGAAGAAAGGGAAGAAGATGCTCACAATCATGCAAGTGATTATGCCTCCAGCACGTGAATGTATTCAATATTTGCACACAAGAGACAAAGAGAAATTGTTGGGGATGTATAGGGGTTTTCCTAAGTCAAACTCTCATTTTTGTGTTCCCACCTCCACAGATAGCCAGATAGATAGAAAAGTATGAAATGGAGTAAAGAGCAGTAAAGCACTACAAAACAATGTTATGCTACTCAACCAAATAATAGGTGAGAGGAGTGAAATATTACCACCTTCGCCCAAAGCGCTCAAGGCTAGTGGGGGAGAAAATGAGAGGAACCCAAGCCTCTGTTGTCGTGGTGTTTCGTTCCATACTTTCTCTACTGAAGTGATGGAATGTCGATGTTGATGCTATGAATTGTAAAGTGTTGCTTGAGATTGAAGAGATGGTGAAGAAGCTGCTTGGAGCTTGTGAAGAGATGTGAAGGAAGAGGAGAGTACAAAGATGAAAATGGATGAAGGAGAGGTGAATTTGAAGGGAAGAGTGAAGAAAATGGCCATATGTAGGTCAGTCGGCTGAAGAGGGTGTTACAAGTCAATTCCCAATGGGAAATGTAATGCCTTTATAGACTCCAGTAACAGGAATATTTCAGGGATGTAAGCATTCCACGCAGAAGTCTGCATGTCGTGCGGGTGTCCCCAACAAAAACACCTCTACCAACACTCAAAATAGGAATCAATTATAATGAGAACAGTGGGCTTATGTGGAATTAAGCCTCTGAAACTGGTTTTCTAAAGTGTGGAAGGGTAAAAGGGGAATTCACATTAGGGGTGCAAATTCACTCCTATACATTTTTCCCCCACTTTAGTGAGCATGAAAACTAGTGAGTGCTTCGGTAAAGTAGATTGAAGAAGACATGGGGTTAGAGATGTATACCTAAACCATCAAGGAAGAAAATCATGGTCTGGTGAACCCAAGAGTGCAGGACAAGTAAAGGACTTCATAGATCCAATCTACATCTGCTATATACAATTGAGAAGAGAAAGATAGAAATGAGTTCCAGAGTGATAAAAGCAATCCCCGCTCTAGGAGGACACCCGTATCACCGAGTAAAAGTGATAAAATTAATCCCCACTCAAGGAGGAAAAATTGTATCATAGAGTAAAAGTGATAAAAGCAATCCCCACTCGAGGAGGAAACCTATATCACCAAGTAAAAGTTAAAAAAGAAATCCCCGCTCGAGGAGGAAACTCGTATCACCGAGAAAAAGTGATAAAAGTAATCCCCACTTGAGGAGGAAACCTATATCATAGAGTAAAGGATTTAAAGAGGCTCTATAGGTTCTCAGTCCCACAAAGCAAGTAAGCAGACAATCACGAGGACCATCATCAAGTTGTAAGACTTTCAAAGGGGTCCCTCGAGAACCCTTCAAAAGGAAGAGGGGTCCACTCAAGGGACACATTTTTTGAAAAGTGAGGTCTAGTCAGGCTGCCCCCAAGCTAGACACAAAGATATGAAATAGGTCCAGTCGGGCTACCCCCAAGCTAGATGTCATAGAATTCATTTTGAGATAGAAAATTTCAAAGGGGGTCCCTCAGGAAACCTTCAAAAGAAGAGAGTCCACTTAAGGGATGCTTCATTTGAAAGTCATAGAAAAGAAAAGGTAGGTGCATCAACAAATAAATGAGTGATGACACTTGAATCATGAAGTTTTTGTATCTTATCCTTCAAGGCCTTACATTCACTAGTGGAATGACCAAGAACTCGATGGTTTGTGCAGAAAGAATATTTTTCTTTATCATTTTTATGAGATTTCTTAGTGTAGGAGGAGGAAGAGTGATTAAGTGGGCTTTTAGAAAACACAACAAGATATTCTCTTGCTCAGAAAAAGGATGAGTAGGAAGAAACCCTTTCTCTTGTGGAGAAATTCTTGACTACTTGCAAGAAGTAGATACAAATATAGAAGACAAAGGAGGATGGATGAATCTGTGAGAATGAGGTTGAGCGGATGACATGTCAATGTTGAACTGTGGTTTTTGCTCATATTGTTTATTTAAGAAACCAAGCCCCAAGTTAAGCTTATGAGGCACGAATTTTATAGGGACTTGGATTCCTTGTTCACTATGCCCACAACCTTTATGCTCATAGCCATACTTAGAGACAAGCTTAAAGCTAGGGCCATAACGTGTTTGCAAATCATGAGAAGAGAGTGGATCCTCATAGAGAGCATTATTCAAGCAAGGGGGAACATAATCTTCTATGGGATCATCATCATCCTTCTTGATAGGACTATCACCATTATCCTCCTTGGTAGAAGCGTAATCATCTTCCTCAGAAGGAGGATCAACACTAAGAACATTACACTTTGCATTCACATTATCCCATGATGTGGAAGAATAACCATCTTTGGTAGTGGGTGTGAATGATGTTGTTGGAAGGTCTAAGTGGATCAGTTCAACTTTATATTTGTGAATGAAGGAATTCGTAAAGTCTAGAGGATCCCAATCATCACCAAGACATGCACTTTCTTGAGAAGAGGTAGAAGGAACAAACTTAAGATTTCTCACTTCAGAAGGATCTTCTTCAGGGACATTCATCTCAAGAGTATCCTTTGTAGTAGGTACTACTGGAGTAAACATCAACACTTTAGAAGACACTGAAGGAATAAGAGTAGGCACAACTGAAACCTAACCAGCAGTTGCCATCTCACATAAGTTCATAGCATCAGGGTCAGCCTTAACTATGACTACTTGATTATTACAAATGAACTTAATATATTTATGCAGGGTAGATGGGACTGCACCCATAGCATGAATCCATGGTCTACCAAGGAGAAGGTTATAAGGTAACTTATTTGACATAACATATACAAGGTTAGGTATGGTAATGGGTCCCAACCTCAAAGGCAAGACTATAGTGCCCATGGCTTATTGACCAACATTATTGAACCCATGAATGTCAATAGAAGAAGTATTAAGAGAAGATGGTTCAATATTAATCTTAGTCAATAGATCAATGGTACATACATTGAGCATTGAACCAGAATCAACAAGAATACATCTAATTCCAATCTTATTAATGTTAACTATAATCATTAGAGGAACTACTTTCTTTTGTACTTCTGAAGGCAGGAGTTCCTAGGGATATAATATAATATTTGGGGAATTTGCACGAATATGAGCTATCAACACATCACCATCTACCAGCCTAGCAGAAGAAGGCAAGAGGATCTTTTCCAAGGCTTCTTGAAGCATACCTTGATAAACCAAAGCAGATTGAAGCAAGTCCCATAGTGAGATCTTAGTCCGAGTAACCTGAGGTTGCTCAACAAGACCATTATCACCGAGTGCTTTAATCATAGGTTTAGATGCTTGAGAAAGTCTTAGTTTTTTATTAATTCTATTATCATAGGTATGAGCTACTGATCTATAAGAGGGATCCTTAGAAAAATTAGGAGAGTCACTATCAAATGGAAGACCATCAATAGAACAAACCCTTTTAGGAGAAGGACTAGCTGGAGTCACATAAATGACTAGTCTCTTAGACCTTTGAGGGGAAGTGGAGACATAGATTACATTTATAGAATCATCACACCTAGTAGAATGATTATTTGAAGACATTCTCAACATTGATCCAAACAGGAGCAAATGTGGAAGGAGATTCATCATGCACTAATGCATCATCTCTAGAGGAGAGTGCATTAGAATAGATAAGAAATTCATCATTCACAAATGTAACGTACCTAGAAGAGAGTGCATTGGAATGAGTAGGATATTTTTCATTCACAAATGCATCATCTCCAAAAGGGAGTGCATCAGAATGAAGAGAAGGTAGAGTGACATTTAGAAAGGTATCAATGATTTCATCTTCTTGTAAGAAGATATCCTCTGAAGCAAGGGGACTCTCATGAGAAGGATCAAAGACACCGAGTGACATAGGCAAAGCCAAGTCACCATCACATGCATGGAATGAAATATCATTAATATTTTAAACAAAATTATATACAAAACTAATAAAAGAAAATATTAAATTCATTATGATGTTTTTAGTATTTTCTATGTTCTAGTAATTTGCATTTTCGAAGGTCTTCAGAGCGGAATTTGGGTTTGGAAATTGCATCGGTCCCTAAAATTTGATTGAAAAAGCTACTAGTATTTTAGGGACTGAAATATTTCTCTAGAAGACCTTTCCAATGGTGCAAACGGTTTTGAATTTCAAGAACTAAGTCAACAGTTATGACCCTGCCAAGTAGGGGTAAATAAATTCCTAGTTTTTGAAAAAGATGTTCTTCAAGTTGGGTTCACCAAAATGTAGAGAAGGGGGATTCACTACTCATGAGTTATCTTCACTTAGAGAGCCTCATAGGGTGAACCTCCCTAAACTACCTCAAAGAACAATGATGAGAGTTCTAGAATCAGAAAGAGCAGGTCAGAGATTCTTCAGACAAACCGACAAGCTCTCGGCCAAAGGATGGAAACATAGAACATGAATGACAACATAGTGTGCTAGCGTCCCAGAGGTGCGTTGGCATCTCGTACAGACTAGAGAGCAGCTTTATCTTAGAGAATAAAAAAGTGAATGCTTTTGCTCTAGTTTTTGAGAACTACTAGAAAGTGATAAAGGAACATAATGTAATAGAACTTGAGATGAAGTGAAATAGATGATAAAGAGAAGGAGGAGAAAGGGAAGAAGATGCTCACAACCGTGTGAGTGATGAAGCCTCCAACATGTGAATGTATTCAATATCTGCATATGAGAGAGAAATTTTTGGGGCTGTATAGGAGTTTACCTCAGTCAAACCCACGTTTTGGTGTTCCCACCTCCACGGACATCCAGATAGATAGAAAAGTATGAAATGAAGTAAAGAGCACTAAAGCACTACAAAATAGTGTTATGTTACTCAACCAAATAATAGAGGAGAGGAGTGAAATCTTACCACCTCTGCCCAAATTTCTCAAGGCTAGTGGGGGAGAAAATGAGAGGAACTCAAGCCTATGTTATCATGGTGTTTCATTCCACACTTGCTCTACTGAAGTGATGGAGTGTTGATGTTGCTGATGTGAAGTGTAAAGTGTTGCTTGAGATTGAAGAGATGGTGAAGAAGTTGCCTAGAGCTTGTGAAGAGATGTGAAGGAAGAGGAGAGTTCAGAGATGAAAATGGAAGGAGAGGTGAATTTGAGGGGAAGAGTGAAGAAAATAGACATATACGGGTTAGTCAGCCGAAGAGGGTGTTACAAGTCGATTCCCAATGAGAAATGTAATGCCTCTACAAACTCCAGCCATAGGAATATGTCAAGGATGTAAACGCGCCACGAAGGAATTCCCGATAGAAATGGCTCTACCAACAATCAAAACGGGCATAAAGTGTAATGAGAACAATGGTCTTATGTGGAATTAAGCCTCTGAAATTTGTTTTCTAAAGTGTGGAAGGGTAAATGGGGAATTCACATTAGGGGTGCAAATTCATTGCTATACAAAATGAAATATTTAATTAGAAAATGTACTAAATTTATTTTTTAGTAAAATTTAAGATATATAATAATTATGTTATAGTCTAGAAAGTACAAATCAATACAAATATATTGATTAACAAAGAAAGAGGCCAACAAATATATTTTTTTGTTTAAAGTTTTTTCTTGCACCAAAATATGTCATATATCTTTGATTTTTTATGAATTGAGCCTTTTAGACTCGACCATTATTTCTTTTCTACACCAAGATGCTTGTAAAATTCATGATCTCTAAAACCACCTAAAAAGATAAGACTTATAAAACAAGAAACACCCGAAAAGTCACAAACACCAAGGTATCACTTCATCTAATATTTATTCTAATCTAATTATCTTTTCTTTTAAAAAATGTCACTTCAAGCACTATATCAAAGAGGGAAAAAAAATAGACACTAAAATTATTTATCTTATCTTTAACCATTAATTATCATTTAGCATTATTATTATTATTTATCATCTATCATTATTATCATTACCCATTATTAATCATTTAATTAAATAGTATTTTATTATTTTATTAATAGAAGCTAATTATCCATTTGATTAACATTTAAAAATTATAATTATACTCTCATATCCTCTCCATTAGTTAACTTATTCTTCAAGTTAAAAACTTTCTCATCTAATTATCAACTTAGAAAATTAAATAATTTATTGTTATCTCCTCATGTGAGTGTAATTAATATTTAATTGCACTTGCATAACTTTAATTAGGTTTTGCTTAGGAAATAATTAGTTTACTTAATTAACAAGTAAGCTTTATTTAGTTGAGCTATTTTTAGGTCAACATTAGGGTTGCATACATTGCTTTTATAAATCATTTCTCTCATTGTAATTTCTTAATTTTGAATATATCAATTTGCACATCTTCATGAAAAGCTCTGCTTTTTCATTGTTTTTCTCTTTTGTGGAAGGCCTTTTGGTTTGCATGTCTGATCTTGGTTTCTAACATGGTATCAGAACCTTAACATGCAGCCCCTTCTCAAATTCTAGAGAAAATCATTGAGGAGTTCATTCGAGGTTCCTCGAGGATTTCATGCCTTGAGCTCATCTATGCAGAATTTTTGATCAGATTGGGCTTCACCATTGGATTCAAAGCACTGGAAAAAGTCAGGATTGACTTTTATGTTTCTGATTTTGGTCATCGTTGAATAAATCTGTGAGGGTTTCAAGTTTAGTGATTTTTTGCAAGCTCTAGAGGTAGCTGATTTTTTTGGGCACTTTGGGCACAAACGGAGGTCACCATCGCGTTCGTAGTGGCCAAAAACCTTAGGAACGCCTATCAAATTGTCAATTTCTATGAAGTTGGTTTCTGAGGCAAAAATGTTTTGCTAGGGAGGCCATACGGCCTCCCCAACACGCATTTTGAGGCATTTAAAAAAAAAAAAAAAATCAAAATAAATAAATAAAGTAGCTTAAAAAATGTGCCACCCACATAGAAGGAGGCACTACTGGGCAGCCACCAAGCAGCCACCAGTCCGCCGCTGCCACCAGTGGCTCCCCCTACTAGCTGTCAGCCCAAGCTCAGCCCTTGTGGGCTCCAACTCCATCAACTGCGGTCACATGGGGAACCAGGCACTATGCGCCCAGCCCCCGGATGCCCTCTTAGCACCTCCGCATGGTCATATGGATGACCAAGGGCTCTGCCCTAGCCCCCAGTCTGCTAGCCCCTGGTCGCGCACAGGACCAGGGGCCAAAATTTTTTAAGCCCCCTGGGCTGCCTGCAGGCCATATTGGCCATTTTGGAGCACTTTCACCAAATCAGGCATAACTTTTGCATACAGAGTCAGTTTTTCACAAATGAGATATCATTGGAAAGCTGGTTTTGAGCCCATTCTATTGGTGTAGGTTATTTTTTCTGATTATCCCCTAGTTTTTTTTTTTAGGTGCTTGAACTCAAATGTTTTTTTTCACTTCGGAGGGCATATCTTTTGACTCGATGATCCTTTTTTCGCCATTCTTACAACATTGGAAAGCTGGTTCATCCCTCTACACAGCTCTGAGGTTTTTTTTTAGTTTCTATTTATTCATGTTCAGGCATTCTCTTTTTTTTCAATTATTGGGTATTGTAATAAATGAATTGATATAAAGTTCTATCAAGGGGGTTTCTCGCATAATAATCTGATTAAAGTGTGCATGCACTTTGATCTTCATCGTGTTTTGATGACAACTCGCATGGGTTTTATTTGGTTTCTTAGTTTCTTTTGGCCACATTTTTGTCTTAGCTTGACACATATCAGATTCATATCGGTTCACGCTTTAGATTGAGAGCCTATGGTTAATGATCAGCATCGGATCCATTTCAGTTTGAGGGCCACTAAATTTGTGGTTAATGTTCCAAAGTCTTTATGGTACTTCTTCCCATGGAAAATTTTTAGTCTCAATTTTTCATCAACATCGAGATTCACGGCTTCCAGACTCTATCATCATCATATCATCTACTGTTGCTTTATGGATTCTAGGGTTTTTCCCATTTGGTGTTTTCGAGTGTTCCATGGCATTGGGTTTGTTGTTGCATTATTATGATTCCGATATGGTTTCTTGTAGATAGAAGTATCTTTCCTTGCTTGCTGGATTGTGGTTCTAGTGTTACTCCACAGTGTTCTTCCTGTGCTTCTTTGCAACAGTCATCTCATTGTAGGGGGGGTTTGTCCCACTAGGTTTTCCTTCTCCACCTAATTATTGCATTTGTACATGGGTACCTGATCAGGCCTTGTTGTCAGGACCCATTCATGTTTTCTTGCATTCATCTTAGTTTTAGGTGCATGCTTATTTAGTCTCCCTAAGTTGCACTTATCGGGGGTGTTAGTGTAATTAATATTTAATTGCACTTGCATAACTTTACTTAGGTTTTGCTTAGGTAATAATTAGTTTACTTAATTAATAAGTAAGATTTATTTAGTTGATCTTTTTTTAGGTCAACATTAGGGTTGCATACATTTCTTTTATAAAGCAATTCTCTCATTGTAATTCCTTAATTCTAAATATATCAATTTGCACATCTTCATGCAAAGCTCTTCTTTTTCATTGTTTTTCTCTTATGTGGAAGGCCTTTTGGTTTGCATGTCTCATCTTGGTTTCTAAAACCTCACACGTTAACACATTATTCATAATGGCACTAATATCACAGTTGTTCTACTTAAGTTCTAGTTATGGTCGGAACAACAAATCCAAGTTGGTCTTTCTTCCAAACACACTCTTAATCAGTGCACAAGTCCAATTAAGTGAAATTTTAACTTTTAGGTAGTTGTTTGTGGCTTTGGTTGACATAGGTATGGTACAAGTTTTTTGTTAGTGTTACTTATATCTAAAATGGATGGGGTGTACAACAAGGTATTATTTTCTGCCATCAACATAAATAAGAAAATGAATCATGTTTGATGTAAGTTGTTATCTTCAGTTGTGTGGCTATGATGGTTGTGATGGGTACAATCTTGTCATTATCTTGCTCATGCGGCATTAATTTTTGCAAAACGTGATGTTCATAAAAATATGCCAATCATATTATCTTGCAAGCCAAATTTGATCATCGTGCAAAGCGTAGTCACGACCTCACAAAGTGACTTTGTAAAATGATTTTCCTAACATCGTTCTTATATGTGTAGGTTACAGGTGTCTCTTTTCTTAATATTTCTTGATGTTTGACATGTGCAAAATGAGATTGATAAAATATTTTATGTTTTAGTGCAATATTAGTAAGGTGCACTAAAATTAGTTATATGGTTCCAAAAGTTGCTCTGTATAGCCATTTTTTGCTCTTGGCATTACATTTTTTTCTCTCTGCCAAGTCATACACAATGTTCAGTAATATTTTATCATTTTCTCATGTGTGTTAATTTCTTACAATGTTTGAAAAGACTTCATCAATTTCCTCACTCCAATGCCAATAAATATGTTACCTTATTGCCTAAAAAATTGCATCACTTTGTGTGTGTCTTTGATTTCTTGGGTTCGTGTACTTTTTGGAGAGCTCCATCTGATTGTTTGTGTTGCTTTTTACTATGTGTTCCTTTGGCTTCTTTGGTTCATTTTTTGTACCAACAAGATTGCACTAGCAGTGTTCAATAAAGGGTGTCATTTCTTTCTTGTTGGTGGTGCAAATGGAATTTTACCCACGCAACTACATAGTTTTCATCTCGGTAAATATTTGGGAATTGCCTATATCTAATGAAATTGGAGATGTTGAGTTGTAATTGGTTTTCAAATTTCATTGTGCTACCTTCAAGAAGAACATCAAAAGGGTAATTGGGGTGGAGATATTGGAGCCCGAGGCAAAACGATTGATATATCCTTCTCAATTTCTATCGATTTTTATTTCCAACCACATGAATGTGCTTTAGAGTGTCAGTCTGGTAGATAAAATCATAAATAAGGTGGTGAATGAAGAATGTCTAAAAAATGCCATCTTGCATAAATCTTGCCAAAGCTATGATTTGTGGAGTGGACATGGGTATGTAGCAGATTTATTTCCTAGGCAGTTTCTATTGCATAGAATATCCTTTCATGCTTTGCTTGTTGGTATTAATAAGTCTCTGGTCTAGAAAATCTATAGCTTCATGTTAAATTTCCTCAGAAGATATGAAGGGGAATTTGATTCTGCTCTAGCAGATAAAGTTAAGAAAAAAGTTCAAGCAATCATGGCTTTGCTCACTCATGAGCATAATCCGCCAAGGAATCCTCAAGTTCCTGTTGAAAGTAGTGGCATTCTTCAGATTGTACCTATGAATCATATGTTACTCGTGGGTTTCTATAGCCAGTAGGTGATGCAGCTGATAATATTGGTTTTTAATAGTTAATAATCATGGTGTTCATCAATCCTATATGGTGAATACTAGTCGTCATCAAAAAATGGAGGATCGAATTGGTTGGAACATCAATCTTAATGAAATTCCATCATATCATTCTTCAACAACAAATTTAAATGAAGTGTAAGATGAAAATGACTGCCTCCCTGTGCATATGGAAGAATGACGATCTCTAGAGTAAAAAGGTTGTTTTTGTCTTGGCATAGTAGTGATTTATTTTTTGGTTAATGTATTAGACAAACGATACATTTTTGTACTCCATTTTTCTATACAATCGATTTGTATTACTGTTAATGAAAAAAAATGTTGAGATAGAATGCTGACACATTCCTAGGGACATACTAAAACTTGGTTTTTATGATAAAATCATGTCTAAAAGGGTCAAATCCAGGTGGATATAATTTTGAGAATCACATATATTCTCTATTGTAATTTACTATTATTATAAATATAAATATATATGGGCATTGTGCCTTTTGGTGAAAAAAAAACACATTATTCAAATTAACTTCCTCATCTAATTATTCGTTTAATGAATTAATAAAATTCATTATGATGCTCTCATGAGTTCAAAATGAGATTTTTTCATAACTAGTTGAGTTAACTTATGATCATTCATCAAATCCTCACCATTCATCTAATCTTTTGAAAACCTATAAATTCATAATTTCACTCATCATTTTAATAATCCCAAATTTCTAAGCAAAATCACTCTATCAATTTTATTATTAAAAAATCATTAATTATTATATTCATGAGTTGAGCATCCATATTATTGAATTCTTGAGAAAATTGCTTCACGACACTCAATTTGAGGTTTGCGATTAAGTTTAAAAATGGGATTTTTAATTTGTGATTGTAATAAGTAATTTATATTTTAAGATTTTATTGCATACAACAAAAAAGCATGCAATATGAGTTCACTATAAATATAAGGGGTAGTAATACACTTTTTATAAAATATTAAAGATATTTCTAATGTTTTTTTCACATTGAATATAATATTTACCAATCAATATTTTTAGAGGACAAATCAACATGGTACAAATTAAAAATTTATATTCAACAAAGAGAGTATATAAGGTACTAATAAAAAAATGAATAGATCACAAGTTCTATTTTGATGTTTAGATTGATTGAAATGCCCTCAATAAATTTTTTTCTAAACTCTAATGAGAATATATTCAACCAACTAAACAAAATTTATATGGAGTTTAATTTGAATGTAAATGAACCGAAGGAAATAGGGTGTGTCCACCTTTTAGGAGATAGAAAACTTAGGTGACCCTATTTTGTCCTTAGTTTAGACAAGGAAACCCTAGAGATCCATCAACCAAAATATTCAATTGAGGGAAGGGCTACAAAGGGATCCTTGGGTGTGATTAGAGAGGGGTTCACCACTAAGAAAATGTTTAGAAAGAAAGGAATGAAATAAATATGCAAATCTAACTATATGAACTAGAAAATGGAATTTGAAAGCATCTAATCAATTTGATAAACAAAATAAAATAGAGAAGTACTTGGAGAAATGAAGATGAATAAGAAAGGCCTAAAAACCCTTGAAAATTGTTGCTTTAAATGTGTACTGGGACTCATAGCCAGATTGGGTGATTTAGTCCCAGTATAGTGTTTCTAGGTAGGGTCTTCCATCACCATGTGATTGGTCAGAATCTTCTAAAATCTATTAAAAAGGTAGTACTAGGACTCATACACCTAGACTATTGCAAAGTGTCCTAGGAGCATAATTTTGAATTGAAACTTTTTGAGCCTTTGAAGATGGATTAAATAAGCACTTTCCCACTGGTTCCATGCAAATAGGTTAGATATCTTGCTCTAGATTTGAGTTTCCATGAGCCTTGATATCTTTTTATGAAAACTTTTGCAACTTTGTCATTTTGGTACTTTTGAAGGATTTAAATCCACTTTTTTCTTCAACCTATAAAAATAGAATCACACAAAGAGAGAAAAAAATGGTTTTTTTTTTTTTATCATGGAATGGGGGTTTTCCTTGGTCAAATCCCATTTTGGTAATAAAACCTTAATGATAAATGAAGAATGAATAGAATGAAACATGAAACATAAGATGAGACAATAGGACCTTGTTTGAAATGTTGTAGATCTGCAAACAAGCATGAAGTGGCCTCAATGGATGTAGATCTTGATAATGATTCTTGATGAAAGATAATGCCTTTGAATACTTGAATTGATCTTGGACAATACATCACAACATTAGCTCAAAACCACATGCATGATGCACCAATTATTTGACATGATAATGGATCTTGAATATTGCAATAATATTCTTGAAATATGCCCTTGGATGCTCTTAAATGCTCTTGAATACTCTCTAATGATCTTGTGAAATCTTAGGATGCTTGACTTAAAATTGCTAAGTGATAAGAAAAATATCCTTATATTTATACTTGTTTATTCCAAATTTCTTGAAATTACGATGCTACAAGCTAACATCAGATCTAGGATAATAAAATCTTGTCAATAATTTGATTCAAAATAGGTCCAAGTTAAAGAGGGACTCATATGCCAGTTGGGGCATATGAGTCCCAGTAGCTCAAAACTAGGACACACATTTCTAGGAGTGTCTTCTTTAATGTGCAATTTGAAATCAAGTCCCAAGACCTAGGTGGGAATCATACAAACAAGGTGGCATATGAGTCCCAAATCACTGGATCTAGAACACATGACCCAAAACAATGAATTATGATTGGTTATTTATTAAATGTCAAGATTATAGATATAGAAAGATGCAATTAATAAGTCTCGTGGATGCAAAATAGGACCAAATAAGGAATAAAGAAGCCCAATTAATTAATAAATCCCTAGATTAGTGTTAAAGTGTAAGGATACACTTTAAAACACCCTCAATAAGGAAAAATTAGGTTCATTTTATCATTAATTATTCATTCCCAAATTAAGTGTGAAAAAGGGATAGTTTTTTCTACACTACATTTAGACCCCACTTTAGTGAGAGGAAGAACTTGCTTCAAACTCACGCTAAAGTAGACATTCAAGAGGGCTAAAAGTGTACCAATTTAGATGGTATAGGATAATAAAGATCAAAGGAGGTGGCCAAGCCCCCAGGATCTAAGATCCTATGTCAAACTGATATAAGCACAAAGGGACACACACAAGGTGTATGATATGCAATAGCAAGAAAAGATACACAAAAATGCGATGTTAAAGACTAAAAGAAACAAAAATAAAAAGAGGTGGATCAAGCCTCGACCCTTTGTCCAACACAATATGGATCAAATCTAATTTTTTTTTCCAAAATTCATGCTCACTCTGAGGCAACAAAACTATAGACTATTCGTTGGGTGAGTATCCAAAGGGGTGGATAAAGCATTGACCATTTGTCTAATGTGATGTGGATCAGATCTAAGATTTTTTTCCAAAAAATGTTTACAAGTGGAAAACGATGTTCACCATGCAAACCAAACACATGCTCACAAGGGCTAGTGAAAACCTCAAGGTGTCGACTAGGTGTCCCCTAGTGAAACACATATGTGCATGGCTGGTATGCGCTCACATAGACAAGTGAGTGGCTATGGGAAAGTAAAACCTAATTTCGTCTCCCATATGCTGACCATACCAAATATATACCTCATGATAACTTTGATAAGGCACCACATAGTATGAAAAGTAGGATTCATGAGGAAAGAAAAACTTTGAATGCTTGATACTCATGAACAAACAAGATGGCTCCACAAGAAAGAAAAGTGTGTTATGCAAGGTGACCATATAATTGATATTCTAAATGTGAAATAGTGTAAGGTGCATTCAAATGGATTTTTCTAAGTTCATGAAAGGTATCTTCTTAGGGAACAACATGCTCAATGTCTTCAAGAGAGGAAAAATCAAAGAAATATTACGCTCTCAAAGGAAATGAAAACCAATGACACCACCAAGAAAAGGATGCATCGCAAGAAGAAAGAAAATCGCACATTGAAACATGAGTGTCGATGTATGCCCCCACTTTAAAGTTTTTTCTAACACCATTGTGAGAAATTGCTTTAAAGTAGGAGAAGACATGTTTCACTAGAAAATCCCCTAACCCAAGGAAGAGCTACCTAAACCCCTTTCACCTACTTAGTGTAGGACAAGGATGAACTGAGGTGATTGATGAGAAACTTGAAAATCAATATCAATTAGAGGAACAAGGTGCTACATCACAAGGAAGAGCACCACAATCCATAAGATGATGATTTTTATTACCCAGAGCCTTACATTCATTAGTAGAATGACCATGAACTTTACGATATGCACAAAATAAATTCTTGTAGTAAAATTTATTTTGTGTTCTTGGAGGGAGAGATATCAAACAATCTTGGAGGAGTCTCGACAAGATAATCTCTTGATCAATAGTAATACTCTCTTGATCAATAGTAGAAGATGTTCCTTTATTTTGCGATAAAGATATCTCTTGCTTAATACGAGGTGTCATACTTACACAAGGTTCTTTAGATTGTGAGATTTTCTTCTCTCCTTGAAAGGAGGGTGTAAAATCTAAGGAACTCCGATCATTAATAAGATGTATCCTAGGAGTGCTTTTTGTGATGATATTAATGTTAAGTGAATAATTCTTTATTTCTTTTTTTTCGTTTGAAGGGCAATTAGTGTCTATTAGTTCAAGATGCACTAATGTTAAAGTTGGCTAAGAAGAGTATTTAGTAAGAGTGTTGATATTGATTGATCGCTTGTTTGTATCTTTCAAGGGACAATAACCAAGACCATTAGTCATTTCTCATGTATTAGGCTCTATAGGGACACAAATGCCTTGTTCTCTAGCACCACATCCTTTTCCACTATATCCAAGTTGTTTCATAAGTTCATAAATGATTTTATAAATCTTTTTGATTTCTTTTGGATTCAATGGTTGTTCGTAATCAGCTTCATCAAAGTTTGTTGTGTAATTTGTCTCTTCTTCCAAAGTGGTTGAGGTGGATGATTTTGAAGGGTCTTCCAATTTTTTTGTTGACATTGTCACTTTTTCTTTTCCCTTTTCAAAATCTTTGTTTATTATCTTGTATTCACATATGAATGTTGGTATACCTCATTTGTACCTTCAAATATTCAATTTATGATGAATATTTGAAGTTACTGCATGCATCTCATGAATCCATGGTCTTCGAAAAAGGAAGTTGTACATGAAAGAGTGTGGGGCATAACATGGATCAGTATTTGTAATGTAACTTTTTCAACTTTAATAGGAAAAGTGATCACACCAAATAGTCATTTTCCTACATTATCAAACCCACTAATAGATAAAGAGGCAAGTTGAATTATTGATTTATCCATTCCAAGCCTATCCAAAAAGGTTTACACTACACACATTAAGGGCTCAACCATTTTCAACAAGGGTTTGCTTTATCCCTGTTGTATTATATTGAGCTATTATCATGAAAGCTTCATATTGTTTGCATTTCTAATGAGGGTAACTCATCTTTGATGAAAAGTAGTGTCTAAGTTGATCAAAGTTATAGCTTTAATTTGAGCTTCCACATCATTTGATTGCACATTAGAAGGGGTAGGAACTTGTTGTAAAGAAATTTGAATCATGTTATGATAATGATGGGAGGCTTGAATAAGGTCCCATAATGATATCTTAGCAAGATTATTCTTAATTTGTTCAACAAGGTCATACTCCTTTCCACTTTGCAAAGGTAAATGAGGGGCACTCAGAAAGATAGGGTTAGGCAGTCAGAGGGATGTTGAAGGTGTTTATCTTGGTTGTGAATTTTTTCTAGTGTTATATGTATGAGCAATGATGTTGTAATTCAAAATCTGTGAGACATTATTCTTAGGTGGTTGGATGGCGAGGACGGGTTTGTTTTGAGTTTGTGGTCATTGTGAGGGAAGATAGAGGATAAGTTGAGGCTTGGGTGGTCCGATAATTAAAGTATTTGTTGGATTTATAATAATTAAAGGACACAAGGGAGTTCTAATGTTCATAACCTCAACACACGTATCCTTATTTTCATGATCTCTTGGTGAAGGGGATTCTAATGTTACCTTGCCATCTTCATCTAAGGAAGCCATATTACTATTGTTTGAAAGATATACATCAATTCCATCATTATCTTGCACCATGATATCTATCTTAGTAGGAGATTTTATAGAAGAACTGCAAACTACATGTTCATGGAATTCAAAGGTTGCTTCTTCTAAAATGACTTCATCAAAAGTAGAGTTATCTATAGTTGGATTTTCTTGCTTATCAATGATGGAATTCTCTTGTTCAATAATGTTTTACCTAGGGGAAGAGATACACACAATATTCTCATGACTCACATTTATTTGATCATCTAGCACCAAAATATCTTATTCACAACTAGGACAAATACTAGGAGAAGAACAAATGGGATTGTCGTGTTTATCTATGATTTAACCCTCATTCACTAAAAAATTATCACAAGAAAGGGATGAATGGAGACTAGGTAAGGTGATGTTTAGAAATGTGTCTATGATCTCATTCTCTTGTGCCATAATATCTTCCCAAGGGGGACAAGGAGAAGGAAAAATAATAATTTCATGATTCTTAATGATTGCACCTTCTTTCACCAAGATACCTTCATCACTAATAGGAGAGGTATTGGGAGAAGAAAAAATATGATCATCATGGTTATCTATGCTTGTATCCTCTTCTATCACATCATTCCCACAAATAGGAGAGATAGGAGGGGTGTAGATTTAAGGAAAGCATCAATATTTCCACTTTCTTACACTAAGAGGCTCTCATAACTAGGAAATGTATTGAATGAATGACTAACATGCTTATTGACTAAATTTTTCTTTGCAAACTTGGAAAAGACAAATACTAAAATTTGTGAAAAGTAATCTATACAAACTCAGAATGGAAAGAGACTTAAAATGCAACACAACGACCTAGGATGAAATGTGTACAATTTCTAAACAAGGTAATTTGTTGATAACACTATGCAACAATATAAAAATGAAATGTTGTAAATACAAATTTGAAATTGACCAATGCAAAAAATGAACCAAATTAAGCTAGATCTAATGAAATGAATGAAACAAAAAATCAACAAACTGAAACAGTTATCTAATGATAGAAAAAAAATAACAAAAATGATGTTTTAATGCTTTAAAAGGAAGTTTCAGGTCTGATCTAGGACTAAATCGCCTATTTAGGGTTTTTAGAAGGTTCAAATAATGAAATATAGACATCACAAAATTCCCAAAAATCTAGGAAAAACATATGTACATGGACTAAAAATCACCTAGATGGATGAATGAGTCCCAATTATGGTTTTTGTACCGAATCCAACAAATTCTAAGTTGATTCTAAGGTTTATAGCTTGTATATTGAATTTACTATATGTAATTGTGGAATTTCAGTAAAATTAAATGACTTAAGATGCAAAAATGCAACCTATATGAACTTTTCACTAATGCAAGATTTAGAAGCCATAAATGAAAATTAACTAAGTAAAAGTTAATCTAAGCAAGATTTAGGACTTGTATGCACTCCATATCATAAATAAAGGGTTTGAAGGTTAGGTTCACCAAAATGAACCAAAGGAAATAGGGTTTATCTGCCTTTTAGGAGATACACAACTTAGAGGACCCTATTTTGTCCTTAGTTCATTCAAGGAAACCCTAGAGATCCCTCAACCAAATGATTCAATTGAGGGAAGGGGTACAAAGGGATCCTTGGTGTGATTAGACAGGGTTTCACCACTAAAAGAATTCTTAGAAAGAAAGGAATGAAAGAAATGTGCAAATCTAACTTTATGACCTAGAAAATGGAATTTAAAAGCATGTAATCAAACTGATAAATAGAAGAAAATGGAGAATTACCTAGAGAAATGAAGATGACTAATCAAGGCCTGAAAACCCTAAAAATTGTTTCTTTTAAGGTGCATTGGGACTCCTATGCTAGACTGGGGGATTTAGTCCCAATATAAGGTTTTTGGGCAAGATCTGCAATCTCCAAGTGACTAGTCAGAATCTTTTGAAATCTAGAAAAAAAGGAAGTACTAGGACTCATACACCCAAACTATTGCAAAGTGTCTCATTTTGACGCAAAGTATCCCAGGAGTAGAATTTTGAACTGAAACTTTGTGGGCCTCTGAAGTGTTGCAAGTATGGATGTGTTTGGTGGTGTTGGCATTAATGTTATCATTGATATCAACACAATTCAGAGTGATTGCAAGTGTACAAGTATAGTTGAGATACTGTAGAAGTGTTGAGAGTACATGAAGCTATATTTATGGTGTTGCAGAAATGTTGATGTCAAGTGCTTTTGAGAAAATTAACAAATAATGAAAATAGTGTTGTGTGTGTGTTTTGAGTGTGCTCTGGTAATGTGCTCTGCATTTATTCTGTGTTGATCCTATGCCTATGTGGATCTATAGCATTGTCCATGGGCCTCAATGGATAATATATCTTGATTTTTAGCCTCTAGGTTGATGGAGAGTGGAAGATGTGTTCACTAGTGTGTGAACTTGTTTAGTAGAACTATTTGTCTTTGGACTGGGAGAGATGACTATTCTCTAGAGTCTTCTTATGGTTTGTCTCAGATCTTACGGATCTGGCAGAAGGTTAATATTGATGTTCTCTATGTTTTGGAAAATGGACTTGTTGTTTGGTGCTTTGAAAGGCTTGCTCCAGAGGTACTGTGTGTGTCTGCACAATCAGGTTTGACTGCTGGAAATAGTTCGGTGTATGGAAATTGTTGCAGTTGTTGTGGATGTGCCTAAAGGTTTCTAAGAGGTGTTCTAGTGTCTCATGAAACATGTTGACTAATCAACATGTGATCATCTTATTGAGGATGTGCGTACTTCAAAGTTCAATGGTATTTTCATTAGGTTTGGTCGACCTAGTGTCTACACATTACACGAAGATTAAGAATCAATTAAGGAAGCGTTTGATTAATCCAAGATGTTGTTTGGGTCCTAATTAAGTTTTTTTTTGGTCCAATCTCATTGTTATCCACCGCGGAAATCTTGAGTTACCAACCTAATTTGAATTTATAAAAGGAAGAATATGTAGTTGATCTTAAGAATGTTTCTAAGGTTGAAGTTGGTATAAAGGAAAGTCTAGAAGTTGTGAATTGAGTGTATGGAATAAGTGTGTGAATCAAGTGTGAAAATAAGAGTGTGTGAAAGAGAATTAAGGTAGCAGTACTTTGATGTGTTAGATTACTTAAAGTAGTGAGTTGATGGTGTCTTCAATCCTTTGATCAAGCTATGAATGTGTGGAACCTATTATGGTTGATTTTCTATTGTATTTATTTATCTGTAGGCACTGAGCCTCCTTTTGGATAGTGAGTCCTATCTGTAGGCAGTGAGCCTTTATATCTAGATAGTGATTCCTTTCTGGGCAATGAGCCCTCTGGTAGTGAGCCTTTGTATCTAGTATTGTATTACTATTATATTGTGAGTTAATCCTCACCATGGTTTTTCCACGTAAATATGGTGTCATTGGTGTTTTCTTTCTATTATCTGCATTTCATGTTTATACTTAATAACAGATTAAAGTTAAAGTGGAATTGATTAAGGTTAGAAGTAAATTTAATTTGGTATAATTGATTCACCCCCCCTCTTAGTTGTCTTGTGCATTTCAACAATTGGTACTAGAGCTTTGGTTCCTCGGAGAAGAGCTTAACCACTTGAGGTAGATCTAATGGCACAAAAGTTGCAAATCCCTATTTTTGATGGAGTTGACTACAATTACTAGAAGGAGCAGATGAGAGGTTACTTGATCTCCCTTGGTTTCAAGACTTGTAAAGCTATGGAGAAAAATTATGTTGAACCAGCTAGTGGTACTTCTTCTACTAATGAGATTTATGCCTATGAGGAGAATGAAAAAGCAAGGTATTCCATCTTTAGTGCCCTATCTAGAACTGAACAAAAAAAATTTATCTCTTTGGGCACTGCTTACAAAGTATGGGAAAAGTTGGAAAATATTATGAAGGAAATGATAGACTCAAATTTTCAAGGAAGCTAACAGCTAAGCACAAATTTGAGAACTTGAAAATGGAAGAAGGTGAAGATATTGCAAGCTACTATTAGAGAATTTAACTTACAACAAATGAAAAAAAAAATCAAGGTGGTACCATGGAAGATGAATATGTAATAGAGAAAATATTGATGACCCTACCAGAGTTTTACAGTGGCAAGGTATGTGCTATTGAAGAATCATATGATTTAAAGACATTTACTAAAGAATAGTTATTTGGCACCTTGACTGCATTTGAGATGAGGAAGTTTGGAAGAGAAAAGGAGAAAGATGAAATAACCTTTAAAGAAATGAAGATACATGATGATTCAGATAGCAATGGTTCAGAAGAGTTGGAAGAAAACTTTACAAGAAAATTGAAGAAAGGTACCAGTAAGTACAAAGGTATGTTACCTTTAAATGTTTCAGTTGTGGAAATATTGGCCACTATGCATCAATATGTCCAAATAGATTTGCACACAAGAAGAACAAAGATAATAATTATAAAGACAAAAAGGACAAGAAGTTCAAGAAATTATATTATGTTAGAGAAGATGTTGGAACTTATGATGATGAATCTAATTTTGAGGATGACAAAGATGAATGCTTTTTTTTAGCCTTGGAGAATAAATCTGTTTCTGCTAACCATGGAAGATGTGCAAGAGAATTTGGTCTGGAGAATAAGAAGGATGAGATGGAAGGTACTCTGGTTACTACATTTCATTCTATATAGGATGAAGACTATTGGGTAATTGACAATGGATGTTCAAATCATATGGCCAGAGACAAGAGTAAGTTTACTAAACTTGAAAAGTATGATGAAGGATTAGTTATGTTTGGAGATGATTCTGGTGATAAGATTGTTGGAAAAGGAACAATTAGTCTTGATGGACAACATAGTACTAATGATGTCTATTATGTTAAGGGCTTAAGGCATAATATTTTGAGTGTTGGAAAAATGTGTAGCAAAGGATTTAAGCTTATTTTTCATGATAACACCTGTTAGATCATAAAAGGGTCTGAAGTAGGAAAAATAACTCATGAAAACATCTATTAGCTTAAGAGTGGTGATGGTCAGTGCTTTGTTTATCAATTTAATGAAATTTGGTTGTGGCACTAGAGGATGGGACATGTAAAGTTTGATAATCTGATTAGGATCAATTCAAGAGAAGTTGTTAGAGATCTTCCTCGAATCACAAAGCCTACCAATTTTGTTTGTAGAAGTTGTCAGTTGGGAAAACAAAGAAAAAGTAGTTTTAAAGGAAAAGAGCAATCATCTATGGAATGCTAGAATTGATTCATATAGACCTCTATGGTTCTACAAGAATAGGAAGCCTGAATGGTGACAAGTATTTTATGATTTTGATTGATGATTACTCTAGAATGACATGTGTTACTTTTCTTAGAGAGAAATCTCAAGCTCTAGATAGATTCAAAGTGTTCAAAGAAAAAGTAGAGAATGAAATAAACCCAAGAATCAAATGCTTAAGATCTGGTAGAGGTGGAGAATTCACTTCTGGTGAGTTTAATGCATTTGGTGAAGAACATGGTATAAAGAGACATTATTATGCCCCTAGAACTCCTCAACAGAATGGAGTTGTGGAAAGGAAGAACTGAACTATTCAAGAGGCTACAAGGACAATGATGAAAGATCCAAATGTTTTTGATGTGTATTAGAGAGAATTAATTCACACTATTGTTTACATTCTTAACAAAGTTTAGATCAGAGATAACAATGCAAAGAATCCTTATGAACTATTGATGGGTAAGACTCCTAATGTTAAATACTTTAAGGTGTTTGGAAGAAGATGTTACATTAAAAGCAATGATTAGAATCTAGGGAAGTTTGATGCAAGATGTGATAAAGGTATTTTTCTTGGATATTCAACTAACAGCAAAGCATGTAGATGCTTCAATAAAAGACTGGGGAAAATAGTTAAAAGTGAAAATGTAAAGGTTGATGAATCTATGCATATACCAATGGAAATAATGAAAGTTGAACTAGATGATCCTATATGTGGACAAGTACAAGAAGAGGAAAAGGAAGAGGAAGAACATAGTGAAGAAGAGGAGATTTCAGAACCTACTAAGAATCCTAAGTATGTTCAGAAGAATCATCCGGAGGAACAGATAATTGGAGATATAAGTGAAGGTGCAAAGACAAGTAAAGTGGTTGAGGTAAACTTGTGTTTACTTTCTAAGATAGAACCTAAGACTATGAGTGAGACATGCAAACATGAGAGTTGGATGAGAGCAATCAAAGAGGAATTGCAACATATAAAGAAAAATCAGACATGAGAATTGGTTCAAAATGGGTGTTCAGGAATAAGTTGAATGAAGATGGAGAAGTAGTAAGAAATAAAGAAAGACTTATATGTAAAGGATATTCACATGTTGAAGGAATAGACTTTGAAGAGACTTTTTCCCTAGTGGAAAGAATGGATTCCATTCAGATGTTTTTAGCATTTTCTACTTGTAAAGATTTCAAAGTGTATCAGATGGATGTTAAGTCTGCATTCCTAAATGGAGAATTGGAAGAAGAAGTGTACATGGAGCAGCCAAAAGGATTTCAATTATCAAACAAACCAAACATGGTCTATAAGTTGAAAAAGGAATTATATCTATGGACTTAAATAGGCTCCCAGATCTTGTTATGCAAGGTTGGGTAGATATTTAACACAAGGATTTAACAAAGGCTCCATGGATATCAATCTCTATTTTAGAGTTGAAGTTAAAAGAATGTTGATAGTTTTGGTGTATGTTGATGAAATTATTTTTGGAGAAAATGAAGGTATGTGAGAAATTTGTAGATGAGATGCAAAAAGAGTTTGAAATTTCTATGATTGGTGAGTTGAATTTCTTCCTTGGACTTCAAGTGAATCAAACTGATAAGGGCATATTCATTTCTCAATCCAAGTATGTTAAAGAATTGTTGAAGAAGTTTGGAATGGATGACTCCAAACCGGTTTGTACCCCTATGGTAGCCAGATGCAAACTAAGTAAGGATGATGAATCTTCTAAATTTGATCAGAGCATGTACATATTTATGATTGGTGGACTGCTATATCTTATTTCTATGAGACTAGATATCATGCATGTAGTATGTTTCATTTCCAGATTTCAATATGAACCTAAGGAAACACATGTTACAACTATGAAGAGGATATCCATATACCTATAGGAGACTTCAAATTACGGTTTGTGGTATCCTAAGGATACTTATTTCACCTTGAATTCCTACACTAATGTAGATTGGGTTGGCTGTGTAGATGATTAGAAGAGTACTAGTGGTGGTGCATTCTTTCTTGGAGGAAGATTGGTTTCATGGTTGAGAAAGAAACATAATTCAGTTTCTTTGTCCACTGTAGAAGTTGAGTATATTGCAGTAACATCCTGCTATACACAAGTACTTTGGATGAAATAAACATTGAAGGACATAGGTGTGATGTGTGATGAGCCTACCCCTATATTTTGTGACAATACAACTGCAATAAACATTTCAAGGAATCTAGTGATGCATTCCAAGATAAATAATATATCTATCAAATATCATTTCTTGAGGGAGAAGGTGTTGGAGAATGAAGTTAGGCTTGAATATATTTCTACTAAGAATCAGATTGTAGATATATTTACTAAGGCTCTTCCAAAGGATACCTTTGAGTATTTCTAGGAGAAGTTAGGGGTTACTGGCCCTCCTTTCCTAAACTAGGTGCACATGGAGGTGCATTAATCAAGTGAATCTACAAATTCTTCATTTATCTAGATTGATGATTGAGGTCTACTCCTCAAGGGGAGTAGAGAGTATCATTGTTGCAGTATGAGATGTGGGTGCACTCCTAAGGGGTAGTGATCAGAGTGTTATCTGGAAGAATTTTCATGCAAAAAAATTCTTTTCCATTGATGTCAAAGGGGGAGAGGGAGTCATGTGAAAAATCCCTTTTATATATGGGAAGAGAGAGTTGAAAAGGAAAAGAGAGTGCAAAAATGTTGTGCAGATTATCTAATATAAAAAATAAATGAAAGAAGAAGTAGGAGAGTGTGTATGCTATCTTTGGTGGCTTTTCACATCATGTGTTGCCATCAATGACAAAGGGTGAGATTATTGTAAGTATGGATGTGTTTGGTGGCGTTGTCATTTATGTCAACATAGTTCAGAGTGATTACAGGTGGTACAAGTATAGTTGAGATACTGTAGAAGTGTTGAGAGTACATGGAGCTATATTTACGGTGTTGTATAAATTTTGATGTCAAGTGATTTGGAGAAAATTAACGAATAATGAAGACAATGATGTGTGTGTGTGTTCTAAGTGTGCTCCGATAATGTGCTCTACATTTCTTCTATGTTTATCCTATGCCTGTGTGGATCTATAACATTTTTCATTGGATTCAATGGATAATATATCTTGAGTTTCAGGCTTTGGGTTGATGGAGAGTGGAAGATGTGTTCACCGGTGTGTGAACTAGTTTGGTAGAAATATTTTTCTATGCACTGGGAGAGATGTCTCTACTTCGCAGTCTTTTGGTGGTTTTTCTCAGATCTTGTGGATCTGGAAGAAGGTTAATATTGATTTTCTTTGTGTTCTAGAAAATGTGCTTGTGGTTTGGTGCTTCAGAAGGCTTGCTCCAAAGCTACTATGTGTGTCTACATGGTCCAGTTGGACTGTTGGAAAGAGTTTGTTGTATGGAAGTTGTTGAAGTTGTTGTGGATGTACCTGAAGGTTTCTAAGATGTGTTCCAGTGTCTAGTGAAGCATGTTGAGTGATCCACATGTGATCATCTTGTTGTGCATGTGTATACTTCAAATTTCATTGGTGTTTTCATTAGGTTTGACCGACCTATTGTCTACACGTTACATGAAGATTAAGCATTGATTAAGGAAGTGTGTGATTGATCCAAGATGTTGTTTGGATCCTAATTATGTTTGTGTTTGGTCCACTCTCATTCTTATCCATCGTGGGAATGTTGATTCATTGACCTAATTTGAATTTGTAAAAGGAATAATATGTACTCGACCTTAAGAATGTTTCTAAGGTTTAAGTTGGTATAAAGGCAAGTCAAGAAGTTGTGAATTCAATGTATGGCATAAGTGTGCGAATCAAGTGAAAAAAGTAGGGTGCATGAAAGTGAATTAAGGTAGTAGTACTTTGATGTGTTAGATTACTGAAAGTAGTGAGCTAATAGTCTCTGTAATCCTTTGATCAAGCTATGAATGTGTGGAACCTATTATGGTGGATTTTTTATTATATTTCTTTGTCTATAGGTCATGAGCCTCGTTCTGGATAGTGAGTCCTATCTATAGGTAGTGAGCCTTTGTATCTGGTATTGCATTACTATTATATTATGAGTTAATCCTCGCTCTGGTTTTTCCCTCATTGGGTTTTCCACATAAATTTGGTGTCTCTGGTGTTTTCTTTTTGTTATCTACATTTCATGTTTATACTTAATAAAAGATTAAATTTAAAGTGTAATTGATTTAGGTTAGAATTAAAAGTAATTTGGTACAGCTAATTCACCCCCCCTCTCAGTTTTCTTGCACATTTGAACATGAAGATGGATTAAATAAGAAATTTACCACTAGTTTCATGCAAATAGGTTGGATATATTTCTCTAGATCTAAGTTTCTATGAGCCTTGAAAACATTTTCTGAAAAATTTGACAACTTTTGCAACTTTTTCATTTTGGTACTTTTGAAGGATTTAAATCCACTTTTTTCTTCAACCTATAAACATACAATCACATAATGATTTAGGAGGATCTAGAAGACCTCAAAAATTCATAGTCTCAAAATCTGGTAGGACCATCGCCATGTTGAAGTGCTCAAAAAATTGGACCCAACGCAACTTGAACGAGCAAAAAAGGAGCTCGTACACCAAAGTTATGGTCAGTCAAAGTTGGGGTCAAATCGTGTACACAAGCCAATCAGAAAGGTGAGAAATATGATCATTCCAGAAATGGCCAAAGGAAGCATCATATCAAAGAACTCATTGCCATAGTTCCAACACTGTTGGTTTCGTAAAAAATGAAGCTCGTACGATGAAGATATGGCAAGTCAAAGTTGAAGGTTCACTGGATGCTGTCATGGCAGTTGACTGGATGCTGACATGGAAAGTGCAGGTGATGTGCCAAAAATATGGATTGCCCTCACTAAATTCACGTACCACCACTACACCATGATTTATTTTTGAGAAATAAAGTAGTGGATGTTTATTTTATTTCACAAAATCCATTTTATGGGATTCCAAGCAGATTTTGTGGCATTTAAAGGCAACGGATTAAAACCAAATCTCCTAAAAAAATGAAAAATTAGACCCTTTAAAACAATAATGAATCAGCCCTAATCTCCTAAGTTTAAAGAATTTAACCCCCAAATAAAAGTAGAAAATCCAAAATTAAAATACTAACCCCTATAAATAAGGGCCCAATCCTTTAGAATATTAAATCCCATTTATATAATATAATTAAAGGGCTTAGATGATATTTTAAATGATTTATGAGATTTTCCTATTGTAAATGGGGGATTTTTCAAAGATATTTACTTGTAAAAGGGGATATGGGTGATTTTGTAAATCTTATGGTTTTTAACCATAATGGGAAAAAATTTATGTATAAAAAGGGGGGAGTTTAGGACTTTAGGTAACCAAGTGGTGAATCATGAAGTAATTTTCTTTTGGGAAAGGCAATTTTCATGGTGGAGAAATTAGGCATATTGGGAAGGAATTTTGAAGGTGTTGGCAGGAGATTGTGAGAGACTTTGTAATGTATATTTTGAAGCTTGGATGATGTAAAAAAGCATGTTAAAGATTGGCATCATTAATAAAGAAGTCCAACATTGAGAAGTGGACCCAGAGACATAGCTCACATTGAGCGAACTCCATTTTCAAGCTCATGATCTCTTTCCTTCTTTTTTGTCTTATAATTCTCTTGCATTCCTTTCAGTATTTGATTCCTTTTGAGTTCTAATTATGACATTTACGTAATTAGTGAAAGTCATTAAATTGTGTTAAGGATTAAGTGAGCTCCATTTCTATAATTTCAAAGGTTAAAATACATAACCATACAGTTTTCTTTGTGATCGGGGATTAATCTATAATTATGAGTAAATTGTAAATTATTTGTAACCCTTTAATTGTATATCAATTCTGGTATCAGAGTCGTTTAACAAGAAAAATTGCAAGTGGTGGATGTTAACTAGTTGAAATTAAAGCAGGGAGAAGGTGCACTTAAATAGTTCAATCCAAAGATTGGATCAAGGAGAGTTATTCAAAGACAAGCCATGGAGAAACCAAAAGAAGGAAAACCCCCTAGTCCTGAAATCTTTGAGAATGAAGAACTATTTCGCAAAGAGTTCCTAGATATGAAGATGATGGTGGAAGAATTATAAAAAGACCGTTAGAAGAAAAAGGAAAGGAAAAATAGAAAAAAGGAGGAAGGAGAATCCTCTTTGAAATATGGCAAAGGCAAAGAAGTAGGAGGTGGTAGTGAACCTCCATCCCCACCTTCTTCTTCCTCTTCCTCTTCCTCTTCATTTTCTACTTCTTCCCCCAAGAAGAAACAACCTATACAGTCTGAATCAAATTCACCTTTGTTAAAACTTGATGTTAAATTTTATTTTCCAACCTATAATGGAGAAATGGATGTAGAGAAACTTGAAAATTGGATAAAACATGTTGAAGTTTATTGTAGGGTACAAAAATTCACTGATGATGCTTGAAAGATCCAATTAGCCACTCTTCACCTAGGAAGCACAACCTTAATTTGGTGGGAGAGAAAAAATCAAGAATATCTCAGTTGATATGGTAAAATCATTTCTTCTTGGTTTGAGTTTACAACTACACTTAAAAAACAATTTTATCCATTAGGTCACATGCAAAAATCGATAATAAATTGGCAATAATTAAGGCAAGAGAAAGAACAAGGTGTACAGGAATATACATAGGAGTTTAGGAAAAAATATTTAATTTTGGGCATTCCTTTATACATGCAAGAAACTTTGTTGAATTATATAGGTGGATTACATGAAAAATTGAGGCATACAATACTTATGTTTAATCTAACTAACCTTGATGAAGTTAGTGTGTAATCCATTCATCTTGAAATAGGCATGAAGAGTAGCCATGACAATTTCTTAATGGAATCTAGTAACAAGAAAGGAAATAGGAAAGGGAAGAAGGAAATGCAATGGGTAGCTTTCGTGAAGAAAGAGGAGGAAAATCCTTATTTCTCATACCACAAAAAGAAAGGGAACGAAGATGCAAAATGTTGGAAATTGTATCCTGATCAGAAACCAAAGTGGTTCAAGGATCGAAAGGGTAAGCAAAAGACTGCAACCATCGTGCAAGACCTCAGATCAAATTTTAATGATGAAACCAAGATAATAGTTGTGGGTATAAAAGGTATCGTTCTTGTTGCTAGTACTAGTTCCCATGCATCTTATGTAAAGAATAATTTGATCCCTATTGAAAGTAAAAGGAATGAATTGTTTGATATAAGGACTATTGCAAAACAAAGTAAAATTGATACACTCATAGATAGTGGATCACAAGTAAATTTAATCTTTGAAAAAGTTTTTAAGCAATTGGGATTAAAAACAATAACTCATCCTAAACAATATCCACTAGGTTGGGTGCATGATAATGCTCGGTTACATGTATCAAGGCAATGTAAACTTCAATTCACAATCACATCCAAGTTTGTAGATAAGGTAGAGTTAGATGTAATTCCGCTTGAAATTTGTGGGATAGTTTTGGGAAGTCCTTACTTGTATGACAAAAAGGCCATTTTCTATAGGGAACATAATAGGTATCATTTTTTTAAAGATGGAATTGAATTCATTGTGAAAGCTCATCGCATGAAGAATAATAAATCTATTGTAAACACAAGGCATTTGAAAATGGTTGTAAATGAAAGCAAGACATTAACCCTTATATCTGTAATAACTAGTGAGATTAAGCATGAAGATGAACACATTTCTAATCATGATAAGGTGTCACAAACAACACAGTGTGAGGATTAGTTGCAAGCACATTTAAGCCTTCAGCCTAAGGTGGTAAAAGAGGGTTTTAATGATTCATTTTCTAATGATGTTCCTATTCAAGAGATCCAACAAGTTGATAATTTTTCCTTCACATCAGTATATTTAGTATTATTGCTTTCCATTCGACTAGTTAGTTCTATGTGGATAGTGGATGCGACAATGAGTATTGATGGGTATTTAGTTGAATGTATTAGCTATGCTATATCATTCTTTATCTTGTTTGTGATTATTTAGATGATTAAAATTCCAACATGGTGGATAGATGATACTAGGCAAGTCAGGCGACAATAGCCTCACTTAGTCTCTATGTAAAAATAGAGTTTTGGTGGTCCAAAAGCTTCTGAATTGGGAGGAATGATCTAGGAGGATCTGGAAGACCTCAAAAATTTAGTCTCAAAATCTGGCAGAACCATCGCCATGTCACAATTCTCAAAAAACTGGACCCAACGCAACTTGAACAGGAAAAAAGGAGCTCGTATGCCAAAGCTATGGTTAATCAAAGTTGGGGTCAAACCGGGTACATAAGCCAATTAGAAAAGTGAAAATTTTCATCGTTCCAAAAATGGTCAAAGGTTGCACCACATTGAAGAGCTCATCGCCACGGTTCCAATGCTACTCGTTTCATCAAAAATAGAGCTCGTACGATGAAGATATGGCTAGTCAAAGTTGAAGGTTGATTGGATGTTGACATGGCAGTTGACTAGATGTTGATGTGGCAATTGTAGGTGATGTGGAAAAAATGTGGATCCACCTCACTAAATTCATATACCACCACTACACCATGCTTTACTTTTGAGAAATAAAGTGGTGGAGGTTTATTTTATTTCACAAAATCCATTTTATGGGATTCCAAGTGGATTTTGTGGGATTTAAAGGAAACAAATTAAAACCAAATCTCCTAAAAAATAAAAAAAATTAAACCCTTTAAAACAATAATGAATCAACCTGAATCTCCTAAGTTTAAAGAATTTAGCCTCCAAATAAAAGTAGAAAATCCAAAATTAAAATACTAACCCCTATAAATAAGGGTGTAATCCTTTAGAATATTAAAGCCCATTTACATAATATAATTAAAGGGATTAGATAATATTTTAAATGATTTATGAGATTTTCCTATTGTAAATAGGGGATTTTTCAAAGATATTTACTTGTAAAAGGGGATATGGGTGATTTTGTAAATCTTATGGTTTTCAACCATAATAGAAAAAATTTAATGTATAAAAAGGGGGAAGCTTAGGACTTTGGGTAACTACGTGGTGAATTATGAATTAATTTTCTCTTGGGAAAGGAAATTTTCATGGTGGAGAAATTAGGCATATTGGGAAGGAATTTTGAAGGTGTTGGCAGGAGATTGTGAGAGACTTTGTAATGTAGATTTTGAAGCTTGGCATCATTAATAAAGTGGTCCAAAATTGAGAGGTGGACTTGGAGACGTAGCTAATGTTGAGAAAACTCCATTATCAAGCTCGTGATCTCTCTCCTTCTTTTTTGTCTTATAATTCTCTTTCATTCCTTTCAGTATTTGATTCCTTTTGAGTTCTAATTATGAAATTTGGGTAATTAGTGAAAGTCATTAAATTATGTTAAGGATTAAGTGAGCTCCATTTTTATAATTTCAAAGGTTAAAATACATAACCACATAATTCTATTTGCGATCAGGGATAAATCTGTAATTATGAGTAAAGTGCAAATTATTTTTAACCATTTAATTAGAGATCACACAAAGAGAGAAAAAAATGTTGTTTTGCTAGGGAATGGGGGTTTTCCTTGGTCAACCCTCGTTTTGGTAATCAAACCTTAATGAGAAATGAAGCATGTATGGAATGAAACATGTAACATAAGATGAGATAGTCATATCTTGTTTGAAACCTTGTAGATCTACAAAAAAGCATGAAGTGGCCTGAGTGGATGTAGATTTTGATCATGATTCTTGATGAAAGATAATTCCTTTGAATACTTGAATTTATCTTGGATAATTCATCACAACATTAGCTCAAAACCACATGCATGATGCACCAAGTATTTGACATGATAATGGATCTTGAATGTTACAACAATATTCTTCAACTCTACCCTTGGATGCTCTTGAATACTCTCTAATGCTCTTATGAAAGCTTAGGATACTTGACTCAAAATTGCTAGGTGATTTAAGTGAAATAGACTTGTATTTATACTTGTTTATGCCAAATTTATTAAAATTTTGACACTACAATCCAACATCAAATCTAGGATAATAAAATCCTACCAAGAGTTTGATTCAAAATAGGTCCAAGTTAAAGAGGGACTCATACACTAGTTGGGGTGTGTGAGTCCCAATAGCTCAAAAGTGGGACACACATTTCTAGGAGTGTCTTGTTTAATGTGAAATTTGAAATCAGGTCCTAAGACCTAGGTGTGACTCATATGACTAAGGTGGCATATGAGTCCCAAATCACCAGATCTGGAACACATGACCCAAAAAACTAAATTATGATTGGTTATTTATTAAATGTCGAGATTATCCATAGAAAGATGCAATTAATAAGGCTTGTGGATGCAAAATAGGACCAAATAAGGCATAAACAAGTCCAATTAATTAATAAATCCCTATATTAGTGTGAAAGTGTAATGATACACTTTACAACACTCTAAATAATGAACAATTAGGTTCATTTTATCATTATGAGCCGATGTGAAAATAAGGGCGTTGAGATGTCCCTATTTGTCCTTAGGTCATTCGAGAATGTCCTAGGAACCCAAATTGGATTGACTATCAACCCCAAAGGGTGATTCAATTCTTAATAAGGAAAACCTAGGAAGGGTTCTTTAAGGTTTGAGGGGTTCACCACCAAGCAAAAGCTTGAAAAATAAAAATAAGCATTCAACTCACAAAACCTAGTAATACAAGCCAAATAATGAGTGCAAATGATGAAATTAATCAACACCAAGTTAGGGTATGTGTACCTGGTGTTGGAACTGTGAAGTTTTGATAACCTCATTAACCCTTCATGCTTATTAGTTTCCCAAAAAAGGTTCATAATATAGACATAAAAATCCTCACATAGCATTTTTTAACCAAAGTTCAAATTAAATTTTGTCATACATCCCCATAATCTTCATCTGACATTAAATCTTTAACATTTTAAAATATCAGCATAAGTTGATGCAGGTCTCACCGATGATAATATACATTTCCTCAACATATCGGCAAGACATCAGATGTGTCATATCGACAAAGTTATACACCAAGAGAAGGCGGTTTTACATTTCTTATTGGCAAGACAAAAGGTATCGGCATGATGATGTAAGGTCATATAGAGCTAAGTTAACTTTTATCGATTGGAATAAAATAAAGTCTATCAGAGAGACTATGGTCATCGGAGTGAGATTTCAAAACACTGCTCGAAGCGTTGCTGATCTTGCTAATAAAGCAAAGGGAAGACTCATTTGGTAAGACAAAAGATGTTGGGGAGAGTTCGGGGAGTCTTACCAACCCCTCGGGTTACACCGATAGAGCTAAGCATGCGGAGATAAAGGTTATCGAGAAGACAATATGCGTGGTCTCACCAAAGAAAAACTATATCGATGAGATATGTCTTAGCGAAGAGATCTAAGAGACATCACGGTGAGTATTATTCTGTTGGTAGAACAATTACTTGGTCTTGGCGACATAAGTTGACAAAGTGAACATCTCGGTGAGATGAAGAGCTTTCAAAGTAAAGTGAAGAATCATTGGCCCGATTCGTTAAGTTTGGGTGATAGTTTGCTTCGGTGAAGGTCATGGCAATATAAATAGAAAAACAAAAAAAACTATCAGAGAGACTTGTGATGTCGGGGAAACTACAAGATGTCTTAGCGGATGGGTGAATGTTGAATAGGCAGATCAACTAGAGATTTGAAATTTCTTGCCGATATGATCCCTAATGTGATAGCGAGAATTTTGAAAAAACTTGCTGCATTCATGTCTCAGTAAAGACATTAATGGTGCCACGAAGCATAAAAGATTTTGCATATCAGGGTAGGCTCAATTGAAATCATTGTTTCACGGAATTGGCAGTGAAGGAGAGCAGGGGAACTAGTAGAACAATTAGGGCATTCGTCTAACTTGGATTTATAGGAAAAATATAGTAAGTTTCTCATCCTCTCAAAATTTGTGAATTTTGAATATGGAAGGAACTAGTTCAGAAAAATAAAGGGAAGAAAACCCAGGGAGGGTAGTCAATCAAAGGAAAAAAGGCAAAAAACTAACTTACAACTAGAGGGCACTGAGAGGAAATTAAATCAAGATCTCATAGACTAGTTACCTAGTTTAGGGCCTAAAGCTAGGCGTTCTATGCAACTCAAAGTGAAAATTGATAAATTGGACGAAAAATACAAATTCATAGGGGATGTTTGGACCCCAATTAGAGGGTATGAGTTGTTCAATTTCCATTATCATAGGAGAAATCACTTCGAGCCAGTATGCAATCCGTGGAGGCTCAATTTGGGAAAACTGGTGTGCCCTAATGTCTTTGTTGATGTCAAACTGGTAAAATTGTTGGCTGGCCATTATACCCTGAAGAATAAAGCTATATGTGATTTGTCAGGGAACCCATTGATACATATATTTGAGAATACAATAGTTGAGGTTTTCAAATTGGAAGGAATATGCAGTGAGAAGATAATAAGTGAGGAGCTCGATAGTGAATTCAGAAGAATGGACACCATTTATAAAGGTTGGAGATTACCCCTACATAGAATTAGGTGTCATGACAAACCTACTCCGATGGAAGACAGTGAGGGACCACCATTTCATGTGGATCTCTTCGAACCCTATCTGAAGTACACTTATTTTTCAGTGGGATAGGTATTGGGGATGGAAGTCCCAAAGCATATGATAGTTGTACCCATGGTGATTGTTGCGGATATTTAGTATCATAATTCTGGATCTTTTGATTATTCTTCATGTGTGTTTAAGGAGCTAGATGCAGGGTTGGTAGAAATAAAGAATGGTGCCTCTATCCTGCACCTCAGGAATTATTCATTGTTGATGCACTTGGTGCTATATTTTGGATAGGAGTTAGGATTGTGGCCCCAGGAGCTGAGGATTTCACAATCTGATAAGGAAGGTATGCCATTTCCTATTTAGTTATGGACTGTTGTTTGGGACATCAGGTTTGCTAATTCTAATTTCTTTCATTTTGAAGAATACTTTGTGAAGCCTTTATATAGATTGTTTAATCATCCTTGTGATTATTCCTTATCTGAGGAAGTAAAGAGGTTTCTTAGGCCTAAGGATTATAATGGACCAATCAACCACAATTGGGGGGATTGGTATTGCTTAGAAAATGCCACTATGATTAGGGTTTATGGTTTTGAGGACACACCATTCATTTTTCCTAGAACAGTGCCAGATAGAATTGCATACTTAGAGATTGTTAGGAAAATGGATTTCTCCAGTGTCATGAACTTAAGTTCATATGGGAAATAGGATTTTATGCCAAGTACACTATGTTTTGGTGATTTTACTGTGTTGGAAAAGGAGGGCTACAATTTGATTTTGGATAAGTTATTGCATTACAACATGAGAAGAGCACCATCAAGAAAAAACTTTGATCTAGAGGGATATATCCATTCTGCCAGACAAAGAATAAGTTTTGGAGGGTACCAACATGTGCCCTATCAATCTGATGACAAAATCATAAACTTGGAGGCAGAAGAAGCAGAAATGGTGATTGAGAAGCATGATCAAGAGTTGGTAGATGTTGAGTTGTTATCCTCCATTAAAGGAATATCAGAAGCTAGCAAGCCACAAGGCCCATCTGGGAAGGTATCGAGAATAAGGACTCAGGATTATGCCTATGCTGCCAAAGAAACAAATGTTGAGGAAACTATGGATGTGGATACGAGACATGAATATTATAGATCTTTTATAGCAGATGTTGAATTTGTGAAAACCTCAGAGTTTAAAACATTTTTATACAAACAAAAACGAAAAGAAATAAGAGGACTGGTTGACAATGTCACACAAGGAAATGAGGACCAATTGTTAAAGAGCTTAAGGGATGAGGTGGATAAAGAGATGGAAAACATAACCCTTGAAAAGGGAAGAGAGATGTTAGAAAAGGCAAGTATTATTATTTTCCCAGGATTGGATCTCAATTTTGCATTAGTTTTCGACAGTTTCCTGAAGGACAACAATGCTACCACAAGCTCAGCATAGAGAAGGTGATAGAGGTGTATATAGGATCAAGATACAACCCTGATGATGAAACATTGATGATTTGGGATTTGTATCCCCCTCACAAGAATTCAATTGTTATTGATACTAAGAAGGCATTCAGACATGTCATGACTCTGAAGGCTAGAGAGGCTGATCTTGTTGTAACTTCAGAAATTGGGATCAATAAAGAAAAGTTGAATAAAGCCCAGATCCAAGCATTGATCAGAGAGAGAGAAATGTATAAAACCAATAATGAGAGAATGCTAAGAGAGAATGAAAGTTTAAAGGACTTGGTAGGTGTTGTAACAGGGCCAAGGAAGATACTCACCCAAGGTGAAAGTTCACAGGAAAGGGACCATTGGGAGGGGTCAAGTGCTTACTCACAAGGGAAAGTGGACACACTCACTAAAATAATCAAAAAGAGGCAGGTTGTTTTAAACACTTGGATAAATAAACTTTGGGGAAAACATTCACAATATGTGGATGCTATAAAAGAACATAGAAGAGTGGATGACAGAATCCAAGAAAGAATTGAAGAGATGAAAAGGGGTACTCCTAATGCTACAGGAATTGAAAATGCCAATCGTATCATGGATAAGCACAGGGAATTCTTTGAGGAATTACAAGGGGATGTGCAGGGATTGATTGAAGCTGCTAATGATAGATTGACTAAGTTCTGTGATGATGAAGGAAAACTAAAAGAAGTGACTACATGGAAAGGCGAATGCGAATCGATACTCCAAGAGATATTGAAGACAACCACTACAAAGGACATAACATTGGATGAAGCATGTGAACAAAACGAATGAATGATGATGATGGAGATCATGATTCATGATGTTTTAGGAGATGCAAACACACATAAGTGCCAGGATTATAGAGAGCACATGTCTGTAGTACATTTGTGGCTTAAAAGAAATTAGTTAATGATAAACTTGTTAACATTTTATGCTTAAGACTTTTCGAAAAGACACGTCCTTTTGCAAACTAAGTGTATAAGTATCCATTGTTGGATAGTAGAAAAGAGGAAGAAAGTAGAATTAGAATAGGATAGACTATTGTAAGCACTATATTTTCAGAATAATGGTATTCAAGGAGACTATGTTGCATGTATGAATTTTGAAGAAGATAATGAAAGACTATTGATTTAGTGGTATCATTATGGTATCAATTGTTTGTTGAATTCCTACGATTATTTGATTGTTTAAATTGAAATATCAATTATATTTGATTTATCAGTGCACATTTGTTGTTTCTATGTGATTTGATTTATTAGATTCTTTAATGAAGAATTAAATTCCTTTCAATCAATTACAGTAATCTGGGAATGTTATTTGGATCAGTAAGAAGAATCAGATAATTAGATTTTGATATTCTACCTCAAGTAGGGTTTATCAATTACATCCTTGCATGTTTATACCAGTTATAAACTCATAATTATATGCCAAAGGATTAGAGAACTTGCTAGATAGAAACCATTCATCAGAGGCTTTCATTTGACTCCATTCTAACCAACAAGGCACTAGTCTCCCTTATTTTACATTATTTTAATTCATTTCATTTGACATCTCTTAATTGAACATATTAATTCACACCTTGATATTGCATATACAATTTATACCAAATTAGGATCATATCTTTCCACTATCAAATTTCCATTTGTGGATAGTTAGGTCAAGTAGGAAACATAATTCAAAATATGTGCCATTCATATAGGTGCACCAGCCTAGGTTTAGCAGAGCCTTAAGAGTAGAGGGTTCAACCATATTGGTTGGCCTTGTTAGTTGACCAATAACATAGTGAGAGTGTGGCAACCTCTCGTGGTTCATTCAACTAGAATTTTTGAGACCCAACACTTGGGAAGTCTAGAGATGTAATAAGGATTCCATAAATGCAAAAATGTTGTCAAAAAGTGTGATGGAGAACTAAGACGCACTTACTATTGTCTTAGTCTCATTTTTATTTTTCAAGGAAGATTTAGAATCTTCAAATGCCGGAACTGGATCTAAATGAATTTCTAAGAAATCACCTTAGGAGGAAAAATATGCCCTAGATGGTGACTTAGTCCCATCCTAAATTTTTGAAATCTTCGAATGTGGTCTTGAGGTCCAATGTCTACATTCCTTCTTCTCAGATCTGAGGTCCTAATCTTTTGGATTTGGCCTGTAGGTGAGTTTCCATGAAGATGACAACTTTTCAATCCAACTTTTCACTTCAAATGATCTTCAAGTCTTCAACCTAAATCTGCAATCACAAATACACAAGAGGGGAAAAACCTGTTGATTGTTAGTAAAAGGGGGTTTCCCTTGGTCAAACCCCTTGTTGGTAATTAAACCTTGAAATGAAATAGAATAATGAAGGTAAATGATGAATGAACAACATTAAATGTTACAACTCACCAAACCCTTGTTATGAGGTTCTGCAACAGTGTGTGAAATGGCTAGCTTGAATGTAGATCTTGAAATGCTTGATAGATATGGACTTGAATTGCTTGCTTGAATCCAAACCCTACATCAAAAATGTTAGCTCAAAAACACACATGATGCAAGAATATCCTTGATATGATGCTTGCATCTTGATGATGGCTCCAAATTCTTGATGAATTTCTCTTGATCTCATCAACATTCCATAGGAATGAATGCTCAAGTTGCTAGGATGAAAATGAATGAATAAACCTTGTATATATACCTATTCATGCTTAATATTCCAAAAATACACCACACCAAGCTAACATATGAAATCATTAATTAAAGGAGGCCAAATCCTACTAGAATTTAAAATTAAATATAAAAATTAAGCCAAGGGGGACTAAGACACCCTAGGTGGCATCTTAGTCCTAAGGCTACAAACTTGGGGCATAGACTTCAAAAAGTAGCCCTTTTATGATGCTTTTGAAAAGAGGGTCCCAAGACCTTTGGGGGAAAAATATTCCCTAGGTGGCATCTTAGTCCCAACCCAAGAATCAAGGACACTCAAACAAAATCATCAAATTATCATTTATCCATTGATTTTTGTCGAGATTAGCCAAAAAAAGATATAGTTTATTAGGCTTGTGGATGCAAAATAGGACCAATTAATACCTAAATAAGGATAAATAAAGCAAGGCAGACCCAAAAAAGTGTGAAAATTTAAGGGTATGCATTTTCCTACACTACATTTAGCCCCCATTTTAGTGAGAGTATGAACTTGCTTCAAACTTAGACTAAAGTAGCGAACCACACAATCAAGAGGGGTTCAAATGTACAAATTTTAGTAAGATAGGACAACAATAACCAAGAGGGATGATCAAACCCCCAAGATCAAGATCCTATGGAAAACCAATATAAGCACAAATGAGCATGCTTTCAGATGATATATAAAGCCATAACCAAATCACAAACATACACCATCAAAGATAGAAAAAGGCAAAAAGGAAACAAAGAAAAATAAAAAATGTAATAGATCAAGCTTCGACTAACTATCCAATGTGTTGTGGACTGGGTCTAGGCTGTTTGTCCAAAAAAATTTACAAGTGGAACACATTCTCCAGTATGCAAATAAAAGTGCATGCTCACAAGGGCTAGTGAAGGTAGTTGTCCACTAGGTGAGCCCCAAGAGGTCCATATCAAATTCATACCCCCATGGCTATGAGAAGGACAAAAATTCTTGCTCACAAGGGCTAGTGAAGTTGTTTGTTCAATAGGTGAGCCCCAAGAAACCATATTAAAGCCATGCCTCCATGAATTTAATAAGATACAAAATAAGATGCAACAGGAAAGAGGAATGTTCTAAGGGATTTTTCTTAGTTTGTGTGAGGTCTCTTCTTAGGGAAAATTGTGCTTAATGTTTCCAAGAGAGAACATGTCAAAGAAATACCAAACTCTCATAGGAAATCAAATCCAATGACACCACTAAGAAAGCAAAGCATCGCAGGAAAAAATAAAATCGCACAATGAAACATGAGTGTCAATGTATGCCCCCACTTTAAAGCAATTGCTAACACCATTGTTGTGAGCAATTGATTTAAAGTACAAATCACATATGATCCAACATAAGGTAGGTCGTGGACATTCCAAGATTTCTCGTTTATGTACATGAAAGGTGATCAACTAACTGAAAGAGGAAACAACATGTGACATATGAGGACAAGGCTACCTAGCCCCTTGCCCCCAAATCAAAAGGACAAGGAAATATTGAAGTTGTTCAAAAGGAGATATGCAAATCAGAACTGGATGTTTTTTGGTCATATGGGAAGGACATTGATTCAACATTGTTTGATTCAAAAATGCATAATGATGAATCTATAGATTAGAACTTGGTGCCATTTAAAATATGTGATATAGAAGGTGTTAAGGAGGTCTCATATCATCCCATCTTAGAAGTGGTTGAAATGGCATATTTCTTAGACCCATGTAAGAAGAATTCAGATGATGGACTGAAGTGTTTTTCTTTCCATACACTTGGAATTCCCTTTTGCAGTTTGCATCAATGGCCATATGATAGTTGTATATTTTCTATGCAGCTTTATGATGAAAAGAATAATGAGTGTAAGTGTGAATAATGTATAAAGGAATAAAACACTTCTTAATGAAACATTGTATCAAATATTAAGAAAATAATCTACTGAAAGTGTCTCATTGTCTCCTATCTTCAAAAATTTATTAAGCTATTGTGCTCTTAGATTTAAATAACACTATAACTATTAAAATGACAATCTAAAGAATGGAATGATGCTGATGCAATGATGTGAAGCTAATGTGATAAAGTCTAGATGATAAAAGAAACTAATATAACATGGATTGACATGAAAATTTATAAATGAAGCTATAGGAGGCAACCATGATATGGAAACTAGAATGCTAGATGCTTGATGCTTGAATTCCTATAGAGTAAGAGTGCATAAACTTGATAACCTAGATCTGGATTCTTGTTTGAATGAAGCTTTATTTATAGATTTCCTTGTTGTAGAAATGCACAGGGATGCCAAAGAGAGGCTTGGATTCAATCTGGAGGATTGACTAGTGAGAGATGGAGGAGATTGAGAAGATTTTGGGGATTGTCTCTAACCATGAAAACACCAGGCAAGAGAAGAGGAAGGATTGATGGAAGAGGATTGAGAGATAAATTTGCAATTTGTCTCCAATTTGTCTCCAAATCTTCCTGTGAAGTTTGAATCATTTAATTTTGACATACTTTGACATAGATTAGACATAGGATATCTAATTTGATTTTGATGAAATATAGAGGAATATTCTTTATGCCTTTATTTAAATATTTTGATTTATTTAAATTAGCCAAAGAGGGATAAATAATTTAATAGAACAAACTATAGAATTTGTTTATTAAATTAAAATGGAAGAATATGGTAATTAATCAATAAAGTGTTTAATCTTTATTTAATTAATTTAAGATTGATGTGATAGAATACAATAGGGAAATGATAATTAAATCAAACAAAGTATTTAATTTTGTTTATTTAATTAAGATGAGATAATAGAAGAATTGTATGAATTTAAAATGTGAATGTGAACGTGAACTATATAAATAAATATTTCTATTTATTCAAACAATAGAGGAATTTAGGATAATTAATCAAATAATTTGTATTTAATTAATCAGATTCTCTAGACCAATTTTAGGTGTATATAATGAGTATTCTCAATTTTCAGTTCAGCTGGGAGATCATTTTATAACACATAATAGTGAGAAAAATAATGAAAAATGTTGCATTGAAAGTGCATACATATTGTGTGTTGAAGATGAAAAAGATTTATCACATGATAATAAACTGTAGAAGGGTAAAAGGAACATCAGTCAAGCTGAACACAATAATTTATAAAAATTTCCAATGGTAGTACAGGTAGCAGGACAGATGACATGAACATTTCCAAGAGGAATCTGATGAACTCAAAACAAAAAAAGGTGTATGATAGGGGAAAATAGGGGCCTTTCTTTTTGGGTGGCCTGGTGCCATCAGCTATGGTGTGGTTTTTTTCAAAACCACATCATTTCATCACATAAAAGAGTTGTGAGTCTGTTGCTCAATAGATAAGACACTTGGTCTACTTTCCCAGATATTTTCTAGATTCTTGCAATGATCTCACACTCATTCATCCCTAGTCAGACCCACTATTATGATTGGAAAAATCCCATATTTTTCTAGTCTCCATCCTTTTGTCTTCTCTCTCCCACTAAAAGTCACTATAATTTGATCTCATAATTAAGGCAAGTGGCTCAAAATTGTGTGACAAGATCCATTCCATAGTCCCATAAATATGGCCTTCTGTATATAAAAATCTCCCTGATCAAAATAGAGAAAAAACACAAATCAATTGATCTATATGTCTTTGAGCTTGTCCCTCAAGCTCTCTATTTATTTTTCATTTCCATTTGTCATTTCATTTCATGCATGACAAAGATATAGCAGATTTTGTACTCATATCATGATAAATTTCTCTTGGTTGGCAAGATCACACATATGTCTTTCCGATCAATGAGTCACAAATCCTTCATTTGAACATTTTTTGCAGTATCGGCGAGACATGAGCCTAGTCACAATGATCAAAACACCACAAAGGATAAGAGGATTGCATAGTCGGGAAGATAGAGCCTATTGTTCCACCGATGTTGGTCCATCGGTATGAGCAAAGATGGCGGAGAAATTTTTTCAAATCCGGTCGAGCTCACAAGTCATACCGATAGACATCCCATCAATAAGAAACATATTTCCTCCTGCCGATAAAGCATGTGAACAACTATGTCAAAGAAAATTATACAATCGGACCAAATCCCTCAAGATCATCTTGATCACATTGGTCACACCGACGAAGACTTCATCGGGGAGAGACACATATGATCTCACCAACATCATGAGTGAGAAATTGAACTTTCATCGAGGAAATATACATAATCGGAATGAGTTACTAGGATGTCCCCAACTTTATGAGTCACACTGATGAAGAAAGTCTAGATGAAAGTCTTTCTGATCCACCTAAATGGACAAAGCAAGGGAAGAGACACATCAGAGGGACATCTAGAATCAAAATGAGTCCAATAGATCTCTCCAACTATGAAGGTCAAATCGATGGAAATCTCATCGACGAGAAACATGTCTTCTTTCGCTGATAAAGAAGGAGAACAACTATCAAAGAGACTTGTATAGTCGAAATGAATCACTCAATTCCCATCGATCTATTGGGTCACATTGAGGAAGGAAATTTCAAGGGGAGTCTTGCCAATCTGTTTGAATGAATAAAGTGATGGAAAAGATATATTGAAAAGACACGTATGATCGGATGAACCCCTCAGGTCTCTTTGATGATGAAAGTTATACCGATGAGAATAGTCTTGGGGAAATTCACACCGACCTTTCTTAGTTAACAAAGCATGTAAAGGAAACACATGGGTGAGATAATTGATATCGGCAAGAGTTATCTTGAGGTCCTCGATAGAGTAAAGTCCTCCTGATGCAGCGATATGCATGGAATAATTCATTGAGGAGACTCTCCACTATCATTGGGAGTCGCACTAAGTCTCACCGATTGTCCGAGAAGAATGAAAAAGAGTAAAAAATGACTAAAGAGGCATGAAAAGGAGAAGTATGACATATTTTCTTGGAGAAATGAAAGATTTTAGAGCTTAAAGAATTGATACATCTAGTGTTATTTCTCGCATGAGAAAAAAATTTAAAGGGAAAATGAATCAATTTTCACCAAAGGATTATAAAAGGGATAATTATTTTTACCCGAATATCATATTGAAGATATATACGTGTAGAAAAGTGAAAGTGAAAATTTCCAAAAAAAGGAGATTATTTTTTAATTAAATTTCATAGAGGGGATGAAGATTAAAATATTTAATTTTCCTACGGAAAGTCATTAAATATTTTTGGTAAAAGAAAAAGAATAATACTGAACAGATGTAGCGAACATACACATGAAGGGTCACAACTCTTCAAGATATAATGTATATATGCCAAATGAAATTAGAGGAGATTAGGATAAGAGTAAGAATAGTAGGAGTAGGTTAGAAAATTATCAATAGGTAGATTAGTTGCTGAAACAAAAAATTATGTTGTGTATTGCAAAATCCTTTGAAATAATATAATGGACAAGAAGGCTTTATTTGGTGATTTAATTACAGTGTCAATTGTTTGTTGAATTTATTGAAAATATTATCTGGTTGTCTCCAAGGTTGAAATTTCCTTATTATTTAAATTGATGTATCAAGGATATTTTCAATTTGTCAGAGCACATTTGTTTCTAGATTGTGTGGTTCAGTTGACTGGCTCCTTCAAGGAAGGATTAAATTCTTTTAATGAATCATAGTAATCTGGAAAAGGTCATTTGGATCAATAAGAAGAGCTTGATAATTACATTCTTGCACGTTTATGACAGGCATAAACTCATAAAAGTGTCAAGAAATTCGAGTTGTAACCATTAATTAAGTCATATACCACTCATCTCTTTACTCCATTAGCCCAAAAAAATTAGGCACTAGTCTTACCCATTTCATTTTAGAATTTTATAAAATCTTATTCAAACATTCACATCTCAAATTTTAGTAGTAGTTATTAAGATTTCATCTATCCCTCACTATTTTCCATTGTGGATAGATTGTTCAAGTAGGAATCACATAGTTCAAGTCTACATAATTTACATAGGTACACCTGCCTAGGTCTGGCAGAGCTTGAAGAGAAGAAGGCTCAAATACACCATTTGGCCTTGTTCATAAGCCAAAAACGTATCAAGAGCTTGGAAACCTCTTGTGGTTTTTAACCATAATTTTTGAGATCTAACACTTGGAGGGAGGGGTATCAAACAATCTTGGAGGAGTCTCAAAAAGGTACTTTATTGATCAAAGTTAGAGGATGTTTCATTATTTTGAGGCAAATATGTCTCTTTCTTAATAGAGTATGTCACACTTACACAAGACTCTTTAGATTGCAAGATTTTGTTTTCTTCTTTAAAGGAAGATGTAAAATCTATCGAATTCAAATCATTAGTGTTTTTTGTGATGAAATTAATGTTAAGCAAGGACTTCTCTATTTTTTCCAAATGATAACAATCAAGATCACTAGTGTCTATCAATTCAAGATGCACTATTGTTAAAATCAGCTTAGAGGAATCTTTTGTAAGAGTGTTGATGTTAAGTGAAGGCTTGTTTATATATATCAAAGGACAATAACCAAGACCACTAGTTTTTTCTTGTGTTTGAGGCTCTATAGGAACATAGATACCTTGTACTCTAGAGCCACATCCTTTTCCGCTATATCCAATTTGTTTCATAAGCTCATAACCTTTTCCATAAATCTTTTTTATTTCTTTTGGAGTTGGTGGTTGTTGATAGTCTATCTCATCGAAGTTTGTTGTGTAATTTTATTTTTCTTCTAAAGTGGTTGAGGTGGATGCTTTCAAAGTGTCTTCTATATTTTGTGTTGACATTACCATTTTTTCTTTGTCCTTGTCAGAGAATTTATTTATGATCTTGTATTCTCCCATGAATGTTGGTTTGAAACTCAATCATCCCAAATCATCTAGTGATATTGTTGTGAAGGGTTTAGGATATCTATCTTTTCTTTGTTCTTGTGTGGGTTCCACGTGTCTATTTGGTGTCAATGTGTTGAAAGGATTATCTTTGTTTTTCTCAATGTTCAAACAATTGTTTGGTTTAGCTTCAACTTCAAGTGTGTACACTTTTTTTTTGTAGATGTATTTCATTTTACGATGAAGAGTGGAAGAGACACCATTCATTGCATGAATCCATGGCCTACCGAAAAGGAAATTATATGAAAGATCATGAGGCATAACATGGATTAATGTTTCTAATGTGGCCTTATGAATTGTAATAGGCAAAGTGATTACACCAACCAGTCATTTTTGTATGTTATCAAAGCCATTAATAGATAAAGAGGTGGGTTGGATTTTTGATTTATTGACACCAAGCTTATCCAAAAGGTTTACACTACACACATTTAAGGTTGATTCATTGTCAACTAGGGTTTGTTTTATCCATGTGCTATTGTATTGAGTTATGATCATGAAAGGATCACATTATTTTTGCACTTCCAAAGGAGGGATTTCACTTTGGTGGAAAACAATGTCAGCATTTATTCCTTGAATCAGGGTTGCTATGTCATTTGGTTGTGAATTAGAAGGGATCAAAACTTGTTATAAGGTATTTTGAAGCATAGTGTGATAGTTAGGTGAATTTTGAATCAAGTCCCAGAGGGATATCTTTGCGGGATTATTCTTAAGTTGTCCAACAATATCATACTCATTTTCACTTTGTGAAGGAAAATGAGGGGGACCTGGTAGGATAGGATTAGGAAATGGGAGGGATGTTGAAGGCATTTGTCTTGGTTGCAGATTGTTCTTGGTGTTGATTGTATGAGAAATGGTATTGTAACTCAATTGTTGTGACACTTTTTTCTTAGGTGGTTCGAGGATAAGGACAGGTTTGTTTTGAACTTGGGGTTTTTGTGAGGGTGGATAAATGATGAGTTTAGGCTCCAAAGAGTACTCCAAGGGGTATCTAATGTGCATAACCTTAGAAGAATTATCGTTATTTTCATGATCTCTTAGTGAAGGGGAGTCTAATGTCACTTCATCATCTTCATCTAAGGAATTACTATTGTCAATGTTCTCATTTTCTTCCATCATGATATCCTCCATAGGAGGAGAGTTTTTAGGAGAACTACAAACCAAATTTTCTTGACATTCAAGGGTTGGTTCTTCCAAAATGACTATCATAATTGGGGGTCTCATCAATGGTTGAATTTTCTTGTTCATCAATGATGTTGTTGTCTTGTTCTAGAATTTTTTCTCTAGGGGAAGAGAGGAAATCAAGATTCCTATGATTTTCATTGATTAGATCTTCTAACATCACAGTATCATCTTCACAACTAGGAGATACACTAGGAGAAGAATAAATGTGATTGTCATGATCATTTACGGTTTCATTCCTTTTTTCTCTAATAGGATAGGTAGCAGAAGGATCAAAAAGAGGGTTGTCATAGATCTTAAAGTTTTGATCATCCAACACCAACATATCTTCACCTACACTTTCATCCTCTAGAACATTATCACAAGAGGTGAATATGTTGGGAGATGAATGAAGACTAATTGAAGTTTCTATGGTTGTTTCTTCATGTTCATCAATGTATTGTTCACTAACAGAGGTAAGAGGAGAGAAACAACTAGGACTCTCAAAACTCTCATTGATTGGTTCTTCTAACACCAAAATATCTTCTTCGCCAATAGGAGACATATTAGGAGAAGAACGAATATGATCATTAGGAATGTCCAAGGTTGTATTCTCTTTCACTAAAAAAATTGCATAGGGAGGGGATATGAATATTTTATTAGTGTGCCTAGAAAGGTAAGGGACTAACATTGTTTGACTAAAAGTGGAAAGAACTTTTAACCATCTCATGCAATGCTTTAATAACGGGGTGTTGGCAAGAAGTTGAGTCCACTTTTTTGCCATTTAGTGGAAGTGTTTTCCCTTATTTTTAGAGTTTGACACATTTGACCTTAAAATTTTAAGCACTTAGAGATGGAATCTTGGAAAATGTCATTGATAATAAAATGTATTACTCAGAGTCTAGTTTCCAAATATGTAATTTATTTCAATACCCAGATGATAAAAAAAAAAATTCAATAGGCGTTTCTAAAAAGCATTGTTTAAAAGTAATTTTTTTTTACCATACCATGCACATGCACGTCATCCATATTTTGACCTAAATAATCATATTTTTCTAAATCCTTTTGGGAAAAGATTTTTAACTCACTGAAGCACGATTTCCATATTTTTTTGTAATTTTTTATTGAATATTTTTTGTTAATTTTTTATTGGTCATATTTGGTGTTTTATAAAATCGCCATGTACATCACACATAAGATGACTTAAACTTCTGATTTTTTGAATTTTTTTTAAATTGAAAATAAATGTCTTAAGTATGCTTTCGTGCGATCCGTTCGTGAAAATGTTATGTTGACGAAAAGTTATTAAAATACTAAAAAACCCTGATAATTCAAGTTTATGGACTATTTAATCAGAAATTAAAGGAAAAATAAAAAAAATAATCCAATTGTAAAAAAAACTACTTATTTGGAATCTACAGTGTCTAATCTATAATGGGTTTTAATTTCATTTAAAAACTCTGCAAAAGAAGCCTTCAGACATATGCCCAAAGTCAGTATTTTTTTGTGACATTGTTAGGACCTTCAACTTGTAGGTCAAACTAGGTCTGGGGTCTAGGTTTGGACCCCCAAACCTTTTCCCAAACCTGTCAACAAAGCAAAAACCCGGCCTACATTTCAAATTTTAAAAAATGGGATCCCGTTTACTAAACGAGATCTTGTTTCCAATTCACCCATTGAAAACGGAATGGGATATTAGCGTATCCATTGAAAATGGAATGGGATTTATAAATCGGGATCCCGTTTCGTAAACAATATCCCAAGTTATTTTTTACCATTATTTTTTATTTTACTATCAAAAAGGGGTATCTCAGGTCTGAGAATCATTTTGTATGGTTGTCTGCGACATATTCCCTATTTTCTATCACCTTTTGTCTTGTTGAAGCTCTTCAAGTAGGGATCTTTTTCAATTTTGAAAGGAGGCATTATGGGACGCCCTGACAAAAGAATTTTGTTGAATTGATACTTGTTTTCAAAGGAGGAAGATGAATTTTATTTAATTGCTACTTGTTTGAAGGAGGAAGAGAAATTTTGTTGAATTGCTATTTGTTTTCAAAGGAGGAAGAGAATTTTTTTTGAATTCGTATTTTCTTTTAAAGGAGAATGAAAATTTTAGTTTAATTGAGCTACTTGTTTGAAAGAGGAAGAGAAAATTTATGCATTTGGTATTTTTTTTCAAAGGATAAATCTAGGAATTTTATTTATTTGCTATTTGTTTGAAGAAGGAAGAGAAATTTTGTTGAATTCATATTTGTTTTCAAAGGAGGATGCAAAGAGAGAGAAGGAGAAATTTTGGATGTAGACGATGCAAACTTTCAAGAGGTGAATGTGTAAACTACTACGAATATACAAAATACTCCTGGTATGTCTTCAAATATCCCTTCTAATGCTATGGAGAATGTTTCAATACGCACAAGTCCAAAAACGTCTTCAAATCCACCTTTGAGCCTTATGGAAATGGTGTTTATTAGAGATTTTAAAGAAGCTGGATATAACAATGTTGACATTGATAATATTCATAGAGTTCAAGATTTGAGTCAATTTTTTTTTGAAAATAAAAATGAAAATCCTCTTAATGAAAATCAAAATGAAAACCGTTTTGTTATTGAAAATGAAAATGAAAATTAAAATGAAAATGAAGATGAAAATTGAAATGAAGATGAAGATGAAGATGAAGATGAAGATGAAAATGAAAATGAAAATGAAAATGAAAATCAAGATGAGAAAGAAAATGAAAATGAAAATGAAGATGATGAAAATGAAAATGAAAATTAAGATGAGAATGAAAATTAAAATGAAAATGAAAATGAAAATGAAAATGAAGATGAGAATGAAAATGAAAATGAAAATGAAGATGAAAATGAAAATAGTTTTGAATATCTTTTTTAAAAATTGAAAGTGATATTTTGGATAATCTTCCTGGTAAGATTTCATGGAGAGAAATAGGAACACATGCTGATAGATTATACAATCAATTTTTTATCATAAAAAACTTTCAATTCAATGTCAACTAATGATGTAATTAATGAGAATGTGGAAAATGAGAAAAGTAATGAAAAAGTTAGGGATTTTTGTTAAAACAAAGAATACAAGATCAATTAGTAAAGCATGTTATGTCTACTATTGCTAGTTCCATTTATTCTACTCGAAAAAATAGTAGATCTAAAGATAAGAATGCAACAAGAAGAGCTATAACAACTGCTATAGTTAATAAAGCAACTTTGAATAAAATAATGGTGAGAAATATTAGTGAAGTTTTAAAAAACATCCTAAAACATTGCTAAGAGCAGCTAAAAGAAGAAAAAGTATAGAAAATGATCCTATCAACCAATGTTGGAGTTTCAGTGGTCGACTCCCAAGGTCTAATATGAAATTGAATGTTGAAATTAAATATTTGATTGAAAAATATTGGCACGATGATACTAGGGTATCATCTAATGCTAAAGATGTTTTAAAATTAAGGGTGGGGTCCAAAGTTCACGATCCTCATCCAAAACACCTATTAGATACAACACAAACTAAAATTTATAGAAATTTTTGTGGTGATTTAGTGTTATCTGGTAATATTAAAATAAGTCAAAGGTCTTTTGAAAAATGTAAACCTTGGTATGTAAAAATTAATAAGCAACAAATATCTTGTTGTTGTAAAACACATGTTCAATTTTGTTATTTTTATAATGTTTTTCAATATATACATTGTACTTTGAATACTAACATGATTATGTAGGAATGTGGTATTACTATGCCACTTGAAACAATAAGGGAGTTTATATCAAGTTTGTTTTGTGAAAGATCTAATGGAAAATTATTTTATTTAAGTTCTTGTATTTATGGAAAACGCACTAGTTGTGTAAATCTTTAATTCTCAAGAGTTTTCATGCATGAAAGTGTTGATGATGATTTTGGAAAACAATTAGTTGATGTTAAACGATTTAAGAATGTTAACTATTCATTAAAAGATGGAAATATTGGAAAGCATTGTGATTTAGTTACAGAAAAAGTTAGTGTGCATGCATTCATATTAGAATTTAAGAATAAGATTGTACCAAAATATGAGATGCACTCTCAACATTCTCAATGGCTTGATGGCCAATTTCGCACATGTAGAAACACATTTCCAAGCAGTACTATACTTTCAGTGGTTGATTTTGCAAAAAAATATACTCTAGCTCCACAAGAGGAAATTCAATCATAGTATTATAATTCAGTGCAAGTAGCTATGTTTGTCCATATTGTTTATAGACATACAAATGATAGCAAAGAGAATGATAGAAAATTTTTGAGGGAGTATCATGTTTATTTGAGTGACAACCGGTTACACTCGTCAGAGCAAGTTCAATACTGTTTCAATATATTTTATAGAAATTTAAGAGAAATAGGAATCCAGATGACAAAACACCTTATATGGTTAGATAATTGTATGGGGTAGTTCAAGAATGCTTGTGGTAGTGATTTCAAAAAAATTACAAATTTTTGCTGGTTCCATGAGAAATTTATCAAACTATCACCCTTGTGCTAAATGGTTGTATGTTAGGGTTTAGGGGTTTGTCACCCTTGTTAAAATTTTCACATCTATTTGAACCCTTGCATTATTTTTTCATATTGAACCATTGTACCAGGTCACAAGTCATCCTAGTCATGACTTATGGCATCATGCCCATTTTCTTTACCGACCCTGCTGCCTAGGCATGTCGGTCATCAGGTGTTTTGTTTAAACTTTAAATATTTTTATGGTCGCCTTGAAATATTTCATCGTTAAAGACCTATCTCTTAAGTCTTTAAATTTACTAAGGGGTTGTTACCCATTACCTAGCCCATGGCCCCCTTTTCATGACTAAATTTAATCTCATGTGTAGAAACTTCATTCATTAGATTTAGTGATTAAATCTTGGCCATGAGTGCACACCACACAAGATTGAAATGACTCATCTTTGAAGGATTGTGTAGCTTGCACGCTTGTGACATATGTCCCTCTATAGGATGTGGGACCCAGTTTCCACCATCACACCCAATGTACTTGAGATGGATAATAAATAGTGATAATAAAGTGACATGGTCAAATCTCAACCATTGAGCACACATCGCGCAAGCTTGAAAATGTTATTTTAAAGTATGTTTTGCGGTGTGCACGATTGTGTCACGTGTGTCATTCTATCGATGGGGAAAGGATGGTGGGGCCCTCCAACAAATGAATTGGCTTCTGAATGTTGAACTCTTCATCGGTTGATGGGACAGTGAACTAAGGTGACATGGCTTCAAATAGTTTTGGCTTGATTAGAATCATCCGATGTGCCATACCGAAATCAGATCAATGGCTCTGATATACTGATGGGTCTTGATCTAAGTCATAGCATGCGTATCATGTAGAATATTAAATGGTCTCACCTAATGCCTTATGTGTTCTACATGATGGTGATGCATGAACTAAGTTGGTGGCACAAGGAGGCTAGATGGGGCCCATGGGTGACATGCATGTATTCTAATTGGGTAGTGTATCATTGGCACTTGCCATGTTACAACATGGAATTTTCAAGTGTTTTTGACTCAATCTGAGTCATTCCATAGGCCAACACACTAGTGCATCAATGACCTATATTCAAAATTAAGAACCAGCCATGTGATGGTTGTCTGAGCTCTGCAAATGGCGAGCATTAATGGTGTGAGCTCTTCAATGGATATCAATCTGATCTCCATGCATGTGAAGGTTTACTTCCTAGCGATCATGATGAATAGTATGTTGATTTCCATGTACCTAGGAATTAACGGTGGTGAAATTAATGTTAGCAAATAATCACTTGCTCACTCGTGCTATAATTGGAGCATTGATGATCACTTCATCAATTTTCTCAATAAATATGCATAGTGGCTATTCATTTGCACCATAGCGATTAAGGGTTTGAATTCCTCTTTGCTTCTATATTGAGTGGTTGTTGCTCCTGCAAAGGCTTTGAGTTTGAGTGCAAGATGAGCAAGTTGATTGCTTCTCTTTCACTAGTACGCAAGTTTGCAAGAATGAATACACAAAGATATCAAGAGGAGGTGCAACAACACGAAAAGACTACCCTTCCAAGTTCTCTTGGATTCAAGGAAGAAGACATGAGGTCCCTCCTAGGTGTTACTAGGTGTAGCTCTCAGCTCAAGGGTCAAGTTGCAAGAGCAAAGGTGGCAAACTATGGCAAGGAAAGGAAGTCTGTGGAGCGTAGAAGGAGCTCAAAGATCAAGCTGAGGTATGGTAATGTCTCTTTGGGTCAACAAAACTTGCCTATTGATGTCTCTGGAAACTCTAGTGGTGGTGACTCAGAGAGTGACTCTGATTACAACTACTTCCTCATGGCTCTGACTGAGATGGATGGCATAAACGAGGAGGTCCTCATAGTTGCTCCAATTATCGTGGTGGCATCGTGTGATAGTTCTAGTTCTGGTGCTAGGAATTGTGTTGATGAAGACAAGGTGGTGTTCTCACCTCCCACTAAGGTGAAAACGTGAAGTGAGCGTCTGTATCGTGGTCGTTGTGTTGCTCCAGGTTTCGAGTAATGATATGCTTTTTTGGGTTCTCCAATTTTGTTCTAATGTTGTTGTTTATTTTTGGGTTTGATGTGGACGTAAATGACAAAGCCTTGATGGCATTTTCTATGGATGTAGTGAAAATGACTCATAACATAGGTTGCTGCAAAATTTTGATTCCCTTGTTCAATAGATGATTACATCTAACTATCTGGGAATTTCAAAATGCGGATGAATTTTCATTTTGAAATGAAATTTTGCTAAAATGTAAATGCAATGAGACCGAAGCTTTTTGCTCTCTTATCCTATAAAAGAGATTTCAAGGCTCATTGTAGTAGTTGTATTTTTGAATCTTGAAGGTCTAGGTGGTGCATATTGAACACATATAATGCAGAATTTGGGATGAATTGGCTTATGTATATGAGATAGTCTTAATAGGTCTTATGTAATTACTGATATCAAAACAAATCTAAAAAAAATAAGGTTATTTCTCTCTTGTGTGTTGTGATAGATTATGAATGAAAGTATCAAGTGTAGTTTCATTTGTCTTCAATAGTTCATTTGAATGTATGATTCTATTTCTTTCCTTAAATTAATGAGTTAATCAAATGGAGAAAGAATTTGAAGTTTTTGATAATGTACTAAGGATCTCATAAGGAGTGATACTTTGAATACTCTGAAGTTTTATGATGTAATGCATTGTGAGAATCATCCACTGATGTTAGGGTTGAATATTATGTATGACTGAATATTTTATATGTGACTCCGACCCAATTTGATGAGGCACTGGCTAGTTCATTTGGAATTATTTTAAGAGGCTAAAATCAGAAAGCACCTACATGTGGATTCAAGGTCAGAACATTACTTAATTCAAATTTTATTCACTCTATGATGAAAATATCGTATGGTATTTTTATTCCTACAAAATATGTGGTCATTTGTATAGAGGTCAACCAAGCCTTTAATAAGTCCTATGTATTTGCAAGTTAATAGGAGCGTATTTGTGTAGTGAAGTGTTCTTACAATAGTGAGTATCAAATGAACACAAATAGGAAAATCCTCCTTGTTCCCACAGATCCTAAAGAGTAGGGGTAAGTGCCTGAAACATTTTACCCATTAGTTTTCCACAAGACTTGGTAATTATTGAATATAAGGACTAGCTATCCTTTAGGGAATTTGAAGGCTCTGCTAGAAAAGAGACCAACAAAATGGTGATTCTACTGGGGGTAACTTCTGAGAAATTTTAAAAATAAGCAATCCTAGGTTTAAATGGTAGTATCACAAAGTCAAGCATTTGGTGAATCTGAAAATTTGATTAAGGTTTTTAAAATTTTTGGACATGGGATGAGTTTTGTTACAGTAAGAATTAAAGAATTTATGAGTGACTCCGTTGTTGGAGAAGACCCAGAATGAGATTTTCTTTTAGAAGAATTTCATGTTGCTTGAAGTTTGTTCCTCTATGAAAACAAGTGGCGACTCTATCTAAAGAACCAATTGAATTGTGAAGAAGGCTTCCAGGTTCGCAAAATTTGTAGTCAAGAAGAAGGGTTAATAACTGCTACAAATTTTTGAGGTATTCTCATAAATCTAAAGAAAGCATTATTCTATTTAAAAGAAATTATGAGAAATTTTCAAGGCTTGAGATGATAAATGGTTCCCTATTAGATGAAATTACATTAACATAGGGAATAATAATAATAGTTCTTTTCATACTTCTAGTGTGTAATATCTAAAATGATTTGAGAAGTATAATTTATTCTTGAATTATTCCTCTGAGAAGGTTTTAAGGCATAATGTTTTCATCTATGTTTTAGAATTATGGTCAAATTTGTAAATGATGCAATCAATAGCCATGTGTCAAGTTAATGACAATTAAATATGGATATAAGAGGAGTTACCTATGAGGTAGAAAGTAAGAGTATGCAAGGCATACAATCTTCACCATGCCCTCCAACGGATTTTGTTATTGAAAGATATATGCCATTGGTTTTCAGTGGTAATAAAAGTTTCCCAAACCTGATTCCTAGAAATGCTAGAAAATGTATGCCAAAGTTTGTTGGAAATATGTGCCTCAATCTTGCTGACTTAAACCTCCTGAAAGAGTAGAAATGGTGAGATTCTTGGAATGTCTTGCTGATAAGAAGTTGTGTTCTAAAGTTTTGAAGGGATCAAATCAGTGTGACCTAGGACCTGTCTTGCCGACAGCAGTGATCAGCCCGACTTGAACGGTCAACGGAAGTTCCCCAGCTCTCGTCCGATGGATGAAATCAGACCGATGGGTGGTGATCAGTGAGAGTCTGGCTAATGGTTCTTTGTCAGGCTAACCTTTTTTCTTGGTGAGGCCTGAAAAGATCAGATTGATGGTAGAACTCAGAACGATGGGATTCAGATCGATGTAAGTCCTGTCGATGGATGACATCGGTGGAACCTAGGTCTTCGACCTAGCTCTGGATGTTCATCCTGAATGCATTGGTCTGCCCGATGGTTTGTGATTGGTGTGAGTCTCTCTGATGAGATCACATGTAGGGTACTTCATCAGTGGAATGTGAATCATCAAAGGGGGTTTGGAGAACCTACTCCGAGGTAGAATCTCAGCCCGATGGTCTCCATCGATGTGACTCTGGTCGATGAGTAAAGATAGAGTGTTTCTTTTGAAGAGATGTCGGGGAGACCTTGTGGATCATTGTAACCTTCTAGGTTGATGTTGATAGTCTTACTCATGCTAATGAACTTGAAGGTGAGTTGTGTTGAATAGAATGCTAACTTGGTTGAATGGGTGCTGATTATTGATGTGTTCAATGGTTATTGGAGAGTTATGCTAAGTGGAAAATGGCTGTCCATTGTTTGGTAAGACCAATAGTTTCACTGTAGGGAAACTAAATCGAACTGTTCTTGGCTGGTAAACAAAATATCATTTTTATAGAATTGATCAAAAGGTGATCGCAGGTTGCTATGCAACATACTGTGACAAAGGTAGGTTGTTGTTTTGATGGTTGATCGATTCGACAAGTCTATTGTATACATTGTATGTTGATGAGCATTGTAATGTGAAGTGATTTTGTTCTATGAAAAATTTGATTAGAGAATATTGTTGTTGTGAGATGACATTTGTGAAGGAGAGACTGAACATTATATGTAATTCAATTTACTATAATACAAGTGACTTTCTTTGGTGTGGTGGGTTTTTCTCCCGTAAGGGTTTTCCCACGTAAATCTGGTGTCCAGTTCTGTGTGTGGTTTTTTAATTATCCATTATGTTATTCCTGTTAATGTGCATCTTTAATGAGTTGTAATTGAAATTGAACCTTTTTTCTACACTATTCCCCTTAGAGTTAGCATTAGGAAGGTGATTCTGTACCTTTTCTTTCCTTACAAGTGGTATCATAGCCTAGCCAGTTGTGTTATCCTTGTGGGTAGGGTTGGTTTTTTGTGTTAATTCTTTTGTGGGTCTTGTAGAGGTGTCTGGTAATCTTGATTGTAGATTGATATGACAAGCACATCAGGAAGAATAGAAATTGAAAAGTTCAATGGTGGAAATTTTGAGTTTTGGAAACTCAAAATGGAAGATCTGTTAGTGGATAGAGATCTATGGACTGTTGTGTTTGGAAAAATGTCATAAAATATGAAACAAGAAGATTGAGATCTTGTAGACAAAAGAGCTAAAGGGTTGATTAGAATTTGTCTTGTAGACTCTGTGCTTATGAAAATTCATGAAGAGAAGACTGCAGTCTCTTTGTGGAAGAAACTTGGTGACATTTATTAGGGAAAGTCCTTGGTGAATAAGCTATTCCTGAGGAAGAATTTGTACTCTTTGAAAATGGATGAAGGAGCATCTATGGATGATCATCTGAATTTGTTCAATATGATCCTTGCACAATTAACATCTGTTGCTGTAAAGACTAATGGCATAGATCATTGTATGCTTTTGTTATGTTCCTTTCCTAACTCTTGGGATAATTTAGTAATGGCGATTGGGAGCATGAAAACCACTTTTAGGATGGAATATGTGGTTTCTTCATTGATGTTAGAATAAATGAGCAGGAAATCTTCTGAGATGGAAAAGGAGGCTCTTGTTGTTCATGGGAGATCGAAAGAGAAAGGAAAGAAGAAGAAAAAGAAATCAAAATCCAAGTCACAAGGGGAGATCAAAGTCTCCTAGAAATTAGTCCAAGGTGAAATTCTAGAACTGTGGGTAGCCTGGTCATGTCCATAATGATTGCAAAGAGGAGAAAAAGAAGAAGAACAACAACTCTTTGGAAAATCATACTTCTCAGAGCGATGGTCATGCCTTCATTGTAGCCTTGGAAACTTAGGAATCATATGATGTCTGGCTAATTGATTCAGGTGCGTCTTTTCACATGACATATCATAGAGAATGGTTTTTGAAGTATGAGAAATTTGATGATGGAAAGGTGTATTTGGCAAGTGATTCAACTCTCCAAATTGTTGGTCATGGAAGAGTCATAATTCAGTTTCTTGATGGAAGAATTAAGGGAATTGATGGTGTAATGCACATCCCAGGTTTGCCTCAAAATTTACTTTGTGTAAGCAAGCTGAATGATGCTAAAGTACAAGTTTCATTCTTGAATGGTGGCTATAAAATGACTAGAGGCTCAATGGTGCTAGCTAGGGGTGCTCGAACTGGTAACCTGTACAAGGTGGATGAACATGCTATCCAATATAACAGTGTCTCTAGAAATTCAAGCAAGGTTGCTCGTGTAGATAAGGAGACTGAAGTCCTTACAGGGGAAAATGCTTTGGAAGTGAAACTCCTAGTAGAGAAGACCATTCTCTGGCATCAAAGGTTAGGCCACATTGGTGAAAAAGGCTTAAACGTCTTCAAGAATAAAAACTTTCTAGAATGGCTTGATGATTGTAACCTTGAGTTCAATTTTTGTGAACATTGCATTTATGGAAAGCAACATCATGTTTCATTTTATTCTATTCCTCATAAATCTTCTAGTATTCTAGATTATATTCACTCTAATGTTTTTGGTTCATTAAATGTACCTTCATTATCAAAATATAGATATTATGTTTCTTTTATTGATGATTATTCAAGAAGGGCATTTGTATACTTTCTAAAAAGTAAATCAGAAGTGTTTAGTTGATTTAAAGAGTTTAAGAACTTGGTTAAAAGCTAGACTAGTAAGAAAATTAAATGCTTGAGGAAAAATAATGGCGATGAATTTTTTTCTATAGATTTTGAAAGGTATTGCAAAGACCGTGGAATTAAAAGGCATAAAACAACACCTTACACTTCATGGAAAAATGGAGTTGTTCAAAGATTGAGTAGGATGTTGATGGAGAGAGCAAGAAGTATGTTGAGCAGTGTTGGTCTGAAGCATAAGTTCTGGGCTGAGACTGTGGCTACAACATTTTACTTAGTGAATCGATCTCCCTCTTCGACACTTGTTAACAAAACACCTATGGAAGCTTGGTCTGATAAGAAGCCCTCTCTTAGATCTATTTGAGTCTTTGGTTGTGAGGAATATGCTTATGTGTGTGATATAATATATAAGCTGGAAAATAAAGCTGTAAAATGTATCTTCATTGGCTATGAAATTGGTGTGAAAGGATACAATATTTGGAATCCTATGACTGAAAAGGTTGTGTACAAAAAAAGTGTAATTTTACGAGAGTTGAAACCTTCTTCAGTGGATCTACATCTAGAGAAAAATAATGAAGAGAAAAAGGACATAGTTGAAATACTTCTAACTCCAGAGAAAGAGGAACTACGAATTGAAAGTGTACCTGAATCTGAGGAGAGCTCAAGCAGCTCTGAGAGTTCTAAAGAAGAACCACAACCTCAGTCTCTATCTATGAGGAGGCCTAAATGAGAGAACCAACAAATTGAAAGGTATGGTTTTTCCATGTTGGATAAAAAATGTGCTTATGCTTTGATTACAAATGCTGATGAGCCTAAGACTGTGAAAGAGGCAATTAAAATTCCTGATTCAAACTCTTGGTTGGAAGCCATGAATGAAGAAATGGAATCATTGAAAAAGAATCAAACTTGGAGTTTGGTTCCCTTGCCTAAAGGTTGAAAAGATGTTGGTTGTAAATGGGTATTTAAAAATAAAACTAGAATGGATGGCAATGTTGAAAAGTACAAAGCTAGGCTAGTTGCGAAGGGGTATTCCTAGATTGAGGGAATCGATTATGGAGAAATATTTTCTCCTATAGCTAAGTTGACATCTATCATATTTCTTTTGTCACTTGTAATAGCATATGATTTAGAGATTGAGCAGATGCATGTGAAGACAACATTTCTTCATGGAGATCTTGAAGAATAAATCTATATGTGCCAGCTTGAGCACTTTGTGGAAAAAGGTAAAGAAAATCTAGTTTGCAAGTTAAAGAAATCTTTGTATGGTTTAAAACACTCACCTAGAATGTGGTACCAAAAATTTGACACTTTTGTCTTGTCATTGGGATTTGTAAGATCAAAATCAGATCATTGTGTGTACTACAAAACTGAAAAATGATTGTGTTCTTATTATTGCACTCTATGTTGATGATATAATGTTCATAGGAAATGGTAATACTATGATTTCTAATCTAAAATATCAATTGTCTGCAAAGTTCGAAATGAAAGTTCTTGGTGCAGCAAGGTATATTATGGGGATATAAATAACTAGGGATAGAGAAAGAAGAAAGCTTTGGCTCAGCCAGAGTAAGTATGTCAATACTGTCCTGGAGAGATTTGGTATGAATGATTGCAAGTAGCTAGTTGTTCCAATTTTGCAGGGAACAAAGCTATCTGTTGAAGATTGTCCAAAATCTCCTACTAAGATGGAGGACATGACCACAATGCCTTATGCAAGTGTAGTTGGTAGTTTAATAAATGCAATGGTTTGTACAAGGCCAGACATTACCCAAGAAGTGGGAGTACTTAGTCATTTTATGGTGAATCCAAGAAGGACACATTAGGATGATGTGAAAAGAGTTTTAGATATTTGAAAGGTACATCTTAGTACACTTTGTGCTATCATGGTAACTCTTCTAAACCACAGAGATCTATTAGCATTCATGGATATGTGGATTCTGATTGGGCAGGGGACATTGGCAGTAGAAGATCCACTAGTGGATATATTTTCATTGTGAATGGTGGTGCAATTAGTTGGATGAGCAAGTGGCAGGCTGTAGTCGCTTTGTCCATCATGGAGGTAGAATACATGGCAGCTACACATGCCTGTAAAGAAGTAATATGGTTAAAATGTTTGTGTTCTAACATTGGGTTTGATGTAGGGAAGATTATAATTTACTGTGATAGTCAAAGTGTTATTTCTCTGGCGAAAAATCCTACTTTCTATGACAGGACTAAACACATTGATGTGCAGTATCACTTTGTTCATGACATGGTGGAAGATGGAAAGGTAAATCTGGAAAAGGTGGATACTCTATGGGCCTTGGTGCCCATGAATCTTAGTAGCTTCTTGGTGCTCTGGAGGTTTCAGTAATATCTTCATCAAGTGGGAGTTTGTTGGAAATGTATGCCTCAATCTTACTGACCTAAACCTCTTGAAAGAGTAGAATCAGTGAGAGACTCTAAGAATATCTTGTCGATAAGAAGTTGTGTTCTAAAGTCTTGAAGGGATTAGATCGGTGTGACCTAGGACCTATCTTGCTGATGATAGTGATGAGCCTAACCTGAATGGTCAGCGAAAGCTCCCCATCTCTCATCTGATGGATGAAGTCAAACCGATAGGTGGTGATCAGTGAGAGTCTGGCTGATGGTTCTTCGTTGGGCTAACCTTGGTTCTCGGTGAGGCCTAGAAAGATTGATTTGATGGTAGAACTCAGACTGATGGGATTGGGACTGGTGTAAGTCCTACCAATGGATGGCATTGGTGGAACCTGGGTCTTCGGCCTAGCTTTGGATGTTCATCCTAACTGCATTGGTCTGCCCGATGGTTTGTGACAGGTGTGAGTCTCTCTAATGAGATCACATAAAGGGTACTTCATTAGTGGAATGTGAAATGTCAAAGGAGGTTTGGAGAACCTACTCTGAGGTAGAATCTTAGCTTGATGGTCTTCATTGGTGTGACTCTGGCCGATGAGTACAGTTAGAGTGTTTTGTTTGAAGAGACATCGAGGAGACCTTTTAGATCATTGTGACCTTCTAGGTTGATGCTGATAGTGTTACTTAGGCCGATGAACTTGAAGGTGAGTCATGTCGAACAGAATGTTGACTTGGTTGAACGGGTGTTGACTATTGATGTGTTTGATGGTTACTGGAGAGTTGTGTTGAGTGGGAAATGACTATCCATTGTCTGGTAAGATCAACAATCGCTCTGCAGGGAAACTGAATCGAACTATTCTTGGATGGTGAACAAAAAACATTTTTCACATAATTGATCAGAAGGTGATTACAGTTTTCTATGCAATGTACTATGACAGAGGTAGGTTGTTGTTTTGAAGGTTGATTGATTCAACAAGTCTATGGTATACATTGTATGCTGATGAGCACTGTAATGTGAAGTGATTTTTTTTTTGTGAAAAATTTGATGAGAGAATATTACTACTATGAGCTGACATCTATGAAGGAGAGTCTGAACATTGTATGTAATTCAATTTACTATAATACTAGTGACTTTCTTTGGTGTGGTGGGTTTTTTTATCTCGTAAGGGTTTTCCCACATAAATCTGGTGTCTAGTTCTGTGTGTGGTTTTTTAATTGTCTATTCTATTATTCATGTTAATGTGCATCTTTAATGAACTATAATTGAAATTGAACCTTTTGTCTACATAATTTCCCTTAGAGTTAGCATTAGGAAGGCCATTCCACACCTTTTCTTTCCTTACAAAGTTCATAGGGAAAAGCTCTGAATCTACCTATAAACATGTGCAAACATTTATGGATGTAATGGGGGATTATGAAGTAAATCATGAGGATGTTGTCATGAAACTTTTTTTTCAAACTTTAAAGGATGATGCCACGGATTGGCTCTCATATTTACCAGCATGCTCTATAGCTTCATGGGATCAGCTTAGGATAGCCTTTGTAGAGAAATTTGGTGAGAATAAACCCAAGTCTGGTAAGAAAGAATTTTATGGACATCCATAAAGAGGAAGATGAGCTAGTCCCTTATTTTAATCTTAGATTTTCCAAGATTATAAGGGACATCCATGAAAATATAAGGCCAAAATGATGTTGAGTGTTTAGTTGTGTATTTAGGTGCATTTGACAAAAATATGAGCTATCTATTAAGCTATAAAGAGCCCACAACACTACTCCAATCTTATTAGACAACTATGGATATTGAAAACAATTTGAAGTATTCAATAATGAAGGGATGCCCAAATGTTAATGCTAGTTATTCTGGCACATCCTATGCAAACGTAATCAGTGAATCAACTAGTGAGGAACAATACAAAGAAGTTAAGACCCTTTCTATCCCATTTTCTCCATCACCACAATATGTTGATTAGGGCAAATCTCAAGTGAACTGTCCATAGGATGTAAGTAATGTTGATCACATGTCTTGTGCTAAAAGATTATGTGATATGAAGAGAATTCAATGTGAATTATCCCATGATTTTTTCCATAGATTTGTGGATGTATTGTTAGAAATAGAGGAAAGTGTCAGGCCTAAAGAGTCAATATGCATTGACTTATTTTGTGAAATATACAAGTCAGGAACAAGTATGTTGCCAAAGGAATTGAAGCCCGAAAGTCTTTTCCAAGTAGTTGAATGGATCAAATTGGTAGAAGGAACTAGAAGCAACCATGTGAGACATCAAATGCTTTGAAGTAATAATGGTTATAGACCTTATAAGCAAGAGCAAGAAATGATGCAAATAGGTGAGTTAGATAATTCAAAATATAATGATTGCAATTTATTCACCAGTAATTTGGGGGCAAGTCATTACTTATGTGATGAAGAGAAAGAGGAGAACCCTTGTTGTAATGTAAGATTTGATGCATCTGAATCAAGTTCTTGGGATGTACTAAAGGATGAAGAACTGGATGAGATCCGATTGATTGCACCGATGGGTCATTCAGTAATGGATATGATTCCAATGCTAATGATTATCAACCTTCTGCAAATGATCAAGATATTGATGCAGAGAACTATGGTTTTCATTCTAAGGGGTTTGAATGTAGTCTCACTATTGATGGATTCTCATGTTATGACGAATGTGATGATACTAAATCATCTCTTTCCTTTTTTGAATATGATAATGCCTACCAAATGAATGTAGATCCTCTTATATGGCTTTGCAGGGATTTTGAGTATAATGATAGGTTGCAAGGTTTGCATCCTTCAATAGAGGGAGCAGATTCTTCCTTGACTAGATTGAATATAGTGGATAATCCCCACTTTGATGAACCTTTTCCCATGACAATTGTTAAAGAAGAATCCCCTATTTGGTGCAGGGATAATCCACTTTTTGAATAATTTAGTGATACTTTGGATGTACGATTAGAACAAAGTTGTGAGCAGTGTACTAGCAGGCTCATTGATGGTAACCCCTATGAAATTATCACATTTGGAATTACTGTGGAGGATGAGATTAACAAACAGGGGGAGATTAGATTCCTTGAGTGCCTTTCCCAAGAATATAGTTATTCCCATGAAGTTAACTTGAACATACTCCAGTCACAAGAAAAGGAGCATTCTCAATTTGATAATGATGAAGAGTATAAGCATATAAGTATCAATGATCGGTATGTAAATGTTAAGTTTCATGGCAAGTGCTGGGAGAAAGATGTGTATTATGATGCACATATAGATTATAGATCTGCAGTAAGACTCACAAAAGATGAATGGTAATATGACCCATATATAGGGCAATTGAATTGTGTTGAACATAATGTCAGCCAACATGAGTATGTGATCAAGTTTTTTGCTGATGCTCCTCATATTTTGGATACCATTATGAATTTTCTCCCACTCAACAAGGATGGCATTTATGTGAACCAAGGTGAATATTTTCTTGCATCTATCCATTTCCTTTCTAGTTCTTCAGAAGACTGCTTGTCTGGTTTGATGCATAGTGTTGTTGAAGGTTTCAAATTTGATATACAGAGTGAATGCAATTAGGTGGAATATGGATGTTTCCTTTTTCCATTACAACTTGAGAAGCCAAAGATTGATAAGCAATGCAGTTGTGAGGAAATTGGTATTTTTCAAAGTAGTACAAATTGTTGGAATTTTCCTGACATTAGTATTTATCCAATAGAGGTATGTGAAATAAGGGCCTCTAACAAAGATATGATTTGGCTCCAAAGCTTGGAGGGACTTGGAACACCGAGCTCAAAAATTGAGGCTAGTGGAACTAGATGAATTCTCTTATCAGGAATTTTGCACAATATTGTAAATTTTATACATAGGTGTGGTTTGTTCTTTTCATGTTGTGTATGTTTGTCTTGTCCGGACAAGCTCCTGGTTTTTTGTTTTGGGTTGGTTTGCTTGTACCTAAGATCTGGATTCTCACCATACCCATCAAGGGTATGCATCCCCAAGTTGGAGCCACCGGTAGTACTTTTTAAAAAATTACAAATTTTGGCTGGTTCCATGAGAAATTTGTCAAACTATCACCCTAGTGCTAAATGGTCATATGTTAGGGTTTAGGGGTTTGTCACCCTTGTTAAAATTTTCACATCTATTTGAACCCTTGCATATTTTTTCATATTGACCCACTGTACCAGATCACTGGTCATCCTAGTCATGAATTATGGCATCATGCCCATTGTTTTTATTAGTCCTATTGCCTAGGCCTATCGGTCATCAGGTGTTTTGTTTTAAACTTTAAATATTTTTATGGTTAGCCTCTAATATTTCACCATTAAAGACTTATGTCTTAATTCTTTAAATTTATTAAGGGGTCATTACCTGTTACCTAGCCCATGGCCCCCTTTTTATGACTAACTTTAATTGCATGTGCAGAAACCTGGTCCGTCAGATTCAATGATTAAATCCTGGTTGTGAGCGCACACCGCGCAAGATTGAAATGACTCATCTCTAAAGAATTGTGCAACTTGTACACTTGTGAAATATGTCCCTCTATAGGATGTCGGACCTGGTTTTCACCATCACTCTCGATGTGCTTGAGATGGATAATCAACGGTGATATTAGAGCGACATGATCAAATCTCAGCCATTAAGCATAGACCGTGCAATCCTGAAAATGTTATTTTAAAGCTTGTTGCACGATGTGTACGATTGTAACATGTGTGTCAATCTGCTGGCAAGGAAAGGACTATGGGGCCCTCCAATGAATGACTTATCCGACTGGTGAAATCTTCATCAGTTGATGGAACGTTGAATGGAGGTGATGTGTCTTCAAATAGTTTTGGATTGATTAGAATCATCTGATGTGCCACATCAAAATCAGATCAATGGCTCTAATATACTGATGGGTCTTGATATGAGTCATAGCATGTGTACCACACAAATTATTAAATGGTCTCACCTAACACCTTGAGTGGTCTGCCTAATGGCAATGCGTGGAATCTATGGTGGCACAAGGAGGCTAGATGGGGCCTATGAGTGACATGCATGTATTCTGATTGGGGAGTGTATCATTGGCCGATGGGCCTTCCATGTGACAACACATAATTTTCAAATGTTTTTGACTCAATATGAGATGTTCCATAGGCCAACACACCAGTGCATCAATGACCTATATTCAAAATTTAGAACCAGCCATGTGATGGTTGTTTGGGCTCTGCAAATGGCGAGCATTAATGGTGTAATCTCTTCGATGGATATCAACCTGATCTCCATGTGTGTGAAGGGCTCCTTCCTGGTGATCATGATGAATAGTATGCTGACTTCCATGTACCTGGGAATTAATGGTGGTTAAATTGACGGTAGAAAATAATCCCTTGCTCACTTGTGCTGCAATTGGAGCATTGATGATCACTTCATCAATTTGATCAATAAATATGTGTAATGGTTATTCATTTGCACCATAGTGATTAAGGGTTTGAATTCCTCTACACTTCTATATTGAGTGGTTGTTGCTCCTGCAAAGGCTTTGAGTTTGAGTGCAAGATGAGCAAGTTGATTGCTTCTCTTTCATTGGTACACAGGTCTACAAGAATGAATACACAAAGATCTCAAGAGGAGGAGCAACAACACAAATAGAATGCCCTTCCAGGTGTTGTCGGCTTCAAGGAAGAAGACATGATGTCCCTCTCGGGTGTTGCTAGGTGTAGCTCTCAGTTCAAGGGTCAAGTTGCAAGAGCAAAGGTGGTAGATTGTGGCAAGGAAAGGAAGTCTATGGAGCATGGAAGGAGTTCAAAGACCAAGCTAAGGTATGGTTGTGGCTCTTTGGGTCGACATAAATCTGCCATTGATGTCTCTGGTAGCTCTGATGGTGATGACTCAAAGACTAACTCTGATTACAACTACTTCCTCATGGCTCTGGTTGAGATGGCTGGCATAAACGAGGAGGTCCTCGTGGTTTCTCCAATTACTGCAATGGCAACGTGTGATAGTTTTGGTTCTAATGCTGGGAATTGTGTTGATGATGATAAGGTGGTGTTCTCATCTCCCACTAAGGTGAAAATGTGAAGCGTCCATCTATACTATGGTCATGGTGTTGCTATGGGTTTTGGGTAATGATATGGTTTTTTGGGTTCTCGAAACTTTTTTTGATGTTGTTGTTGTTTCTTTTTGGGTTTGACGAGGATGTAAATGAAAAATCCTTGATGGAATTTTGTTGCAGATGTGGTGACACTAACTGGTAACGCAGGTTGTTGCAAAATTTTGATTCCCTTGTTCAACAAATGATTACATCTAACTATCTAGGAATTTTGAAATGTGGATGAATTTTCATTTTGAATTTTTTTTTGCTAAAATTTAAATGCAATGAGCCTGAAGCTTGTTGCTCTCTTATCCTATAAAAGAGATTTCAAGGCTCATTGCAACGATCATATTTTTGAATCCTAAAGGTCTACGTGTTGCATATTGAACACATATAATGCAAAATTTGGGATGAATTAGCTTGTAAAAATTGTCTTGGGTGGGTATGTATATGAGATAGTCTTAAAAGGTCTTATGTAATTATTGATATCGAAAAAAATCTAAAAAATTCAAGGTAATTTCTCTCCCGTGTGTTGTTGTGATAGATTATGAATGAAAGTATCAAGTGTAGTTTCATTTATCTTCAATAGTTCATTTGAATTTATGATTCTATTTATTTCCTTAACTTAATGAGTTCATCAAATTCTTGAGAAAGAATTGTAAGTCTATGATAATGTACTAAGGATTTGATAAGGAGTGATACTTTAAATACTATGAAGTTTTATGATGTAATGTATTGTGAGAATTGTTCACTGATGTCAGGGTTGAATATTATGTACGACTGATTATTTTATATGTGATTCTGACCCAATTTGATGAGACACTAGCTAGTCCATTTGGAATTCTTTTAAGAGGTTACAATCAGAAAGCACCTACATGTGGATTCAAGGTCAGAACATTACTTAATTCAATTTTTTTTGTCTGAGATGAAAATCTCGTATGGTATTTGTATTCCTAGAAAATATGTGGTCATTTTTATAGAGGTCAACCAAGACTTTGACAAGTCTTGTGTATTTACAAGTTAATAGGAGTGTATATGTGTAGTGAAGTGTTCTTGTGATAGTGAGTATCAAATGAACACAAATAGGAACACCCTCTTTGGTCCCATAGAGCCTAAAGAGTAGGGGTAAAGACCTGAAAATTTTTACCCATTAGTTGGCCACAAGCCTTGGTAATTCTTGAATATAAGGACTGGCTATCCTTTATGGAATTTGAAGGCTCTTTTGGAAAAACAACCAACACCTATAATGTTCTATTGTTTTAGTAGGGTTCACAAGGAACTTAATGTCGAGCATATATGGAGTGTTTTTGAAGTTGGGCATGGTAAAGGAGAAAATGATGGAGCCGGTGTGTGTGTTAAAATAATTATTTCTAGAGAACAACTAAAATTTGATGATGCATGTGGGATTGTGGATTGGTGCAATACAAGATTATATGCACCTGGTTCAAGTGAGTACTCTATAGTTCGTTGATTCTTTTGGTTGGTTGAAGAAGAGAATATTCTACCTAGATTTGACTATGAGACAATCAATGGATCTACTAAATGGAATTAATTTAGGAGTTCAACAACAAGCACATGGACTATCTAAACATGAGAGCTTGAAATTTTTTGTTAGTTTTTTATCTCAGGAGATTGGGAAGCATGTGAAAATACAGAATGGGTTGAAGAGTGAGAGAAAATATCATTGAAACTTGCACAAGCACACAGTCAATATGAAAGAACTATTGAAGAAAATGATCAAGTGTTTGCATCTGAATACTATGACTGTGTTTCAAACCTTGTACAAGAAGGTAATTTAATTTAATTTATTTCATTTTATTTCACTTTATTAAGTTATTTTGTAATACTAAATTATTTATATGGATACACATAAGTTAATAACTCATTTTTTTTGCAAGACATGTGTATGTTATTGTTGCACCTGAGGGGAATGGATAAGAAACAAAATATTGGTTGTCTCATTGTGTGGACACTAAACATAAGTTAATAGCAACTCGAGAATATGATGATGGCTATCATTATCCAACAGGTACGGTGATCCCCTTAAGAAATCCCCTTAAGCAAATTTTGATAACAAGTTTTTGATCCCCTTAAGAAAATTTTTAGAACAAGTCTTTGATCCCCTTAAGAAAATTTTGAGAACTTATTTAATAATGGTTTTCATGTTTTCCACTAGGATCACTAGTGGTTGTTGGCATTTGGAAATGAAAATACCTAATAAGTAAGAATGGTCTACCTACATTCGAAGATTATGAAACACATAAAAAATATTATACACTATTCACATTTGGTGGTGGAAACAAATATAAAACTAGATTGGTATCATGGAAGACTTGCAAATAAAGTGCTATGGACAATTTCTATTGAAGAGAATAATGCAATCATAGATGCATTGCGAAAAGAGAGGATGGAGATGGGACAATGGAATAATTAAATGTAGGTAAATATACTTTTAGTTTTATATTGTCCTTTTAAATAGATTAAATACATGTTTAGATTGAAAATGCCTTTTTATAGATCCTTAAACCATCATCACAAAGAGAGAGTCCATGCAGATTCAACGTAGACAATATGGAATACTTAGTAAAAATAGGTAATTATTAGTTAAATTATATTTAAATACATGTTTTGATTATATATTGGTATTTCTTGTACATTAATAGTTAAAATTGATTTATTATCATTTTTTATATCCTTAATCCATCATCATATTGATCCAATACTTTGAAACAAAAAGGAGAGGATGTAGACTCAACCTACACACATGTGTGGAATACTTTTAAATACAGGTACTTGAGTTGTGTAGAAATAGATAGTTTAAAATATTTTAAAATATGTATGTTTGGATGATTTCATTGATATTGCTTGTACCTTTTTGATATCAAGTGGCATGAAGACTTGCTACATTCCTGGCACAAATTTGAGATGTTCTTGAGATGACATAGCCAGATTTTGTAAACATTGTGGATTAAGGGGATGCAAGAGGATGGATTAAAGGGAGTTGATAGAATGACTTTATGGAATGAAAGAGGGTCAATTAAGGGGAGTTGAGAGAATGACTTAAAGGGATGTAAGAGGGTGGATTAAGGGGATTTGAGAGAATGACTTAAAGGGATGAACCTTAAACCATTAACCCATATAGATTTGTTATTCTAAGCATCTCATGAACCCTAGAAACCCTAAACCCTAAACCATAGGACCTAAATCCTAGGAGATAAACCCTAAACCATTAACCCATATATATATTTTATTCTTAGCATCTCATGAACCCTAAAAACCATAAACCATAAACCATAGGACCTATAGCCTAGGAGATGAACCCTAAACCATTAACCCATATAGCTTTTTTATTCTAAGCATCTCATGAACCCTAGAAACCATAAACCATAAACCATAGGATCTAAAGCCTAGGAGATGAACCCTAAACCATTAACCCATATAGATTTGTTATTCTACGAATCTCGTGAACCGTAGAAACCATAAACCATAAACCATAGGACCTAAAGCCTAGGATATGAGCCCTAAACCATTAACCCATATAGATTTGTTATTCCAAGAATATCATGAACCCTAGAAACCCTAAACTATAAACCATAGGACCTAAAGCCTAGGAGATGAACCCTAAACCATTAACCCACATATATTTATTATTCTAAGAATCTCATGAACCCTCAAAACCCAAAACCATAAACCATAGGACCTAAAGCCTAGGAGATGAACCCTAAACAATTAACCCATATAGATTTGTTATTCTAAGAATTTCATGAACCCTAGAAACCCTAAACCATAAACCATATGACCTAATGCCTAGGAGATGACCCCTAAACCATTAACCCATATAGATATGTTATTATAAGCATCTCATGAACCCTATAAACCCTAAACTATAAACCATAGGACCTAATGGCTAGGAGATGAACCCTAAATAATTAACCCATATAGATTTGTTATTCTAAGCATCTCATGAGCCCTAGAAACCATAAACCATAAACCATGGGATGTAAAGCCTAGGAGATGAACCTTAAAAGATTTGTTATTCTTAACATGTTTTTTGTGTACTTTATAATGATGTTGCTCAATTTCTCTCATTTTATTTTGGAATATGCTTTCAATAATTTATCCTTTTCTTGGACACTTTGAAAACCTAGGAATATAACAAATTAAATTATAAAGTTCCACAAACTCTACTTGATAAGGGTATCTAAATTGATCTATTTGGGGAGGTAGTTAATACAAATGCATTGAACTTATGAATTTCCATAATAAATGTTCACTTAGATAAAGTTTTATTATGGAATATTTTTAAACATATTTTTAGGTGTTTCATTTCATCATTTAATTGTTATGATAAATCTAGAGCACTATTCATCATAGAAAGAAGGGATAAATAATTAGTACCAAGTGACAAATATCTACTACCCTATCTATATGTACTTATTCTTGAACTACATGTCCATGAAAATAAACATGCTTGATTAAAATCCAAGGAAATGGTTGATGGCCTAATATATCTTTTAGTTTTTAAGTAAATTCTACATCATGTAGACCACATTGATTGTCCTATATTATACTCTTCTTTGATCCCCTTAATACGTCGTATTAGGACCCCTTAAGACATACCCTTAAGACAACCTATAAATTATGTTTAGTTTATAGAATTTATTAATTCTTTTGTTCTCTAATCTTGTATGTTATTGTTTATTTCTTAAAATTTCATCCTTTCTGATGTGTAAACAGATCACCTATGTTTGTAGATTTTTCTTCTTATTTTATTAGATGTAACCTATGTATTATGACCCCATAAGACATCCTTTTAGGACCCCTTAAGACATCCTATCACGACCCCTTAAGACATCCCATTAGGACGTGAATTGAATAAGCTCATTGACTAATTATTGCTAATTATTGAATGTACATATCATGTATGGATCACTAAATTTGCAAAGTACAAATATTAATATGTCCTATTAATTTCAACTTTAATTTCATATTTATATTTAATTTCACATTAATGTCCTATGTACTAATGTCTTGACTATGAACATAAATGCATAAATGTACATGTGTAAATTAAAATTGAACAACAATAAAGCTCATCATTACAATATATTAAGTGCATGAAATAAAGTCCATCAGAGTACAGCCCATGAAATAAAGTCCAACAAAGTACTTGACCGATGAAATAAAGCGCAGCATGGTACATGAGAAACCAAATATGTGGTCCATGAAATAATCAAATATAACCCATAAAATCATGTTTAGGTCATGTATCATCTCTATAATCAAGAGACCTCTTCACACCATGCAGACTATGTGGATGACCTAAAACACTCTATACAAGAGGAAGATGAAATCAGATGTAAGACGATGAAAAATGATTTAATGACAATTTAATTTATAATTCATCATAAAATTAGATTACCATCATATCTAGATCTAGATGCTCTAGTGCACTTGGGCCAACCTCTAAATTATCTACATCAATCTACATATACAAGACAAAGAAATTTGAAATTAGATTTAAGTCTACAATTAAAAATGATTGAATTCAATTTAATTTATAATTTATCATATTTAAATTGTACCATAATTTGAGGTTGTGCACCCTCTACTCTAGGACCTGTTTATACATGCTCAGCTACAAGATGTGTCTCATGATATAAAAGAAAAATAATTTAACATGTATGAGCTCATATATATATAGATATAGATATTCAATATTAAATTTAATCAAAGTTATTGAAAACTTGTGTAATTTGTAATTGAATTTAAATATAATAAAAAAATTAAATTACCATGATATATGGAGCTTGCTCTGCATGCCTTCCTAGAGGTGTAACTATGATTGATTCATGGTAGAAATTAACACTAACAAAGTCCTACAAGATCAAATTTAAAGCATGTATACTTGAATTAGATTAAAATATATATATATTCAAGTTTGCACATTTTGTGTAGAAACCTTTTTAAACAGCCTGAAATTCAAAGGCATCACGAGTAGCGGCAACATCTAATGTTTTTCCAATGCCCATTCTCATTTTCCTATCAACTTAGACATACATATAGACATTTAACATTTATAATATTTACAAACTTGTACATGCAAATTTGATAAATAGTGAATTCAAAATTCATAATTGTAACTATAGTAATGCGCTTTTTAAAAAATTTACAATATAAATGTACCTACACATGATCTACAACACTTGAAAATGGAGGATCACTCGACAACCCCTCAAGTGGAATCAATGTGGAAGTCAATTGACTCCATTGAACCAACATAAATATTTAAAACATATGTTCATGATTGTTCATTATAAATTTAAAACTCAAATTAAAAATTATTTCATATATAATTTAAAAAATTGAAATCAAAATGTTTCCCATAAGGGTTTCCGACTAGGATTGGTCTTGACATATGTACTCATGGTGCAGATGATTGCCCCATCGTTAGTGTCATCTGTCCACCAAACAGTTTGATTGTTAAAATGTATTGCAAACTTTTTTTGATATATACTTTCATTAAAATTCTTGTAAATTCAACATGTAGATGCATATTGATGCATATGTCACACTATCCTCATGGTGATGGTATGTAGTAATAGATTATACAAATGAATTGAGGCAACCAGATGATCCACCAGAATCTCCACATCCACCCGAACTGGGTTTGGCCTGATCGGGTCCATAGCATAACTGGTGGAAACTAGTACATACATGTGGTCTTGACATTCATGGACTTGTACTAGGACCAACTCCATAAAACACTCCACCATCATCATGTTATGTATGCTCCCTACCCACTACTACAAAAAGCATGTTGATCAAGGTCTCCTACGAACGTACTAAGGGATCCTAATGTCGATACCACTGCCTATTGATGTACATGTGTGGGAATGGAAGGTCCAAGAGTACCAACAAGGGGTTGCACATGCATGGGGCATTGGGATCAACCCTTACCCCTAACCTCTATTGTGGCATGCCACCACCAACACTCTGAAATGATTTAAAATCAAAATAATTTGGCTTTTGCCCCATAAAAAAATCTACATATAGTTTCCTCAAAAAATATAATGGGACCTCCAGATTAGCGTGTGGTGGATTGTCAAATACCATATACCATCAATCCCAAAAAAGTGCGCTCATTTGTGGATGTATACACCACCTCATGGATATCCTATATTTATTGGGAAGAATGGGATGCTAAGTATTAGGGTCAATTAAATAAGGGGCTAGTTGGGCTTTTGTTATTTTTAGTTCTAAAATTCTTGATATGAGAGATCATCTGCATAAAATCATCTCATCTCCTCTCTATCTCGTCGATGCCTATGTAAGTCAAAATCGGTAGTCTGATGGCATCGACAATGTTTTGCATTTTAGATGCAAAATGTCACATAAAATGGAATCAATGCTTGATTATTCATAGCATTGATTTGGTTTTGAATGGATGTCACTTGTTCATTTATACATGCTTGCAATCACGCCTCATCTGATCCAGTGGGTGGTGGAGGTGGGATATGAGGTGGAGGGGGAGGTGGAGGTGGTGGAGCTAGAGGTTGCTTAGGTGTTGGATTGAGGATATTATAAATGTTAAATTTATCCATGATATCTATAGAAGTCTTTTAACCTACATTAAATTATACAAAATTAACATACAAACTTACAAAAATACAAGAAATAGTTAAATTTGAAACGTACATGCAAATTTGTTTAAATAGGATGTGCATACATATACATACACATACATGCATTTATTGAACATGAGAAAATGCATACAAATTTCAAAATTTTACATGTACATACATTTAACATGTCATATACGATGCATAATACATGCATACATCATTCAACTAGAAACTATGTGTACATACAAATTTCAAAATTTAAGATCTAAAACTATGTAATTTTAATACATGTACATACTAAAAAATATACATGAAACATTCACAAAAAGCTCATTTATGTCTAACACATATATATATATTACATTTTTCCAATAGGATAAATCACATGATCTAGTAGATAGTCATAAAATATATACTATTATAAACTCAACATTATAAGTTCATAAATTCAACCAAATTCATAAATTAATGTCACTAAAATTATCCATCCAACTATGTAATTTTAATACAATTACATACTAAAAAATAAACTTGAAAAATTCACAAAAAGTTCATTTATGTCTAACACATATATATATTACCTTTTTCCAACGGAGAAATCACATGATCTAGTAGATAGTCATAAAATATATACTATTATAAATTCAGCATTATAAGTTCATAAATTCAACCAAATTCATAAATTCATGTCACTAAAAATATCCATCCAACCTAAATCATAAATTCATCACTAAAATTATTCGTCCAAACAAATTCATAACTATAAGATCATTTTCTTAATTTATAAAGTGTTGTGGTTCTCTACTGCATCTCTTCATTTCTTTGTGTTTTCCTTTTTAGAATTAGAATTTCTCCTCTCCTCTAGCCATCGTTGATGCTCATCATAGATCCCATCCATAGCCCTAACAACATCAACAACAGTTTGCATCCTAGATGTAATCATCCTAGAAGGTGGTGTGATAAATTCTTCATTTTGAATAATGTTGATTTGATCTTGAATGGTTCTAACATTGGCATTGATTCATTCTTGCAAGTGAGCACCATCTATTCCAAGTGGTGGAGGTGGGGACTTATGAGGTGGAGTGGGTGGAGGTGGAGGTGAAGGTGGTGGAGATGGGGGTTGTGGAGGTGGATTACAAATATTATTGAATTGATCCATGTGATCTCTAAGATATAAATGAACCTGCATTAGATTTGTAATTTCACAATGTAAGATACATGTTTAGGAAATACCCTTTAAAAACCATTGAATATAAATGGCCTAATTGTTCATACAAATGATAAAATGTGTAAGCCTCATTTATGTCTAAGGAATGTTACTTGAATGAAAAAACAATTAACTATTAATAGAGGACAATTTATGAATGTGTTAGGGTTTACGGTTTAGAGTTTAGGATTTAGGGTTGAGGGTTTAGAAAACTTAGGGTGAAGTTTGGGTGGCCCTTGGAATAATGGTCTTGCAAGTTAGTGAAAAACATTTTCTTATGAAACAGTTGATTGGGATAGCTCTTCTTTTGACTAACCAACCTCTCATGAAATCCCATTCATATTATAATCTTGCACGATCTTATTATATTGTTAAATTTGGTTTCCTTAGGCAACTTCACCAAATTTTGAGAACTTCGTTGATCCCCTTAAGAAATGTCATATTAGGACCCCTTAAGACATCGGTTTATAGTTTAGGGTAATAGACTGACTAGTTTATGAATATTTTTTATTTTATGAATAGTCTGATTATTTTTTTAATAGAAACACATAAAATTATGTATTATTAAGAATGAGTTTTATGTATAATTTAACTTGATATTTTTTTAATTGAATATAAGATTATTTTATTTAATGTATGTTTTTCATTAATATTGATTGTATATATATATATATATATAAATTATATATGAAGTTTAATATATACTATGATAAAGTTGAATATTAAATGAATTTTATGATATAAAATATATAATAAAATTAGTTAATGTTGAATAGATTATAAAATATTTTGGATTGTTTGGAATTGAAAGAACCTAAAAGAAAGAAAAGAAAAATATTTAGATTCTTTTAGTTTCTAGGTAACTAGTGGAAATTGAAATTTTAGACTAAACTAGAAGCCTAATTAACAACTAATTGACTAGAATGAGAGTTAAGATTGTCAAAAGACAAGAGACAACACATGCAAACAAGAAATGGAAACAACACATGACTAAGAGATAAAAACATACAATAGAAATGACTACACATATTTGAGTAATTAAGTGAATTGGAAATGGATTGTGCAAGGATTTAGGAATTTTCTAATTAAATTTGCAAACAAACATTGAAAATTTATCAAGTGTATTGATCCACTAACTACACAAGTAAAGTTTAACATATATTGTTTTCTATTCTAATTATATATATGTTCATGTAACGTTTAATTCATTGTGTCTCCTGATGAATACACATTTAAATGTATAATATTTATCACATCCTATTTCATTGTCAATATTGAAACCTGAACCTAATTTACAATTCAAATACATTCAATTTATAACATTTAAGCAATGCAAATCAATTTTTTCCATTATCAAATATTCTTGAGCTTGAAATCAAGGTTTTCATTTGAATGCAAAAAAAAAAAATTGATTTCAATTTAGGGTAAATTAGCAAAAAAAAATTGAATTGAATTTAGGGTTTCAAAAAAAATCAAATTTTCAATGCAAATTTTTTGTTTCATTTCAAATTAGGGTTTTCAATGCAATTTTTTTGTTTTCTTTCAATTTCAAATTAGGGTTTTTAAATGCAAATTTTTTTTGTTTGATTGAACAATTTAAGCTTTGAAAGCTAGATTTTGTTCTTCAAATATGTTTTTTTTTGTTTCTATAGGGTTTCATTTCATTTTTTATTTTACCTCTACAATATATCAATTCTCCTATTATAGCTAAATTAAATACATGAAATGCTAAATAAATTGAAAAAAATAATGCTAAAACCTACCTTTCTATTATAAAGTTTTAAAAAACACTAAACAATCATAGATAGAAAAGGGGAGGCATACCTGGAGGTCAGAGGTCACTGCCAGTTATTTCCGCACACTTTGCTAAACTAGGATCCTAAGCTGCTAATGACCGAGTTTTGTTTTTTTTTATAAATAAATTCAATTTAAAAACGGGATCCCGTTTCTCGTCCATCAGTTTGGGATCCTTTGATAAATGGGATCCCAATTTTGAAAAAATGGGATCTCATTTAGCATTTAGGATCGGGATCCTAAAGCTAAACGAGATCCCTTTTTTAATAGTGGGATCTCATTTTTGCTATGCTAATTTCATTTTTTTGGCTAAGGCAAAAACTTCACGTTTCGTGGACTCAACTTCGTGATTTCACCCAATGTAAAAAATGTATATCCAAAGATGCAAAACATGTTTATCCAATGCATGCAAAAGTTTAAGAATGCAAACAATTTATATCCAAAAATGAAAAGCACTTTTATAAAACTTATGCAAAGCTTTATGAATATAAACATTTTATATACAAAAGTGAAAAGTACTTTTATCCATACTATGCAAATTTTCATAAATGTGAGCATTTTCAGATCTAATGATGCTTGTAATTGAAATGATTTCAAAAATGAGAGACCTAAATTGATGTTTTTGACCTAGATACATAAAATAGATGTTCTCGAAACTTTTCAGACTTAGAGTATATGTTACCAGGAGGCTTAGGAAGCACATAAAAGTAAATTTAAACCCTAAAAATTATAGCTTCAAACTCAATAGGGACTAAGACACCAGCAAGGGTGTCTTGGTCCTACTGAAGGAATTTGGAGGTTCCAAAAACTAGAACAAGTAGCAAACAACTAAGATAGGATTTTGAGACAAAAACCCACAAAGGGACTATGACACCAAGAAGGGCATTTTAATCCCAGTAGAGGTTTTCTTCCAGAAAAATAGAAAATTATGAGTTGTTTACAATGTTCCCAGGTTGCCTACCTAGGGACCTGATGTTTAGAAACAAAAAAGTGTGCAAATGAATGTAAGAAAAAAGTGACTAATGACAAGCAATTGAATGCAATAAAAATGTTTCTAAATGCAATTAGTATGATGAAAAATTCAATTTCAATTTTTGAATGACATAAAATGATGCAAGAAAGAAAAAATGCAACCTATATGCACTTTGACTAATGCTAATATCAGAAACCCTAGATGCAATTTCACTAAATATGAGAAACCCTAGATGCAATTTAACTAATGCAAGATGCAATGAAAGAATGAATGCAACCTAGATCTAAGACTTTAATGGACTCCAAATCAAAAAATGAATGCTCAAAGATGTCAGGTTCACCAAAATGAACCAATGGGAAAATAGGGGGTTGAGATGTCCCTATTTATCCTTTGGTCATTAAAGAGTGTCCTATGAACCCAAATTGGATTGAATATCAACCCCAAAGGTTGAGTCAATTCTGAATAAGGAAGACCTAGGAAGGGTTCTTTAAGCTTTAAGGGGTTCACCACCAAGCAAAAGCTTGGAAAAGACAAGTAAGCATTCGACTCACAATTTAACCTAGTAATGCAAACCAAATAATGAGTGCAAATGATGAAATTTAGAAACACCAAGTTAGGGAATGTGTACTTGGTAAGGTTGGAGATGTAACAAGGATTTCAGAAATGCAAAAATACTGTCAAAAAGTGTTATGGAGGACTAAAACACCCTTACTAGTGTTTTAGTCTCGTTGTCATTTTTTAGGGCAGATGAAAAATCTTTGGATGTTGAAACCAGATTTGAAAGAATTTCTAAAAAATGACCTTGGGAGGACAAAGATGCCCTAGGTGGCGAATTAGTCTCATTTTGAATTTATAAAATCTTTGAAAGTGGTCTTGAGGTCCAATGTCTACAATTTCTTCTTCTCAGGTTTGAGGTCATGAATCTTCTAGATCTGGCCTATAGGTGAGTTTCCATGAAGATGACAACTTTGCAACTTTTCACTTCAAATGATCTTCAAGTCTTCAACCTAAATCTGCAATCACAAACACACAAGAGGGGAAAAACTTGTTGATTGTTAGTAAATTAGGGTTTTCCTTGGTCAAACCCCTTGTTGGTAATTAAACCTCGAAATAAAATAGAATAATGAAGGGAAATGATGAATGAACAACATGCAATGTTAAAACTCGCCAAACCCTTGTTATGAGTTGCTACAACAGTGTGTGAAATGGCTAGCTTGAATGTAGATCTTGAAATGCTTGATAGATATGGACTTGAATTGCTTGCTTGAATCAAGACACTACATCACAAATGTTAGCTCAATAACACACATGATGCAAGAATATCCTTGATATGATGCTTGAATCTTGATGATAGCTCCAAATGCTTGATGAATTTCTCTTGATCTCATAAAATTTCCATAGGAATGAATGCTCAAGTTGCTAGGATGAAAATGAATGAATGAACCTTGTATATATACATATTCATGCTTAATATCCTGAAATTACACCAGAACAAGATGGCATATGAAATCATTAATTAAAAGAGGCCAAATCTCGCCAAAATTTGAAATTAAATCCCAAAAATAAGCTAAGGGGGACTAAGACGTCGGGGACTAAAAACTTGGGGCAAAGACTCCAAAAAGTGACCCTTTTAAGATGCTTTTGAAAAGAGCGTCCCAAGAACTTTTGGGGACAAAGACGGCCTAGGTGGCATCTTAGTCCTGACCCAAAAATCAGGGACACTTAGACATAATCATTAAATTATCATTTATCCATTAATTTTTTTCGGAATTAGCTAGAAAAAGATATAGTTTATTAGGCTTGTGGATTAAAAATAGGACCAATTAAGACCTAAATAAGGATAAATAAAGCAAGGTAGGCCCAAAAAAGTGTGAAAATTCAAGGTTATAATGTATTTTCCTACACTACACATTAATTATTCATTCCCAAATTAAGTGTGAAAAGGGATACTTTTTTCTACACTATAGTAAATAATTGTACGTCTAATGATAGAGATGGATGAAGAAAATACCATTGATTGCATAACATTAATGACCTCTAAACTACCAAATACCCCAAAATAGATGGAACTAATATATACATGGGCAAAATACTTTGATGCAAATCTAGGCACATTGAATAATTAGTTATGAATTAAGGCATCCCTTATCAATGAGTATGTGACATTAGGATTTCCCTATTTTTTATTTCTAAATTTAATTATTGATGGTAGATGTGATTGGCTAGAACCATAGATAATACACATATATTTACATGAATTTTTGAAGAATCTATTTTTGTATAGGGTACACCAATTTGATTGACATATACTATTTAAATATTACATGATGAATATGGTCCTAAGACATCATGCACATAATTCATCTTCAATGTTTATGAAAAAAGTTTTCAAATAATTACAATCACCATCAATGATCTATGAGAATATGTGAAGAATGTATCCCACTCATATCTATTCGATTATTTGGTGTGGTTTGGAACAATCTTAAGAGGTTTGATGTCATATTGGGAAAAATCTCATGCTAAATTAAGTGACATGATTTAGTAAATTGGATTACCCATAATTTATTCTTCACTTTAAGTGCAATATATATGTATTGGTTTGATTTACATGTACTAATGCCAATAACACCACAACCAAACCCATGAGAAGCCCAAAAATAGTGAAAAAACAATATTATTGAATATCCTCATATAATAGCAAAAATGCAACTATGACATATTTTCTTAGAAATATACTATACAATGAATGAAATCAACATTTATAATCTATCACACATGTGCATGGGTTCATATGGTAGATGGAGCACCAAGTATGGAAATTTTTATTGGATAAATGATCAATAATGAAAAAGTTCAAAAAGATACTTTCATTCTACTGTTCATGCACATAATCCTTGAGAAATATCCACATCAACTAAAAATATAGGTATATTTTCAATACTTACTAAATCTATATATTTTATGTATAAACTTCATGTTATAATTTTAAAAAAGATAATAAATTATATTTTTTAACAATAGACATTACAACTATTTGTATAGTACATGTGTTCAAAATACAAGATAACTTACACAAATATGTTTATAATATGACAATGAGAGATCCTCAATTGTATTGAAATACATAAAATATGCATAGACTATACATTCCTACATAAAAAAGGGATGGATGGTTTCTAGGTAATATGTTAAATCATTCTAATTATTATATACAAATTCAATATAATGTATGTGCATGAATAACTGATAATGTGTTATTATTACTTACAAGTGTAATTCTCCTTATAAATTAAATCTTGAGGGATCAGAATTATATGAAGAATAAGAGATATCTGGGTGGAAAAAATTCTATAAGAAATAATGATACTATAAATATTAAAAAAATTGCTACATACTATGATTATGGAGAGAAAATATAGATTGACAACTCATTATTTCTAAACATGTTGTAATCAAGTACATTGTCAAGTATATAGCAAAAGAAAGGAATATTTTAGAAACTTGCCATAAAATTTGGATATTACTTGTGATGTTGATGAATTAGTTGCAAGAGCATATCATAAGATTCTTACTAAATCTATTATAGAAAGAGACATTGGGGCGAAAGAAACATGTCACATGTTATTGTAACTTTCACTTGTAGAGAGAAATAGAAACATGTTAATATAAATGTTGAACATGTGAGGTATTCAAAATTATAGTAAAAAATGAAGTGTATGACAATTAAGAACATATTATAAAGTTCATTCATGGATATAAGAATGAACCATTTTCAATGGAATTTGTTTCACTAATTAATGAAACTAAATCATGGGCATATTGAAGAAATCAACCATGATCAGCAAGTGAGAATGAAGATGAACTTCCACAAAGTGTAAGCACAAAAAAGGCTAAATTGATATTCAAGAGATGAAACAACAATTATTATTGATTACTAAATGAATACAATGAAGCATTGAATATCCTTATGTAGAAAAAAATGAACTCAACGTCGGATCCCTGAATGGTGGAGCTCAACTCAACATGTGATGGAGTTCTGACTAGGAGATGAGTGGGATAACAGAATGCATGAATCAGTTAAGTCACTTAACTAATTGAAATTCATGATTAATGGAATAACACTCGAGATCAAAACTAGATGATATTTTCTTAAGTTTGCATTAAGCACTAGAGTAAATTATTGATGATTAATTTACTCCAACACCCCCCTTAAATGAAAACTAAGGAGAAGTAAAAAATGATGAAGGAAAAGAATGCAATGATGGAAGCCTCTAAAAATTGCTAACGTGTCCACATGTCAAAAATAAATAATGTCCATCCAAGATCTTGTGAAGATAGATAGAGAACAAGCTGCATAGGCGATGAAGATGGTGGACTAATAGGGTTGATGTGGTTCTCAACAATTTATTCAAACTTGTTGGGGATAAGGAGTTCGGTCTGTCATCAAGATAGGAATCTAAGACAACAGTGCCTTAGTGATTCCAATTAAAAATCACTCCAAAGACACACACAACTATACCATAAAGTGGAAGCAGGCACAGAGTATCCCCCATTGATCCTCTGAGAGAAGTAAATGCAAAACAATTAACAGTTTCAACATAAATAGATAACCATGAAAGATAAAGCAATATTGACACAGATATACATGGGGAAAACCCTTTCGGGTAAAAAACCCCACCCTCCAAAATAATCAGCTCAGATTGTATTATTCAGTAAAAGGATTACAATACAAAAAATACAGAGCTATGCTCTTCCAAGAGTGTTACATCTTGTCCAACTGGAGAACACAGGCAGGCAACAAAACTAGAACCTTCATGTAGTTCCAATGACATCCATATGTCATTACTACATAGATTCCCTTTAGCTCCTCATAACAAACTGTCACAGCTAGCCTCTTGGCCAACACAGCCACTCGGTCTCACAGTAGGTTCACATCATTCAGATCCAAGAGACAGAGTGTTCACAGTTGCAATGCCTTAGCATACTACTCAAACACACTTCATGCCTCTCTCTGTCAATGACTCTTCTACATCTTGCCACCTTTTGGGTTTTTATCATAATGTATATCTCTGACCGAGCCATACATCACATTCAATGACCCAACCAATTGTTGACCCTTAGGTTCATGCACCCAATAGCCAAGAATGCATTTGATCTACACAGATTGCATCGAGCCACCCAAGCAATAAATCCATCACCTTAATCGGGTTCTATTTCCATGGCCTGCAATAACTATCTTTACCTCTTTGTTCTTCGGTCAATCAGATGCTACCAACCTACCATGTGTCGCCTTCACATTCATAGATCGCTCTGATAGAATCGTTCCAACTCAATCAACCGAGCTTTGAGCTCATTTTCCTTCTACCGCGCTATCGCCGAGTCCATACGACCCAGCCGCGGTACAGCGGTGAGCTCGTCTGAGCTCACCCAACCATCTACCTTGCTACCGCTGCCCAAACCAATATGCCTCATGGTATGGCGATAAGCCATCCGACCTCCTTCGAGCTCTGGCCCACAGACCACCACCGCGCTACCGCCGACCCATTCGGCTCGCCTCGCAGTATGGCGGCAACTGCTCGATAGACCGTCATTGGTCATACCGCGCTACCGCAGAGACCACCAAGTCTCACTATGGTAGAGCAGTAACTGCTCTGGTAGACCACTAGTGGTCATACCGCGGCCACCGCGGTGAGCCTTCTCACCACTCGTGGTATGGCGGTAACCGCCAGGCCACACCACAGGTGGCTTACTGTGGCCACCACGGTCACTCCGAGCACTGACAACGGTAGGGCAGTAACCATCACCAGACCACTGCCAACCAACCGCCATTGGTTTACCACGCCCACCGTGGCAGGGCGGTAACCATCAAACCTGTTTGCCACTACCACCGCACAATCGCGCCACCACAAAGTGACCCCTGCAGTATGGCGGTAAAGGCCAGAATATGAAGAAAACGACCATGTCTTCAAGGGAAACCAAAATGTTGAGGCATCAATTTCCCAACAAAACTAAAGAAGAAAGATGCAACTACTGAAGAATTGCAAAGATGCCCTCTGTTAGGGATGATGCCATTATTTGTCAAATGCTCAATATTGTCCCACTAGAAAGAAACTTTGGAAGCACATGAGGATGCGACTCTAGAAGCTCATGTAGTCAGGAACCCTGCTAGAAAGAAACTTTGGAAGCACATGGGGATGTGACTCTGGAAGCTCATGTAGAAAGGAATTTAGAGCATAAAAACATTTTTGGTTGTCGATTGGAGGAACAATGCAGAGCTTGACAGTTAATTAGCAACTTTTAATATTCTCATTTTGTTTATTCAGAAGAAAAATAAAAGAAAATTACTCTAGTGCTTAATGGACACTTAGGAAGAGATCATCTAGTTCTGATCTTAAGTGTTATTCCATTAATCATGCATTTCAATTAATTAAGTGACTTAACTAATTCATGAATTTTGTTATCTCACACATCTCTTAGTCAGAACTCCATCAATGTTGAGTTGAACTCCACCATTCAGGGATCTAATGTTGAACTTATTTGTGTCTACATAAGGATATTCAATTCTTCATTGTATTCATTCAATAATTAATAATCATTATTGTTTCACATTATTTGTTGTGTAATTTCTCAGTCATATGTGATAGCCCTGGATGATATTCTAAAGAGAAATTTGTCACACACGACTGAGAAATTACATAGTAAATAATGTGAAACAATATGATTATTGATTATTGAATGAATATAATGAAGGATTGAATATCCTTATGTAGACCCAAATGAACTCAACATGTGATGGAGTTCTAACTAAGAGATGAGTGAGATAATAGAATGCATGAATCAGTTAAGTCACTTAACTGATTGAAATGCAATATTAATGGAATAACACTCAAGATCAGAACTAGATGATCTTTTCCTAAGTTTTCATTAAGCACTAGAGTAAATTATTGATGATTAATTTACTCCAACACATACAATACAAGGTACAAAATAAAAAATGGGAGAAATGGATAAAAAACTATTTTTGAGAGTATTTCTAAGGTTTGCATCCATTCCTACACATGAATAAGATAAATGGTTTGATTCTTTTATCTTGAGTTATTACTATGCAAGCCATTTTATGACATAGAAAGAGATATTGAATTTCATAATGATGGAATAATATAGGATTGGGATTTTTTCAATTATAATCCTTGGTATCTGGAATGTACAACTAATCTAGAAGATGCAAAAGATAATAGTGATTCTAAAATTAAAGATAAATGGGTTATTCAACAAAACATAATAGAATATGAGTGGAAAATTATATTTAGGTTAAAATGTGGTTAAATTATGAAAGTGATTGAAATAGATATGTCAATAAGAAAATAAGTTGATAGAAAAACACCATGGTCTAATGAATATCAAGGTGAAGATTGAAAAATTAAAGCAATAAAACTTATAAGCAACATGAAAGATAATGTGTTCCTCATACATGATGTTATACCATAAAATATGAATTATAGAATATTGGGTGTTAAATTAAAATAAACTTGATATAATTATGACACATTATAATCGAGGTCAAAATGTATTTCCTTTATGTATTATTATTGAAGGAATAGGAAGAATAAGAAAATTATGTATAATTGGTATCATTTCTCAAGATTTTAAAAATGTAGTATTTCCAAGATGTTTTACACTTTTATTCCTTGCACCAAAAATGGTTGCAACATGCACTATTGGAGCCTCAATAATCCATTCATAATCTCTAATTTGTATCCATTATAAAGAGAAAGACTTACAAGTTTCCAATAAGAGATTGACTACATAAATTACATATTGATTGATGAAATGAATTAAAATAAATTGCTACAAAACATAGACTATTAGCTTCATCAAGCATTTCTAAAAAGTACAAACTTGATTTTTGTAGGTATAATTATGATTTTGGCTGTAAGGAAAATATATATTTTTAACACATATAGTTCATTACTTTTTTTTGTATTAATAGTACTCACTCATCAAAACCATTATTTTTAAATATTTTGTTGGTATATCTATGATTTTGATTAGAAATTTAAAATAATTGCTTCTTGTAAATGATAAAACATCTTATGATATTAATAGACGTGTTAAATTACTATGAAAATAATGTAATATATTTGTTACTTTGAATAATATATTTAGATAAAGAGAGAGCAATCACTAGAAAAGGTTTCATCAACTTTTGAAAAATATTAGAAATACAAATTAAGCTATTGAGAATTAGAAATTAATAGTGATAAGAATCAATGTTGACATATACTTAACAACCAAGGAATAATTTGACAATACTATCCATTTATTTACCACAAATAATACTATGTATAATCATAATAGGAAAAATTGTATTCAATGAAAAGACTTGTTGCACATTGCATTGCAATAAAAGTAAGTAGCATCAATACACTAGAAGGAAGTCAAAATAATGAACTTGATGTGGATTATTAACTTTTAAGGATGCAAGGGTCATGTTAACTTCCAATATTTGGATAGAAACAAGACTTGTAAATGGAACTCTAGGGTATGTTTAAAATATTATATATACATACATGAAAGTGCACTACCATAACTACCAACATATGACAATTGATTTTGAAAGTTACTTAAAGATACCATTTGAAGTTCATACTGCATGCACAATTCTAATTACATCGATAGAAAGGAGTTGCATAATCCAAAAACCCTTACAATTAATTTGCTTGGGCATTAACAATACACATATCACAAGTTCTAAGTCTTTTAAAGGCACTTTTAATATAGGAAAAGAAAATAACAAGGTTGATATTTGTAGTTATATCAAGTTTAAAATCATTGCAAAGTTTAAGAATAATGCCACCATTTACATATAACTTTTATGAAAATGAAAGAAAAACAATTGTTAATTGAGAAGTTGAAGAATAGACACTAAAATTATTAGAGAATGAATTATGTAATGTACTATTTTGAAATATGTGTCAAACAGTAGAAAATGTTAGATTGCTTATTAGTTTCTCTTATGTGTATAGTACTTAATCTTGATTGTTTAAACATTCTTTACGTTTCCATTTATCTTCTATGAAGTTTTTGTTTTGTTATTACTCAAACACAAACTATTAAATCACTAAAATAGTGTTGTTAAATGTGACAATTACAAATACTAATAGGATATCTAGTTTTAGAATAATCTATGTAAAAGACATTGAGATATATCTTTCTTGAGATGTCTACTTTCTTAAAACAATTGATATATAAATCTAAATAGAAGTGAAAATATATCTCTTGCTATCTTTCACATAAATTTTTCAAAAAATAAATATGATAATTTTGTTTTATTTATTACAGTTTTAACTTCATCATTACATATAAATAACTAGTAAATCTTTTCTGTTCTACGAAAGCATTCGTCGATAACAAAACTGTTGCGCATTCATGCTACCAAAATTTGATCAGCCTTTTTACATAATCATTTATAAAACTAATTCATACGAATTTCTGTCGAATGAATCGGCGACGGCATAAAGGGATAAGACGCATACAAATGGAACACGAAAAATTAAGCATACAAGTGGAAAATGAAAATGAAGCTAGTTTTCTTAATTCAATAACAGGTAATATATACTTCAGACAAGTATCACATCGTTATCATTATTCGCAAAACGACTCCAAGTAGGAAGTGCAAGAGAATTGGAGATTGTTCATATGCTTTGCCGGTTCACAAAATTGGCACGGCTCATGATGATTCAACCTCTGCTCTAAAGTCCACATGCTGATCAAACTTTGAATTTGATGGAGGGGAATGGATGTAGAAGGGGTAATCGGTATAACCCACGACCTGGTCGTGATTGTAGAAAGTAGAGCGGTCATAGCTGGTGAGCTTGGCTTGGAGGGCGAATCTGAGGAGCAGATCGGGATTCGAAATGAACAGCCTGCCAAAGGATATCATGTCTGCACTACCACTGGACACGGCTTCCATGGCAGTCTCTCTGGTGTAACCGCCGCTCCTCATAAGCTTTCCTCTGTATTCCTCCTTCACGATCTTCCACATTGCCGCAGCCATTATTTCGCCCTCTGCCGCCTTCTCTTTGAGGCCTTCTTTAGTGAATCGCGGCTCCGTCATGTGGAGGTAAGCGAGAGAATACGAATTGAGCAGACCAATTAAGTGAGAGGTGAGTGAAAGGGGATCGGAATCGGTGGCCCCCATGTGATCAATAACGGGGGAGACTCTTATGGCTGTGCGCTCAGCGCCTATCTCTCTCACCACTGCCGCCACCACCTCAATGGCAAAGCGGCATCTTTTCTGGAGGGACCCGCCGTACTCGTCCAGTCTGTTGTTTACGCCGTTCTTGAGGAACTGGTCGATAAGGTACCCGTGTGCCGCGTGTATTTCCACGCCATCAAATCCCGCGCACATGGCGTTTCTCGCTGCCTTACGAAACTCTTCAACCACAGCAGCGATCTCAGACGTGGAAAGCGCACGTGGGGGGGAGTAAGTGGCCTTGGAGCCGCCCGCCATCAAGATGCTCCATTCTTCTGATATTGCCTTGGTTGTGGACGATACGGGAGCTTCTCCGTTGGGCTGATAAACTGCAACAAATATCCAGACACTAGTCAAATCTAAACCAAATCCGCATAGAAAATGAAAAAGAAGCTGTGTCCAACGAGCACCGGTAATTGATTGAATTTCTTACCTGTGTGCGAAGCCCTGCCGACGTGCCAGAGCTGGCAGAAAATTACGCCGCCCTTGGCATGAACGGCGTCCACAACCTTTTTCCACGCCTTTACTTGCTCTTCATTGAAAATACCGGGAGAATGTGGAAACCTGCAAGAAAACATCTCATCCGTAACCCCACTTCAATTAAAACACATTAATTAATATTTTGATTTAAGTTTTACATACCCGATAGCTTGGGGTGAGACGGCATTAGCTTCTGAGATGAGAAGACCTCCTTTGGTGGTCCTCTGAGAGTAGAACTTTACATGAGAGGCTTGAGGAATGTTATCTATTGCGCGGCAGCGAGTCACAGGAGCCAACACAACTCTACTCACATTAAAAATAATAATCATATTAGAGACAACAGTAGCAATAAGAGAAAGGTTGCAGGAATTGGTAAACATGAAAATATATGTTACCTGTGGGAAAGGTTGAAGAGCGAACCCATCTGAAAGGGTGACAGAAGATGAGGAGTGTTATCCGGTGGCAGTTGAGGAGAACCAGGCTGGGTCTCGTGAGAAATACCTCCTTTCCCCATTTTTGAGAGTTTACTTTCGACCGAGCTTAATAAAATGTGGTCGCTTCTTTCTTCCACAATTTTACCAAACACAGAATCCGGATTCAGCTTGGTTTGTTTGGCATTTGGAGCGTGATTGAATGGTTTTTATAGCCTTTATCTCTCCATGCACAGAGTTTTCCAATTCCTTTCACAGGGATATAAAATTTCAACAGGAATAATTGTAAAATGTATTTTATTCGGACTGTCCTTTCGAGCTGTTTTCCACATTCTGAGTTCGACATGTGTTTCACGTTAGGCAAAGTAAAAGCCACAAATATATTATCCTATCAATCGAATTTCCAAAAATCCGAGCCTTTAGATGCTGGGTGTTGGATCGGCTGCATACTTTCCTCTTAAATTACAACAATTAATTTGCTTTTCAAAATTTGCGTTTTCGTTTATAGAATGGGAGAATCCATTAAAGTTTAGAAAACATTTTTTTTTTCTAATAAAGAAGTCACAGCCTTTTAAAGGCGTACGCGGGTCATATTACAGGTCCGTGTAAATTGTCACTATATTGGTTGGTCAAAATAGTACCTATTTTCAGTATTGTAGAACAGAAAAAATGCTTTTCTTTTGTTTGTTATTTTCAATCATTTTAGGGGAGGACTCAATAGTAGTCTATATACCAATAGTCGGTATGGTGTCACATGTTCCAATAGTCGTTATGGTGTCACACACCTAATCCCTTAATTAAATCCCTTACAGTAATCAATACATGGAAATTAAAATTCTAATTAAAGTATTCCAAATGTATGAATACATGTTCAATTATGCATGTGTAGTTTATGATTGAAGGTGGATGAAATACCTATCAGTGCACTTGTAATATAAGACAAGTTAGTCCAAATGAGATATGTTTCAGATTAAAATACACAATGTTTAAATTACTTACAAAATTTAATGTTTCCAATAACCACCCACTTGGAGATGGTTCAAAAGTCAAATAGTTTATATTTACATATATTAGTGCTCACTCATTGGTGCCTAAGATAACATAATTCAAGCCCCTCTCAACTAGATGGGCTATCAAAGATACATTCTCCCATACTTGCTCTCACATCTACATGGCTCAAGTCCATTTACTCTAGGTACCTACATAAACAATACATTGTGTAAGACTCCTCTACTAAACATCAAAATAAATATATTTCACAATTTAGTAATGCCATTGTAGATTTCATATAAAAATTACAATTTCAAATCAAAATATGATGGAATACAAGTTTATTAATTCAAATTTAAACTCAACAGCCAAATTGATGTTGAAAGTTTTCTTGTCATTGATGAGATGGATATTGTTGGAAGGATATAAGGTAGATGCTACAAACATTGCTACTATTATGTTGTCATTGATGTCAACATTATTGTGGTATCTACATTGATATTTGATGAGTATCGTTGAATGGAGTGATAGCAATCTAGTGCATAGTTGCAGTTTTGTAGGTTCGGTGCAAACCAAATATTTTGCAAAATTTTCTAAGTCTCAGTGCACAATTTCCAGTGTAGAGTGAACCATTTTTGAGGTCCACATTTCTCCACAATGAAGAATTTAGTTATGTGATTCTCAGATAATTTTGGTAGTTGTTGGAGGATTCTAAATCCAAGGTTTCACATCTTGAAGCCCTTCGTAGTTGAAGTTGGAGTTGACAGTGTATCACTCTAGATTTGGCAGAGTTATTGTGGCAGTGTACCTATTTGGAATGCTTTGCATTCCACCACATGATATTCTTATGCTATGCAGTTTTGTGGTAGTGTTTACAAATGTTCAAAGTATGTTGGGTCCAAGTGGCAAAAGTTTTGGAAGTTCGTGTGTCAATGTGTGGATGAATAGTTGGTTCATCTCCTTGTTGCTTCACTAATAAGGGGGTGCTGCCACAATAGTAGTTTACACTTTATGGGAGATTCTATTTTTTGTTGAAATCACATACTTTTAGAATATATAATAATTTAAGTCTTGAAAAGTTCCATTTAAAGGATTCCAATTGAAGAGGGTTTGATCAAACCACCTTAGACCAAGCCTCATTGGATAGAACCCCACTAGTTTTAAACCATACCTATAACGCAATCTCCTTTACACCTATCAAAATGTTGATAAAAAACCACTTTTGATTTACCTTTTAGGGGATCAAATGAATTCATTTAAAATTTATTTTTTGTATGTATTTAGTCCTTATTATAAGCTTCTAAAAAAGTATAATTTTAATTAAATTTAATTTGATTATTATATTAATTTTTTATTTCTTGTGAATGTAGGTTTTTCACCAAAAGCCAAGCTCTTTGTTCTGCACATGTGGTAAAATAGTAGATTATCAAATAAAATTTTGAAAAATATGTTTAGGCTGGGTATTGATGTCCTTGATCCATTAAAAAGAAGAATTTAGATACATACAAAAAAAGTTATGTTGTATATACAGTCTGCCTATGTCTGAATTATAATTGGTTTGACTTCGAAACTTGATTAAGGAAAAAATATTAAATAAAACACTATGAAACCAAATGAACTGGTTAGATATCATAGTTACAAATCTAAATTTTTAAAAAATAAAATTATCCTTCATACAAAAAAAGTTATGTTGTATACGGTGAGCATCACTCCTTAAAACTGTTGTTTACTGATAAAAACTAGTTTTCGAAGGAGATGAAAAAAAAAAAGTGCAATCTGATTCCAAAATATTTGAAAAATATATATTTAGAATCTATAGACAAAACTTCACAAATCACTAGTTGGCATCATCTTCAAATTCCTCACGGTTTAGCCGCTATAGGAGCCCGAAAGTGAAAATTTAGTTAAAAAAAATCAGTTCAGTGTCCAATTTGCCCAAAAAATGTAAATCAGTATTGTAGGATCACCCAAGGTCAGCCTAAAAGGTTCGAGGTTGTGGAGGATTAAAGGAAGTTTAGATCATACTTATCAGAGTAATTATAGGTCCCTACCAACCTATTTTGAAGTGTTACATGTTTCAGAAGCGTGTATGTTTAGATCTTTAGCCGACAGATTGTTAGACTGCACGATACATCTAATTAGGCTGACCTAATTGATGTAAGTATTTGTGAAGGTAATTCATATAAATGTAAGATGATTTTGGTGTTGTATGTGTGTGGTTGCGAGTAGTGTTATTTGTGTATGAGTGTGGATGATGTGAAATAAAGAAGAGTGTGATGTGAATGTGATGTGAAGAGTCACAGAGCTGAGTTTGATAGTAGTGAAGCATGAAGTGTGTAAGATAAGTTTGCATAGCTTAATTGGAACTGTCTTCAGCATATGGAAGATGCATTATATTAGTTAAAATATTTTGTAGTGAACCACCCTTCCTCTTGGTAGTGAACCATCTCTTCTATTCTCTATTCTCTAGACACTGAGTCGTTTGAACAATGAGTCAACCTAGAAGTGAGCCATTTTATAATATCTTATAACCAGTTATAATATATTGTTAGCTAATCCTCACTATGGTTTTTCCCTTTTTGGGTTTTCCACGTAAATCTAATGTTCTTGTGTTCTATGATGTGTTGCATGCCTTATGTGTTCCTTTCCATTACTACAAGTTTGATTTGATTCTTTGGATGAATGCTTAAAGTTGTTAAATCTGATGAATTTCATTGAATACTGATTCACCCCCGTCTTAGTATTGTGGGTGTTCAATAATTGGTATCAAAGCTTGGTTCCTTCAATTGGCTTGATTGTTGAGGAAGATCTTGGAGGTTGAACAAATCGCTACAAGAAAGTATCATATTCCTTTGGAAGTGAGTATCCATGAAGGATTTACTAAAGAAGATCAATTGTGTAGTTGACATGGAAGGAGAACTCAATCAACCCTTGAATATTTAGATAAAGTAGAAGCTAAGAACAAAGATCTAGAAACGAATCTTAGTGATGCAAATGAGTGTATTAAGAAGTTGAGAGAGAAACTTAGGAGAGCTACAGATAGAATCGATGAGTTCAAGCAATCAAATGAGACTATAACCAATCTGAAATTGTAAATTGAAGAAAGTAAAAGAGTTGAAGACTACCTAAATGCTAAACTAAAAGATAAATTTGAAGAATTTTCAAAGCTTGAACAAGAGGTTGTAACTTTGATATCAAATCTAGAGACAACAAAGATTCAAAAAGAAAAATTCAATACTTGATGAGATGTGTAGACATGTAAAAATGACCTAACACATATGATGGCAGTCATGGTAATAGGGTCCTCAAAGAGAAAAATCTAGGTCGTGCAGCTAGAGTAACACAACAAAAGCAACACAAAATTTGGAGGCAAATGCAGATTAACACATTCTTATTATTAGGAAATTCAATTACATATAGTCGGCCACATCCAGGCATACAGATTTGGCTCACAAGCCTGATTACAATATACTCAGAATACAATGCTCATACATGCGAGCAAAATTCCTACAGATCGAACTCTATATACATCCTATTCTACTTAGACTTGATTGATTTCTATTCTAATGATCCATCACAAGCTTTATATCATATCCGCGATTCTAGAAACATTCACGCCAACCAAAGATAATTACAATATTCGATGAAGAAAAATGTAACGTGTGAAAGAACATGTTGGCCTCAGATATGAGATTCTTCCATGGTAGATGTGCATGATGAAGTGTGGACCTAAGTGTAAGATCAGGAACACTCCATAGAACAAGTCTAAACACACTGTGAGGATCCGCAAGTCATGGGAAAGATCCGTGATCGATCCAACTAGCCGTTAGGTTTTGAATTTATTCTGGAGCCAGTTCCAAAAACTATCACATACTCCAAAAGCGATAACTTGTCGGGAAAATATCCAATCGAGCTGAAAATTTGGAATAAGGTAATTGAACATATCCATGATGAAACCATAGGTACGCGAGATTTGGTGAGCAAACACGAAGAAATATTAGATCTCCCAGCTTGAACAAGAATAAAAACATAACAAGAACAAAACTGAATGAAGATATTTTTCATTGATGCAAGATTGCCAAGAACCAAGGATTCTCTTGCATCAAACATTAGGGGTTAATGAAAAGTGAGTCCCTCACTTTGCTGGGGCCAAAGGGAAACCAATACGGTCTACCTCATCCTGAGAAATCCAAGAAGAATATTCCACTGGTCTACCTTTCCACTTCATAAGATATTATTTATACTATCTTCCACGAGTCTTTCTCCCATCTCTGACATCCAATATTTCTTTTATCCCATCTGATTGTTGTTTAGGAAGCTGCTCTTCCAGTTCTTCTTTATTTTCTTCACTAAATTTTGCTTCATAGTATTGGTGTAGATCTACAATGTTGAATATAGGTGATATACCCATGGCATCTAGTAATTCCACTTCATATGCATTTCTTGAATCAAACTTCTTCAAAATCCTACCGGGTCCAAACTTCCTCATATTCAGTTTTCTGTATGTGCCAACTGGGACTCTTTCCTTCCTCAAATATACCATTACTTCATCTCCAACTTCGAACTCCTTATGTCTCCTCTTTTCATCTGCTTTCTCCTTATACTTCTGGTTCATGTTTTCAAAATGTTGCTTCACTTGAGTATGCACTGTCTTCATATGTTCTGCAAATTCCTCTTCTTTTGCACTCCTTTTATCTTCCTTACGAATGTCTCTTAATTGTGATATACCTCTAGGATGAACTCCAGTAACAATCTCAAAATGTGTCTTCCTTGCACTTCTATGAACTGAATTATTGTAGGCAAACTCTGCTTGTGCAAGAGATAAATCCCAACTTTTGGTCTTCTCTCCAACCAAACATCTCAGCAAATTTCCCAAACTCCTGTTCACTACCTCTATTTGTCCATCTGTCTATGGTGAAAAGTAGAACTGAACTTCAAATCTATCTTCAACTTCCTCCAAAGTGTCCTCCAAAAGTAACCAACAAACATTGTATCTTTGTCTGAAACAATACTTCTAGGTAACCCATGCAATCTAACTACTTCTCTGAAAAACAAGTTTGCTACATGTACTTCATCTGTTGTCTTCTTACAAGGTATGAAATGTGCCATATTAGAAAATCTATCCACTACCACAAATACAAAATCATTACCTCTTCGTGTCTCTAGAAAACCAAGTATGAAATCCATGTTGATATCCTCCCAAGGTCTTTTTGGAACTGTTAAATGTTTATACAATCCAATATTATGACTACTCCCTTTTGCAACTTGACAAACTCTACAACTCTGGACAAATTTCCTAACATCCTTATGAATTTGTGGCCAAAATTAATTCTCACTTACCAATGCTATTGTCTTATCAATTCCAAAATGTCCTGCCAATGCTCCACTATGTTTGTCTTTCACCAAGTTATCCCTCATTGAACTTCGGGGTATACACAATTGATTTCTTCTGAAAAACATATCTTCCTGAATGAAATAATCCAACCACTGACTTCTATCCTCCAAAACTAGTGCTTTACATGCTCTCCAAGGTTCTACAAAATCCGGGTCTTCCTCATACAAGTTCTTCAATTCTTCAAAGCCTAATACTTCCACTTTCATCTGGGTCAAAAAGTTCCTTCTCCAACTCAAGGCATCAACAACTCTATTTGACTTTCCACTCCCGTGTTTCAAAAAAAAAAAGAATAACTTTGCAATAATTCCACCCATCTCATGTGTTTCTGATCTAACTTACCTTAACTATTCAAATATGGTAAAGCCTGATGATCCGTATACATCACAAACTCCTTAGATAACAAGTAATGTATCCACTTCTTCAGATCTTGAACTATGGCATAGAACTCTTGATCATACATTGAGTATCTTTTTCTTGCATCATTCAAATTTTCACTTAAATAAGCTACTGGTCTTCCTTCTTGACTTAACATTGCTCTAATTGCATTTCCACTTGCATCACAATCTACTTGAAATACCTTATCAAATTCTGGTAGAGCCAACACAAGTTGCTCAATCAATTTTTGTTTCAACAACTTAAATTTTTTGTCTGCTCCAGATGTCCATCTAAAGTCCTTCCTATCTCCTCTTTGTCTCCATCATAGGGCTGCAAATAGAACTAAAATTCCTAATGAACTTTTGGTAGAAACTAGCCAATCCATGAAATGATCTTACCTCTCCAATGCTTTCACGTGTAGGCCATTCAACAATAGCTCTTACCTTCTCAAGATCCATCTTCAATCCATCCACTGATATCACAAATCCTAGATATACCAACTCTTCCTTCATGAAACTACACTTCTTAATGTTTATCAACAACTATTCTTCTCTCAACCTCTACAAAAATTGTCTTATGTGCAACAAATGTTCTTCTCTAACACTGAAAATCAAGATTTCATCCAAATAAACAATTATAAACTTACCCAAGAATTTCTTAAATACCTCATTCATCAACCTCATGAAAGTACTCGATGCATTTTTCAGTCTAAAAGGCATCACCAACCACTCATACAGTCATTAGTTTGTCTTGAATGTTGTTTTCCACTCTTCTCCTTCTCTGATTCTAATCTGATGATATCCACTCTTCAAATCTATCTTTGTAAAGTATTTAGCTCCACTTAAACAATCCATAATGTCATCCATCTGGGGCAAATGAAATCTATACTTCATTGTGATCTTGTTTATGGATTTAGAGTCTGTACACATCCTCCATTCTCCATCCTTCTTAGGTGCAAGCACAATAGGTACTGCACAAGGACTTAAGCTTTCTTTGATCAAACCTTTTCTCTATAATTCTTGCACTTGTCTGTTCAATTCTTCATTCTCTATCAATGCCATCCAGTGTGTTTCTTTACTAGGAAAACTAGCTCCAAGAATCAGATCCATGCAATGACTAATACTCCTTACAAGTGACAATCCATCAGGTACAATCTGCAATGCACACAAGAAAATGTTATGTGCAAAGTTGATCAGTTTTTCGGATAGGATGAATAATGCTCGTGAATTTGAAGCTATTTTTCTTGGCTTATAGATGTGTAGAGAACTAAAATTAAGAAGACTAGAAATCAAAAGCAATTCAATGATTTGTATAAATACAATAAAAAAGGGCATATAGAGAATTAGACACTACAACAAAAAAATAACAAGAATTAGAGAGTTACTCAATGAAATCAAAGAATATTCATTTGCACACATCTTTAAGGAATCTAACTATGCGATTGATTTCCTAGATAATTAGGGAATCGATCAGGATGAGGTGTGCATCATGGATGGTTGTGTCATGAGGTGGTATGAATTGGATAACATATTAGAATCGGATTCAACAACTATGAAATAAAATGACAAGATAATGCCAAAGGAATGTGTAAAGCCCAAAAACTCATAAGATATATGAGGAACGGTTAGAAATATGAGTTACTAGCTAGTGAGTTAGACATAAAGTGATTTGATTAGATTCGCCTCGAAGATGAGTTGGGAAAGAAATAAATTGGGATCTTGGGAAGCTACTCAGTTGTAGAAAGAGTGGTAACAGAATGGATAAAAGAGATATATCAAAGACCTGTTATATGTCCATACCCTTAGGAGTCCATGAAGGATCAGATAAGGAGGCTATTCTAGATCACAGATGAAAACCGGATAAACGACATCAAGGTGATTTTTAGACTGAGTTGTTGTCTAAGGGGCTCATTCATGATGGATTGGTATATGACTAATTATTTTGCATGATAGTGGAGGCTATGAATGACAAAGTGCTTGCTAAAGGATTGATACTGGTACTTCTAAAACCAGAGCTCTACTCCCTGGTGTTGCATGTTGTAGGGAGAATGTGTTGGAAATATTACATTGCTAACAAATTAGTTATGGTGATTAGGTGCGGCTTAACCAGCACACTCTAAGTTGGTTTGACCGCTTAGGTGGCAGATGTGGGCCCCTTCTTATTGTTAGCATCCATTCCTCTCGCCAACGTTCATTCCTGTTCAAACAATAGTCACCGTTAACTTTGAATTCAAAGTATTCTCATGCACGTCTCGTGGATGCGTCTGCATAAAACATTCTGACTCCGTAGTTGTTTTATATAAATGGTTGTTGCATTGGCGATAGTGAAAGCTTCAAAACAGGTTATGGCTATCCATCAGATGAGAATAGAAGGAGGATTATTGTCACACATTATAGTTGGAAATGCTCGAGTAGACATTTATGCAAAATGTGGAAGCATAGCAAGGCACATGAATTGTTTGACCAAATGCCTCAAAGAAATGTGGACTCATGGAATGCTTTGATTTTAGGATATGCACAAAATAGATTTGTTAAAAAGGATTTAGAATTTTTCATCCAAATGCGATTAGTAGGTATAAAGCCAGACTTCATAGCCTTTGCCAGCATCCTCCCAACCTGTGAGAAAATGAGAACTTTGGAACAGGGTATGGACATCCATCAAGATAGAGGATTTTTGTTGGATGTAGCTGCAACTGCCCTGCTAGACGTGTATGCAAAGTAGTCCCAAAAAATTTAAATGAAAAAAATAATAATCTTAATTTAGTTCAATACTCTACTCATCATTCGAAGAGAGATATTTCATTATACAATAATGTTTTTTTTTAAATAAGATATCATTAACCTTTACAATAAAAATATGTTAATTTGATATTATTTTTGCAGATGCCACTCTAACTTATCTTCCAGTTTTCATTTGTATTCAAGTTTAGAGTATATAAGTATAAATTGATATTTATTTTAGTTTTATATTATTTTGGATTAAAGTTTTGAATGTATTATTTAGTATATGACTACCTTATTTCTTGTTAAAATTGTGTTTTTCATTGTGAGTCTTTTTGTTATATGATTGGACATCTTGTCATTTGGAATCTTGGATTACAGTTGTATCAAATTTGGTCTTAGAGCCTTAGATTTAGTTTGTGGAGAGGTGAAAGCATCACATGACATTGACTAAAGTTTGCAACTAAGGGATTTCTATCCTCCATAAAATTTGAGGATGGTTAGAAGGTAGTATGGATATCCTCGAGTGTGTTGGTTATTGTGTAGGTATGGTGTGCATTTTGTTATAGAAAAAGTGTTGAAGAAGGAGAGAATAAAAAATAAAGGAATTATTGTGAGTAGATGAGGAAGGAACTAAACACTTAAAATAAAAAACTCAAGAAATAAGCTCATGAAGAATATCTCCAAACCTAAACATGACTTAGGCTTTGTCCTTTAACAATGAGGTTTTGATGGGTTTCCTAAACTTTTAATTTACACATTAATGGTTGATATCTTCAATCTCAGTCCTAAATTAGAAAAGAATATGAAGGATCTAAGTCAATTTTTTTACCAGGTGACATTACACTCTAGGCACACACAAACACAATGACATTACATTGGAGTCTTAGGACACTAATGATAAGGATTCCCTTCAATATACAACTAGCATTATAAAATCCTAATAAAATAATTTTAAAAAGGTTGTTAATCCTCCTAGGGATGATGCAACTCTAATCAAATTTCAAGTATTGTACATAGAGTGGGATACTTATTATCCATTCATAAATCAATGTTAAAATACTTGGAATTTTTTTTAAGGTAAACACAACTTAATTGCATGTAAACACTAAGGATCCAAACTCAAGGTCCATATTATCTAGCTATAAAACTTAATATTGTTAGGTTGCAAGATAATAGTAGAAATTTTTATACAAGAATAAGGGTGAACCCACAAAAGTGGTTTACATTTTGAATAAGGAAGGAAAACTTCCAAAAAATGCCCCCACTCAAAAAAAATCATTTTGAGGGGTTCAAACAAACTCAAAGTTCGCATGAACCCAAAAGGGGTTCATTCGAACCAGGGTTCGATCAAACCCCTTTGAATTTGGAAACATGTGTTTTCCATTGTGGAAGGAGGTTCGCTCGAACCCCCCTTTTCCCATCTTCCCACCCTCTCTCACAAAAAACTTCCATATTTTTTTCCCTTCGAAGCACAGGTTGAGGATGAAAATGGAGGAGACTTCATAGAACCAACTGGAAGATGGTAGTCCTTGGAACGAGCTATCCAACAAATATAATTTTAATATGTTTTGGTTTTATTATGTATGTGTTTTTTTAGTTTTATTAGATAGAGGTTTTTCACCAAAAATTAAGCTCTTTGTTTTGCACATGTGGAAAAATAGAAAATTATCAAAATATATTTTTTTTAAATATGTTTGTACTGGGTATTGATGTCCTTGATCCATTAAAAAAAAAATGAATTTCTATACATACATAAAAATTTATGTTGTATATAGTCCGCCTATGTCTGAATTGCAATTGGTTTGACTTCGAAACTTGATTAAGGAAAAAATATTCAATAAAAAACTATAAGACCAAATGAAAGTGCTAGATATCGTAGTTACAAATCTAAATTCAAAAAAAATAGAATTTTATCCTTCATACAAAAAAATTTATGTTGTATCAGGTAAGTGCACCAAGATGGTTCCCAAAAAGTGGACTTAAGTGGACAACTTTTTTTTCTGAAATTAGGAAATACTGACCTTGGACGTCAAATTGAGGATACTTACACTCAAAATTTTGAGATGGAACAAAAAGAAGGATTCAAGTGCTTCGAGTCTACTTTCTAAACTACTAATTTATTTTGAAAATGGTTGAGATTAAGGGGTTCAAACGAGGGACGTACACAAATTGGTGTTGTTTTTATCAAAAAAACATAACATAGAAACTCTTGTACGACCCTCGTATGATGAAAAAAAAATTATTATTTTTAAAATCTCTACGGTCAAAAGTTATCTAATAGTATGTAGTTGATGCAAAAAAATTCTGATAACTTTTTAATTAATATTTTATTTTTTACTAATTTTCGAAGTGGACACTTCCTGAAAAACAAAATTTTGGAAACTAATTCAATTGAATTTATTTTATTTTTTAAAATTTGTAGAATGGAGTCTAGTTTCTAAAAATGTTATTTATTTGAAAATTCGATAAACAGTTAATTTATAACGAACAAAACACCAAACACTGCTTTTTGGAAAGAAAAAAAGACATACAAACAAAAGAAATTATGGATGAAAGGCTTAACATTATCAGAAAGTGAAAAAAATTGCATTTTTGGATAGTTAAGAGAGAACCCAACATTACCCATGTGTTCGATTTTTTCGATATTGAGCCACATGCAATCTTGACGATGAGCACGAACCCAATTATGTGAAAAATTATAGAATTTCCAAAAACACGTCTTTGGTCCTTGAGAATGCTCTCCAAGCCTTTGGGTTGGTATTCCAAAGAAAATACCAATCCTAAGGCTCAGGGATTCCCAAAGAAAGATATAATGCGAGCACGTTATAACGCGCTCGCGTTATATCTCAGTTTTGACATGTTTTGTGAATGCATTTTTTGTGTTTTGTGAATGCATTGACAAAATACGAGTGCACTATAATGCGCTCGCATTTTGGCGTACATTGAATTTTTTTTCTTCTCTTTTTCTTATCTCTTTCCTCTTGTTATCTTTCAAGGAAACTATATACATGAAATAAACATTTAAGTATAAGTTGACATTTACATATGGACATTTATTTTCTTATACTTTAAGTTATATTTCATGTATATAGGCAGCATGTTTGAGAGTGGTTTCAGATCTCTAGGAGTTATAATGCAAATTCTAGTTTCTAGAAGATCTTAAAAACTTCAAACTTAGTCAAATTTCAATAATCAACATGTCAAATTTCAGCAATCAGGAGGTCAGATTTTAGTAGTCAACAAGTTCTATCATCTTTCTCTCTCAATCTCTCCTTCTCTCTACTCTTTATCTCTCCACTCCCTCTCTCTCTCCCTTACTCCCTCTCTCCCCTCTCTCTCTTCTAGTTTTTGGAAGATCTCACAAATTTCAAACTTAGTCAAATTTCAATAATCAGGGGGTCAAATTTCAATAATCAAAAAATTATATTATTTCTCTCTCTATCTCACTCATTTTTATCCCTTACACTCTAGACCTCTTTCTCACTATCTATATCCCTTTTTCTGACTCTCTCTCCCTTGATCTCAAGAAATCTCTCTCTCTTTGTCTCTCCTTTGCCCTCTAATTCTCTCTACCTCACTTCTCTCTCCCTCTCTCCCACCTTCCCTCTCTACTTATCTCTATCTACCTCCCTCCATCTCTCTCTCTCTCTCTCTCTCTCTCTCCTACTCCCATACCTATCCCTCCATCATGTCTCTACTCACTTATTTCTCTCTAGCTTTCAACCTCTCTCTCACCTCC
>CM021109.1:546881903-547024766 GCA_007115665.2 Sequoiadendron giganteum
GAGTGAGAAATATACTTGAGAGAGGGAGAGGGAGTGGGAGGTAGAGACTTGAGAGAGAGAGAGAGAGACCGAGAGAGAGAGGGATGAGTGGGAGAGAGATAGAGGTTAGAGAGAGATAGAGGGTAGAGAGAGGGAGAGTTCTCTAGTTAAGGTGGGAGGGATACTTGAGAAGAGGGGGATGGGTGGGAGGGAGATACATGAGAGAGAGAGTGTTTTATCTACTTAGAGTGGGAGGGAGAGACTTGAGAGAGGGGGAGGGGGTGGGAGGGATAGAGTTGAAAGAGAGGTAGAGATGGAGAGAGGGGGGGAGAGAGACTTTTTTAGTTAGGTTGGGAGTGAGAGACTTAAGAGATGGAGAGGGGGTGGGAGAGGGAGACCAAAGAGAGAGAGAGAGATGGATTTCTCCAGTTAGGGAGACCAAAGAGAGAGAGAGAGATGGATTTCTCCAGTTAGGGTGGGAGGGAGAGACTTGGGAGAGGGAGAGGGGGTGGGAGAGAGAGAGAGACCTGAGAGATAGGGGAGAGAGAGAGAGTTATCTAGTTAGGGTGGGAGGGAGAGACCTGAGATATGGAGATGGGGTGGGAGGGAGAGAGAGGGAGAGGGAAAAATAGGGAGTGGGAGACAAATAAAGAGAGATAGATAGAGAAATAGAGATGGAGAGAGATTGAGGGGGTGTGAGGGAGAAACTAGAGAGAGAGAGTGTGTGTGTGTGTGTGTTTTCTCTAGTTAGCGTGGGGAGAGATACTTGAGAGAGGGGGAGGGGGTGAGAGGGAGTGACTTGAGAGAGAGGTGGGGTAGGAGGGAGAAACTTGAGAGAATGGGAGGGGTTGGGAGGGATAGAATTGAGAGAGAGGGAGGGGGTGGGAGGGATAGACTTGAGGAGAGGGAGAGAGGGAGAGAGAGGGAGAGGTAGAGAGGGAGATAGGAGGGAGAGAGGGAGAGAGGGAGAGAGAGGGAGAGGCAGATAGGGAGATAAGAGGGAGAGACTTAAGAAATGGAGAGAGAGAGTCCTGAGAGAGAGAGAGATTTCTCTAGTTAGGTTGGGAGGGAGAGACTTGAGAGAGGGAGAGGGGCTAGGAGAGGGAGAGGGGGTGGCAAAGAGAGACCTGCGATATAGGGGCTAAGAGGAAGAGAGAGAGATTATCTAGTTAGGGTGGGAGGGAGAGACTTGAGAGAGGGAGAGGGGGTGGGATGGAGAGAACTGGGAGAGAGGGAGTGGGAGAGGGAGTGGGAATGGGAGAGAGAGAGAGAGAGAGAGGGGGGTGAGGGAGAGACCTTAGAGAGAGACAAAGAGAGTGTGTGTGTTCTCTAGTTAGGGTGGGAGGGAGATACTTAAGAAGAGGGGAAGGGGTGGGAGGGAGAGACTGAGAGAGGAGAGGGGACCTAAGAGGGAGAGACCTAAGAGAGAGAGAGATAGAGGAGAGATATACCGAAGCGAGAGAGAGGGGTGGGAAGGATAGACGGAGGGATAAACCTGAGAGAGAAAGGGTGAGAGAGGGGGTTGGACCTAAAGCCTAATCCATAAACCATAAAGCCTAAAACTTAAAAACTAAATCCTAAACCCTAAACCCTAAACCCTAAACCATAAACCATAAACCATAAAGCCTAAACAAAAGAGAGAGAGATGGGGGAGGGAGAGTGTGTGAGAGAGAGAAACACAAAGGGAAGGAGGAATTTTGAGAGATTAAGAGAGAGGGAGAGAGGGAGAGGGAGAGTGAGAGGGAATGAGGGAGGGAGAGGTAGAGATGGAGAGAGGTAGAGAAAAGTATATAGGGAAGGAGAGATAGAGAGGGGGGAGGAGGGAGGGAGAGAGATATAAGTAGAAAGGGGAGGAGGGAGAGATAGAGGGAGAGAAGTGTGATAAAGAGAATGAGAGAGGAGGGAAGGAGGAAGGTAGAGAGATTGAGAGAGCGAGGAGGGAGGGTGAGAGATATGCAGAGAGGGATAGGTTAGATAGAGATAGGTTGAGAGGGAAGGTGGTTGGCATAAAGGAACAGAGAGAGAGGAGGGAGGGAGAGAGAGAGGTAAAGAGAGATATGTTAGATAGATTGAAGTAGATAGGGAAGGTGGGTGGGAGGAAGGAAGAGAGAGAGGGGGAGATAGATAAAATTAGAGGAAAGGAGGGAAGGAGGGAAAGAGAAAAGGAGGGAGGGATGGAGGGGGAGAGAAAGGCAAGATAGGTAGAAGTATATAGGGAAGGGGAGAGTGTGTGAGAGATGTCTAGAGCATAAGGGATAAAAAATGTGTCAGACTAAGAGAGAAAGATGATACAACTTGCTGATTACTGAAATTTGACTAAGTTTGAAATTTTTGAGATCTTCCAAAAACTAGAATTTGCATTATAACTCGTAGAGATCTGAAACCACTCTCAAACATCCTGCCTATATACATGAAATATAACTTAAAGTATAAGAAATTAAATGTCCATATGTAAATGTCAACTTATACTTAAATGTTTATTTCATGTATATAGTTTCCCTAAAAGATAACAAGAAGAAAGAGACAAGAAAAAGAGAACAATTTTTTTTCAATGTAGACCAAAATGTGAGTGCATTATAATTCGATCGCGTTTTGGAAATGTTTTTTTGATTTCAAAAAATGCACAATTTTTTAACTCAAAATGTGCGCATTTTTTGAAATTTAAACCATAATACGAGCGCGTTATAATGCGCTAGCATTTTAACACGCCCACATTATGACTTGGTAATGACCGAGCCTAGGCTCGGTCATTACCAAGCCATAACGCAAGCGCGTTTTCACTATTTCAGGATGAAAAAGTAAGTTGTCCACTAATTTGCAACCCATTTCCATGCACCTACCCATACGATGAGCGTCACTTTTTTAAAATGTTGTTTTATGAAAAAAACCAATTTTCATGGGAGATGGAAAAAGAAGTGCAATCTGATTCCAAAAATTTTGAAAAAAATATTTAGAATCTACAGACAAAATTTGATTAGACTCTAGTTTGGATCATCTTCAAATTCCTCACGGTTTAGCCGCTATAGATGCCCAAATGTAAAGATTTAGTTAAAAATAATAATTTCAGTGTCTAGTTAGGCCAAAAATTGTAAACCACTATTGTGGGATCACCCATAAAGATCATCGATATTTTAATTTTCCATCAAACGATCATGTGACAATCTCTAGGACCTATTAGTATTAGTTTCAATGCTTAGTACCCCATTTGTCTATGAAAAATGAATATGTTCTTGATCTAGGAGTTTACTATGAATAATGCATATAGTGTATAAGTTGTGACCAACCTTTGATTCAATCATTTATGTAAGGGATTAGATTTCACTTAATTTTGGCCATCATAAGCTCAAGGTTGCTAAAATTCTAGGGATAATATAATCATATAGTCTCTTATTCCACTTGGACACCATCACAACAAAGCATATTGTTTCATGGAGTGATGACAAGGTATATATACTTGGCCATCTATTACTCTTTACATAAAATTATTATCAAGTATTGAATTAGTTATATGCCTTATTCATTTCATACATTATAGATAGTTGGATATCACACATAAGATCCACTAGACTTGAGCTAGTTGAATTCCTACCAAAAGATCTTATATATTGAATTAACTAGACTTACATTTACATATATAAAGAACTACAACAATTCCAATGGGCCAAGCACAATTTAATAGTTGAAACACCTAAACAAGCCAACACCACCTAGCTATAACTAGCATTACCATCATTCTACACTCATATAATGAAAGTCATTTGACATCTATAAATCTACTAAGATTATCAATATTGACCACAAGAGTGATCATGTATGTCTAGTCTCCCTTAATGAGTGGTTATACAACATAATTAGGCCTTATGAGATTAATTATTTATTAATTATTCTTCCTACCATGCAAGACCTAGGGTACTAATAAAAAATACATCCTTTTATTAGCTAACGTGCTTTAGCATAACATGCTAAGTATAAAAACTCATGGGAATTGATCTACTAGATTTAAAGCTATAAGATTAATTATTACAACAATTGGATTTCACCATATAACTTCTTGATTATGGGATTCTACCCAAGTACACACCTCAATAAAGGCTTCACTAGATCCTTCATTCTCTTTCTTTCATAAATCTTTTGAGTGATCAACACCCTTCTTACACACAAATGTCATTAAATTAGTAGCATTTGTGATCAGCCTATATTAATACTTATATGGTTTCTCAATCCTCTATTCCTTAGATTTTATTTTTCAAGTTTGGAGGTTCATCAAATTATTTGAATTTCATCTAGGATCACTTCATGATCTTAAATTATTTCATTCTCTCAACATTTATACCCATACATTTTCAATGGTTTGTAACCACTTATATATTTTCAATTTCAGCAAGATATAATATTTCATTGAATGTTCTTGATGTATGTAGAATAGAAAATAGACCTTTTATAATCTTGGTATTTTATTGTGGAGTGGGATCCACTTATTCTTTCGTAATATTTTGATTTTTCTTTGAAATCCATGTGGAAGTAGTATCTTCAAATAGGGTGCCATTGAGATTGTTGAAAGTAGCTTCCTTATTCTTCTTTAGAGCATAAATATGACATTATCCTTGTTTTCATATATATGAAGGAATGTAATTATCTTTCTCTTGCTTTATTGGTAGAGAGTAAGGGTTATAAGATGATTTTTGTGCTTGGAAGCATTAGGGGGCAATGTAAAAAGGGCTTCATTTGCTCCTTATTTTTTAGTTTTATTAACTTTTTATTTGTTCTTTGCCATAGATTCATTTGGGATACTTAATAAATTTTATCTTTGTATTCATAAGAAACAACTATTTAATGTTCCTTACTCTTACAATAATAACAGATGTCCTCGAGAGTGTCCAACATAATTTTCACTTGTGAAGTGACTGTAAAATGTAATCATAATCATTTGAATCATGTGGAATATCTTGGAAATATTGCAATCATAATGAGAATGATCATGTTAGTAACATGTGATACACAATTCTAAATGTAATCATTATAATTGCAATCATATAGAAAAGTATAGAATTTTTTTATCAATATAGTAGGGTAGTGGAAAAAGCCAAAAGATATACCTCCCAACTAGGGGACACCATAAAAATATGTAAAGTATATAGAAATGTATGTAGAGAACAAAGCTCCAAATCTCAACCAATAATATTATATGGATTATCATCTAATAGATTGTTCTCATCTTATTTATGTGATTCACAACCACCTTTAATGTTTTGAATTTTATCATGATATGATGTCATTGAATGTGCTTGATTTATGTAGAATATGAGAAAGACCCTTTGTAACATTGTTATTGTACTTGTGGAGTCAGATTCACGTGCTCTTTTTTAATATTCTATTTTTTCTTTAGAACTCATATGGAAGTAACACCTTTACAAGAGGTGACAATGAGATTGTTGAAAGTTGTTTTCTTATTCTTCTTTGGAGCATAGGGAGGAAATAATCCTTGATTTGGTACATATGAAGGAATGATATAATACTATTCTTTATTTATTGGTGGAGGAAATCATTTATAAGTAGGCTTTTGTGTTAGAGGAGTATTAGGAGGCAATGAAGATGGCTTCATTTTCTCCTTATTTTCCTTGTTAATTTTTTCTTGATTCTTTTGTTGCACATGCATTTGTTATAATTAATGAATTCTATCTTTGGTTTTGCAAGGAGCTTCTACTTGATGTTCCTTACCTTTGAAGTCGTAACAAATGTTCTTTGAGTGTGACAATATAATTTCTAAGTTTAAAGTAGCTGATTTGAAAATAGGTACATATGCATCTAGGAGCTCATCACTTTTACAATTTTCTCTTGAAAAACATATTTTAAGCATCGATGCATCATCAAGAGTATCCCATTTAATTATTGTAACTAAGATCTCCTAAGTAAAATAAAAAATATAGCCAATGAAGGAATGATATGGAAAAATTCATCTACCTCCTTAAGCTCCATGTTAAGAGAAAATATAATACTCACCAGAAGTGTTCATTGTTAGAAATCTTGAACAAGATTTATAACTAGGAACACCTACAAAAACAACGATGAATCTTCCACAAGAGGATATGCAAGAGCTTGCTTGATATTAAGACCTCTCAAAATGATGAGGAAAAGGGATGTTACAAATGATATAATAACCCTCCTTATATAGGAAAGGGTGAGATACAAGATGCATTAAGATGTTGCCATGTGTCTTGATCTAACAACACGTGACAACAAGGAAACCCTAACAACATTATTAAAAGATTAAATGCAACCTAGGGTTAATATGACCTAAGTTAACTTATGCTAGTGTAGTAAATAATATATTACACTAACACCCCCCCCATAAGTGCAACTTAGGGAGGAAATGAAAATGCAATGATTATGCATGATGATGATGGGTCCCGGTTGATGGCCATATTAGGTACCCATGTACATAGGATGAAAAAACAACTAATCTCCCACTAAATGGAAAAAAAGGGGAAAACCCAGTGGGAAGAAAACCCCTCTCCGAAAAAAAGGAGATGAAAGCAGAAAGGTGATGATTGGAGGACTCAACATCATCCCCCCAAGGACAACAATCATCACATGGATACAATACAATCAATGCCCCCCCCATAGGAGGGAAATAGAGAGACAATATAGCCCCCCCAAAATATGTGATTACCTGCAAAAAAGGTAAGTGTATGTAGACAAAACATGATCCAATGTTGACAAACAACTTGTCTCCCTTTCGGAAGAAACAAAACCAGGTGCAAGTGTAGAGATGCTTCCCATTCTAGATAGGAATTGAAGGAAGGATGGATGTATATGAATGCTGATGATGTATCTGAAAGCTGCTCATGTGTCTCCTTGCCTGATGAAGATGAAGATGCCACAACCCACTCAGGTACATACCCAATCAATGTAGAAGGTGACAAATCAGGATGATGCGGAAACAGATGTTGAACAAAATCCAAAGACTGTAATGTGATGGTCCTTTCATTGAAGGAATAGATGGAGACTTGATTGCCCCCCATAATGAAGTGTCCTCGAAACCACTGAAAGAAGACTGAAGCCAATCTAATGGTAGATGCAGAAGAAACTCTGATGAAGATGGAGGAAGTCTCATATATGAAATCTCTGAAGAGAAAGAAAGGGCCTCCAAGATAGTCTCAAGATCTCCAAGCAAGGTTGAGACACAAAGATGAGGAGACTCTAGAAAACTCTCCAAAGTATGATCTGAATAGAGGAGTGATATCCCCTCAAGAATGTCCTCCAAACCTATAGAAGTGGCCAAGTCAGCAATCCCTAAAGCAAAGCCATCCTGTGATGTCAAGTCTGGAAAACAGAAGGTGTCCTGATGAATGATGATGATGGAAGCCTCAATCAATGACTCTAGACAAGGAATCACTGAATGTGAAGGGATACCAATAGTCTCTGATGGAGAAGAAGGATAATATGCAAGCCCCATAATGGACAAACAGATTTATCCAAAAGTACAAAGACAATGACCTTCAGCAACAAATAGAAACTTCCAAATAGCTGATGTGCAACTGAAGTGATGCCACCCAAAATAAGACCTTTTCCCAAGCTTCAGGATATCCAAGTTATTGAACAAATGCACCAAATTTGAACAAAACCAATGCAAGAGTACCTGGAGCTGAAACTGATAGAAGTGACTAGATGGATGAAAAGAGCTCTAAATCACCTTCCTGATGCTGCTGGAATCACTGAATTTTGATCAACGGTTGCGAAGATATGAGCCTTTATGTCCAAAATGAAGGGTTGACTTCAGTTGATTGTAGAATTTTTTGGAAGAAATATTTCACAGAATGGATGTCACCACTGGAAAGTAGACCAAATCCTCTTTCTGATGGTATCTCGTTTGCTGATTTTTGATACCCTGGTGAAAAGATATGGCATTTTGAAAAAATCTACCCTATTAGGGCCTGTAGGCTAAACAGGTGCAAAAAACAAGCACCCCTGGGCAAAAAAATTTCAGCCCTCGATCGCAGATATGACCACAGGGCATAAAGCTAGAAAAAGGGCTCCCCTCCTAGGAGCAGCAGCGGGGCTGAGCAGCCTGGGCGGAGCGGCCTGTGCAATGGTGGCTCCGCTCGCATTAGCAAACCCCTCGGTCGTTGATAGGACTGAGGCCATGGCTGGCAGGGGCTTCAAACGGGCCAGTGACAGACAACCAGTAGGGATATCAGTGAGATGATGGCCGATGGGCAGCGAAGCAGTCGGCGAGATGATGGCTGGCGGCAGTCGGCGGAGAATGGAATGGAAACCGGCAGATGGGACGGGGGTCGGGAGATGGACCAGTCAGCAAGAGATGGGGCCGGATGGGATGGTAGTCAGCGCCGGACAGAGGTGACGTCGACGGATGGGATGGCGGTCAGTGTTGGTGGATCCGTCAGCGAATCCAAAAAAAACTCCATTTTTTTGTATTTTATTTTATTTTATTTTATTTTTTTGAATTTTTCACAAAAAAGCCCAAAAAGATAATATATATTTTTTTGAATAATTTTCCACAGAACAGAAAAAATGCAGAAAAATTAAAATAATTTTTTTTATTCTGCACGATCGTACCCTGTACCTGGCGGGCCGTACGGCCTGCTGGGTAAAAAAAATTTGCCTCACGAATAGCTGATGCCAAATATGGGCATGTTATATGTCGATCTTCATTTCTTGGGCTCTCTGGATTTGATGGTGTGGTCGATTTGAGATGAAAAAGCTCCTGAAGGTCTGCAATCTCCAAATCTTGCAAAACTTCAGATCCTCATAACTTTGGCATAAAATGTCGGATTTTGGCGAAACAAAAGTCGATTCTGACTTTTTCGATGGCCCTGGACTCGGATATGAGCTCAGATTTCCTCCAACATGCACCGAAAGTGACCTTCCAGAGAAAACCTAATATGGAGACAACCTCAAAGAAGATCTTATAGCCATAACTCAATCCTCGGATTTGGGAAGAGTCTTGCAGGAATGGCTCTGATACCATGTTAGAAATCTTGAACAAGATTTATAACCAGGAACACCTGCAAAAACAATGATGAATCTTCCACAAGAGGATATGCAAGAGCTTGCTTGATATTAAGACCTCTCAAAATGATGAGGAAAAGGGATGTTACAAATGATATAATAACCCTCCTTATATAGGAAAGGGTGAGATACAAGATGCATTAAGATGTTGCCATGTGTCTTGATCTAACAACACGTGACAACAAGGAAACCCTAACAACACTATTAAAAGATTAAATGCAACCTAGGGTTAATATGACCTAAGTTAACTTATGCTAGTGTAGTAAATAATATATTACACTAACATTCATAAGAATGACATTGGTTATGTTTAGAGAACCACATAAATGTGTATAATTATTTGATGCTAAATTTTTAATATATGAAATTCTTTTTATGCATATGTTATACTAATTGCCTACATCACTGTGAATACCTTCACATTGTTGACCATGAAGAAAACCATGACCATAAAGTGGACCACAATAATTGTGGTTTTGGATATCCTCATAAAATGAAATAATTGAAGGTACATAGCTTGAGGTGAAATTTTATGAGTAATAGCTATAAATGTTTTTGTATAAGTGTGGGAAGAGTAACAAACATGCTTTATATCCATAGGGTCTTTATTTTAATATGTGTGTACATCATAGAATTAGTAGGATGATTGAATACCTATTAGTGCTCAATATTGTTATAATGTGTATGCAATGGAAAAATATTAGCATAAATTTCAAATTTTGTTTTAGTGGAGCAATCAAACAATTTCCCCTGTCATTCACACCGTAACATGAATCACATTACTATCAATGAGATCTATAATTTTATGCTTGAATACCATACAGGTATATGTATGGCGTTTGTTAACTCTATGAAAATTGTAGAAGAATTATTCATTATTTAAATCTTAATTAATTCTCTAAAGGAATCCAATAGATTGATGAAATTAAGGCTAACCAAATTATTATGAAAGTTTGAAGCACATTATCCAATGGTTTGTTAAGCTTTATAAATTTTCTAGGCCCTTAATGTTTGAATGATACAAAATTAGATGTGGTAGACATTTGACTGTCCAACAAGATTTAGATTTTTTCTTGTCATTTCCTTTTTGAAATGTATTATTATTTTGACATCTTGAAGGGTTGGAGGAAATGAGGGAGGCCCCATACTTCCAACCATTAGATTCAAATAGTTAAAGCTCAATATTTTTTACATGAACACATAAATTTTACCACACAAATATTGAAAGCTAATTCAATTGTCTTAGTAGAATCTTTGGGAACATTTAGTTAAATTTGTTAGCTGATTATAAGCCCATATTGACATATAAGGGTTGTAAAAAACTGGTGGCTAGCTTGTCAAAATAATGGATATAAATAGGAGCTAAGGATTAAAATTATTCAAGGGCATAGTACTTAGGGTTCATGGAAATAGTTTAGGTAAGACTTTATCTTCATATGCAATATCTAGAAATGTATCATTGAAAGCTCATAGGAAAACATTGTGACCACCTTTTCCATAAAATACTCAAATATAGCTAAAAGAAAGCCAATGAGAAATGGGTGTTTAAGAACCTCAAATGCAAAAGGTGTGCAATGTGGAGGATTATATGTAATAGAGTAAGAGCTAAAATTTTCTTTTTAAGTTGAGAAAACTACTTCACTAGTGTATTGAAGGTTTAAAAGTGTGGGTAGTAGTGGTATGAGAAGTATGGGTAGAATGAAGCATGTCTGAAGAGAATGAGAGGTAAGAGGGAATGAAATGGTAGTGTAAGGAAAAATCACACTATAAATGCATAATATCCATAGGATGAAAAGGAAAAAAGGTAGAAGGAATAGTGGTAGTACTTCTATGGGTGTGATTAAATACTCTTCAATTTTAAACTTAGGACTCTAACTTGAACATAGATCATCACAATTTAATAACATCAAAATCACACACATAATACACATCTAAAAAATAGTTATTTCACTAATTTCAACATAAAAATATACCTTATCTAAACCTTCCTCAACTCCCTTAAACTCAGAGTAGTTGCAACTACCTTTGAATACCCCTCTATCCTTTATGCTTTAATGGATGTCCATACCCTGTTCCAAAAGCTCCCATTTGGCATAGGATGAGAAAGGTTGTAGAGTATAGCTTTAACCTACCAATTGCATTTGGTTGCGAAGTCTCTAAAGCCTTTTCAACAAATTCATTTTGTTAATATCCTGCCATCAGGGCATTCCATGAGAACATGTTTCTTTGGGGTATTATGTCAAACAGTTCATGTGCCTAGTTTCACATTTTTCATATCTTGCAATCACGACATTTTTTCAAATAGTTTGCATGCCTTTTCTATGCTTACACTTTTTGCATTCACCTATAGTAGGGCAGTTGCAGCCACAACATCTAACAAAATCCCTTTATCTATGATGGATGTCCACACCTTGTTCCAAATCTCCCATTTTCGCACAGGTTGGGAGGATGCCGATAAAGGTTATAGAGTCTGGCTTTACACCTACCAAACACATTTGGATGAAAGCTTCTAAATCCTTTTTGATAGATGTATTTTGTGCATATCCTGCAATCAAAGCATACCATGAGTTCACATTTATTTGAGCACTCGGTTAACCAGTTCATGTGCCTTGCTATGCTTCCAAATTTTGCATAAATGTCTACCCAAGAATTTCCAACTATACTATGTGACAATAATCCCCCTTCTATTCTGATCTGATGGAAGCCCATGACCTATTTTGGAACTTTCACTATCGTTGTTGCAGCAACCATTTGTATAAAAAAACTACAGAGTCAAAATGCTTTATGCGATCAAACGCATCCATAGGACCTCGCCCGGGAATAATTTGAATTTAAAGTTAACGGTGACTACTGTTTAAATGGGAATGGACATTGGCGAGAGGAACGGATGCTGACAATAGGAAGGGCTCACATTTTCCACCTAAGTGGTCAAACCAGCTTAGAGTGTGTCGGTTAAGCCGTGCCTGGTGGTTGTATCTATGGTAGTTAGACGGTTCCATCTGCATCTATGGCAATTAATTGGTTCTCCCGTAACTATCCTTTATATTACATATTCGTTCCTATTTGTTATGTATGAAATTTTTATGCATTTTACCAACATATGGTATTAAAGCCTTTGTGTTTGTGATATTTTTTGATGCATATAATAGATCATGCCATCGAAGGTGTGGTCTTTTGATGTGAAATATCTGCATTATGTCGCTATCATTTCCCAGGTTAGAAACCCTGTACCTGCATAGTGAAGTTTGTGAAGAGTGTGGTGCTGCAAAGAATGTATTAAGAAGAGATTAATGTGCCAAACTCAACTATCATAGTCGTATACACACAAAAATGGCATTCTCTAGCGTGTGAGAAAAGGCATGATCCTTTATGAATGGATGAAGGATCCATAACACACTTAATGTGTTGGTTACGAGCATCCACTACCTCTCGAGACAAGTCAAGTCTTTGCAATACAATTTGCTTGAAGGGCTTGTTGTTAGAAGGGCTTGATTTGGCATAAGGAAGTGAAGATCTACTGCGTCGATTTCCAGGTATTGTGCTTTGTTTTTGAAATTTTTATTAATGGTAGTTTGTGAGTTGATAGTATATCATGATTAAAGTTTGTTATAAAGTGGATACAACATTATGGAGATTCCATTAGACAAGTATTCTGGATTCAAATTTCATATTTGGAGAATGAAAATTCATATGCAACTAATGAATAAGAATTTATGGGGAATAGTGAGTGGAAATGAAAAATCATCTACATAGGCAACTAAGTTATTGGATTGGAATAGTAGAGATGATAAAGCCAAGGCTATTATTGGTCTTGCTCTTTATGACTCTGAACTACATCATGTAGATTTGGACATCAGCATAAATTTGGGATGATTCGAATAAGTTGTTTGGAGTAAAAGCACTTAATGTAAAATTTGCTTTAAAACTTCAATTATTCAGTTTCAAAATGGAAGATGGAATCACAGTGTCAAATCACATAACTTGTAATTTGAGGTCTCTCCTTAGGAAACTAGCAATATTCAAGGATCTGATAGATGACGATGCTAAAACAATATTTTTAAATAGTTTTCCTTCAAAATATAGTAATGTTATTTATACATTCAGTCAAATAACTTCCCAAACTTTAGAAGATATGATTTCAGCCCTTCTAGCAAAGGAAAAGAGAACAAAAGAAGATAGAAAAGATGAACCAGATATAGGAAACTTTGGATGGATTGAAGATGAGGAAGTTGAACTATTAACCACTCTCGTGGTTATGCAGTAGTGCTATGAGCCTTCAACATTGGAGGTTGGTGGCACCAGAGGATGAAGGAATTTCCATCATCTCAAGTCAGCTTCTCACTTTGAGATGATGCTTTGCATGAGAAGCATTTTTGGCTTTAATTTTTTTCTTTTCCTTGTTGTTTCTAACATATTTGAAGAATACATATATTGTGACTTGTTTGGTTTTTGGAGATGGGTAAGGGGTTTGGTGTAGAGCTCAATATGGATGGTTGTCCAACAAGCTTATGAAATTATGATAAAAAATTATACCCTTTTGAGGGCCACCAGACAACTTGATGGAGCCATGTGTTTGGAGAGCTCAATATGGATTGTTGTCAAATAATTTAGGAATCCGTGATTCAAGAGTTCATGGGAGGAAGAACTCAAGAATTCAGCTCGAAGCTGCACCCTTTTGAGGGTCACGAGGCAGCTTGATGGAGTTCCACCTGATTCAAGATTTGTTTCTTCAAGGAATATGTTCATAAATATGTATATTTATTTTATAATCAACAAGTTTTGTTATGTAAGCCTTAAGGGGTCCCTTAGCAAAGTGAATAAGATCTTTTAGGGTATACAATTATAGGAAAAATGTAATAAGGGGGGGAATGTTGGAAATATTACATTGCTAACAAATCAGTTATGGTGGTTGCATCTATGGTAGTTACATGGCTCTATCTACATCTATGGAAATTATGTGGTTCTCTTGTAATTCTCCTTTATACTGTATTCATTCCTACATGTTATGTATGAATTTTTTATGCATTTTACCAACATAATGGAGGTGCATCCTGAAGGAATAAGGATAGCTGGAGTATTTGATTCAGATGTAGTAAAGAGGAAATCCATTATAGTGTAGGACTTGAAATTATTCAAGGACGGTATTGAGAGGGTATACATGGGAACCTTTCACTTCTATCTATTCAATTATGGATATCTCTTATTTCCAAAACAAAACATAAGGGTGAATGAGATTGAAAATGGGCTCATTTTCTTGAATTCTCAAAAAGCCTAATGTAAGCTTTGTGAGCATTTTCTAAAATTAATACATTGGGAGTTGTCCCCTATGACAAAACTTGCTTGTCAAAAAATAAAATAATAATGATAAAGAACTATGCATAAATGTAATTTAATTTTTAATAAATAATATTATAATATATAATAAATATATTATTTATATATTAAATTATAATATATAATAATTTATATATTATTATAACATGTGATTTACATAAAATAAAAACCAAATTTTATCATCTAAGAATTAGAATAAATTACATATTTGAAAAGTAGAAACAAAATCATACATTTCATATTTGTACACCATGTTAATATTATATGTATAAGTTTCTTGAATTTTTACTCTAACTATGACAAACTTTGATTTTCAAGAAAAAGGATTCCCCTTTTTTATCAAAAGTGGACAGGCACTATCTTTCACTTACCCTTAGATCCCACCTTTATTTTTGTAGGTGACATTGGTGTGCTTCCTCCTATTTGTGAGGCACCTTCTTGACAATTGATTTCCTTAATTAGGTATTTCACTCCTGTGCATCCCCCAATCAAGGTGTCAAAGAGGGTTTCTCCTTCTCTCTCTCTCTCATTTAAATGGATTTTAATCATGAGGTTTCTTGGATCAGTATCCAAAGATGGTTCCTTCTTCAGAAATATGTTTCTTTGACTCGTGTCTAGGTTAAGGGCATGAGAATAGATAGGTTTGATTATGATATTATTTAATTCCTTTAATGTTATTTTTTTTCCTAGTAACATGGTTATAGTTGCGATAAAAATGGAGCTCTAAATTTGTGAGAACTATAGCTAATGAAACCTAGAGTTTGATGCATCTTTTAGATTTGGAAAATGATGAATAGATTGAAAGTTATGGAATTTTTCAATTAATACATCTATTAAGAATTCAAACATATTAAATGTTAAAAGTTAATAATAATAACATATTCAAATTATAATTAGGCACATATTGTATTTTATAATATTAAGATTTTCCTAGATATACTCTTTTCATTTTATCAAATTTGGATAGAAAAATTCCATATGCATCAAGGGTAAAGTAACAAAGTTGAAGAAAATTTATGAAATATCCCAACTCATTTTTTGTATGGAAAAGACAGGTTTGGGATCCAAGCCTAATTCCCATGCAATTTTTTGGGGGACAAATTTTGAAAATCTAGAATGTTGACTTTGATGCATATTTAAACTTGAAATTGTATTATAGTAACAATTTTTTTTCCATGTCTTTGTTGTAGGGTCAAGTGAGTAGGTTGGCGTTATTTTTAACTCTCAACAAAATTTTCAGCATGACTTAATTCACATTTGGAGTTTCTGTAGATATGATTTCTACCATAGAATGGTTTTTAGGTAGTTTATATTTTGGAGCTATTGTAAGTAATGATGTTTTCTTTTAATACCTTTAGATTATTTATAATTTTCATCCCTATGTACCATCTTTTATTTTATAACCACGCGCTTTGCATAATTTGCTATGGAGGAATCATGTTGTGGTGGGTATTTCACTCTACAAGTTGAGATAATAGATTTTCTATTATATTATAGAATTTAGCTTTACAACTACCAACTATATATGCTTGAAATTTTATAAGGGCTTATCAAAAATTCTATTTTGTGCATATAATGCAATCTATTTATTCCATAAGATGACACCTCTTTGATACATTACATCAAATAGTTAATATTCCATATCTATAATTACATAATTTATGACCATGTCATCCAAGATAGTTGTAACGATAAAATTTGACAAAAATCAACCTTCCACTATGATTTGATGAATATCCATACCTTATTCCAAATCTCATGTTTTGGAATAGGGAGGGATAAAAATAGAAAAGTTTGTCAAATCTATCTTTATACCTTCTAATTGCAATTTTCTTGAAAGTTTCTAATGAATTTTCTATAGAGGGTAAAATATTTAATTTCATGAAAGGGAATCTCCCTTGAGAGCTAACTTTACGATGATTTTTATATATTTGTTATTTTTTATCTATGAGTAGGCTTCAGGGAGTTGGACCCCATAAAACATAATGAAAATAGATACTAAAATGGTTGCTTCTATGGAGAGTTAGGTTTATATTGTATTTATATTAATTATGATAAGTCTAATTACAAGATTTCAACATTAAACTATACTAGGAGATTTGTATCTTCATACACTTAACATAATATAACTTTGAATTGATTCCAATGGTCTTGCGAAAATATTTTTGACAAGGGTGAACACAATTGAAATTAGGGTTTGAAATCCTTATCAGACTCTGATCTCATAACAAAGGAAAAAGATCAATCCACACTATCAATATTAGAAACCTCAGTGATGGATTTGAGAAAATCCAAACCCCAATGTGCATGGTGGTGATTTTCAACCATATTATCCCCCACAACTTCAATAAAAAATCACACCCAAGGGTCATTATATTTGAGATGCATAACAAGCCGTACCCTATGACCATTCTAGAATCCAAGCTCCACAACAACATACTCCAAAACATATTTCAAACCCTTGTACCATTTGAGCTAAATGAGGGCTTTGACCACCTTTTTTATAATATCTTTAGCTTCCCTTAAGTCCAGCATGACCACCATAAATTGAGAGGCAACAACAAAATTGACTCATAATCTATTTTCAATCTTTCATGAAATATTTCCCTAACCCCAATAGTAAATGGGGGTGTCTTGGCTTTGACTCTTAAGCTAGTTCATGAAATGTTTAACAAGGAATTCTTTCTAAAATTTTGATAAAGATTATAAAATTAAAGAATTATTAAATATTAATTTATTTGTTTGTCAAGATTTTTTTTATAATGGTTATTCAATCAAAGTTGGCCTTAAATGCTAAGAGATGCCTTATTTCAAAAAATTATATACAAATTAAATATATCTATTAAAATTTATGGGTCATCTCCACCACCATTTCCTTAGGCACACACAGGTCCAACAAAGACATTGCAAAACACACTGAGCTGTCAATATTGACACGGTAGCGTTCTTTTGACAACAAAAACTTATTCCCTAAAACAAGCTTCACTACCTTTAGAAAGCATTCTCTTGTAACACTAGCTTAAGGCATTGGCCAATGATGCGGCCCAACAAGGTCAACTGGTTCTTATCACTAGTTAATAAGATTGGGATCTCCATGGGAATTGAGTATTGTGAACTCTTCATACTGTGACTAAGGAAATAATTCCTAAAATAGCAACAAGGATACATCAACGAGTACTGGATAAGCTCAAAACCAGATCATATATACTTGCTCATCTCAAGGTTGGGCTAGAAGGTAATAATGAAACCTTAAGGGTTTGGCTCTCACACAAGAGAGAGGACAGATTGCCATAATTTTTCTGAAAGAATACATTGAAGAGACATTGGATGAAAATTTAGCATAAAGCCACACATTATGTAGGAAATGAAAATATATAAGAAGCTCACACGGGTGGCAATGGAAGGAAAAGAAATAGTAAGGCATAAAATCTAATGCTACTACATCAATGTGCTCATGACCCCATGAATTTTTAAGGACCTCACATGTTTACACTATGGGCTCAAACAAATACTTACGAAGGGATTAATGATAAATAAAGGGGCAATACGAGGAAGGATCCATTTCTCATTTATAAATGAGATAGGTAAAATTTGATGAATGAAGACACTTCCATTATGCAAGCAATAAAAAGATTATTTTGGGGGTTACCCCCTCTCATCACACTTACCTATATATATATATATATATATATATATATATATATATATATATATAATCTTATAAAAAATTGACAATTTGTCCAAAATTCATTCTTTCAAATAATACAATTTTATTAAAATTTTAATTATACTTTTCAAAAAAATCTAAATATAATTATACAACCATCAAATTTAAACCAAATGATTGCATCTAACAAATTTGGATCTCTATCTACAAAGAAAACTATTCTCCATAACAATGTACTCTCTAACTATTCTATTATATACTTCTTTAAAAAGGTGAATCATCTATCCCTTATTACAGTCATATGATTGGACCCAATTATTATAGGAAATTATGCAGCCAAAAAGCATGTGTAAGATATATTTTTGTGTATGTTGCTCTTCACAATGTTTCACTTCTCGGGTCATTTTTATATGGTTGAGATCCTAAATTCGAAATTTGTTAATTTGCTTTGAAGACAAAGAAAACAACTGCACAACAGCTACAAGATTAAATAAAAGAATACATGGTGTTGCACAGCACCATCAAGACAAACTGGACTGTAGTAGATGTAAAAGAGTTGTCAGCAGGATGGTTTGGCATAAGCAACATAAATAGCCTACCGAAACAACAAGCAAGATACTTCATAAATCTCAACATTCCACATATAGGAATCAGCCCGCAGCATCATGCTTTCTCCCTGAGGTAGCCCTGGAAACATCAGCCCCTGATAACACCCTTGAGGCATAACGTGCTACTGTAATGAAGCAAATTACCCATTTGAAGCGCAATTTTGCTGATCACTGAGCTCATCATTTGGACTTCAACAAAAGAAGAAAATAAATTATTCTGTTAGTTTTTATTCTTAACCATTACAATCGATTTATAAGAAAAGACAATAAAATGAAATAAAATATTTTAATAACGTTCAGGAGACCACAGCAGAAAATAAAAACCCGAACAATTTGAAATCTTCTTTTAACAATGCAACCCGCGGGTCAAACAGTGAAACGTTACGTGGAGATTGTCGTACTTCCAATGACAACAATGTAAGTGTCAGAAATTGATTTCCAGAAGTGAATACCGCGGACACGTATTGGACAAAAGTGTATCTGAGCGATAAACATTAGAGAATTTTGAGAAAATAAAATCTGACGAGCACATCTTCCTATGAATCGACACGGCTTGTTGCAAGTTTATCGTCCGGACTACTTAAATCACCGACACTTCTCTGTTTAAGTTCAATGGATTTGGAGTTTTACGAGAGAAACTTTCGAGAAAAATAAAAATAAAATCCGACGCGCACATCTATCATTTAAGACGGCTTTTTGAAGTTCATGGACCGGAGTCAGGACCAGTAATTTCTCCACCTAAACTCCACTGCGTAATTTAATGGATTTGGAAGTTTAGAATGAAATTCGCTGGAACCATCTAACACCGGGTTTTCCTCGAGGTTTTGTCCGGAGATAACGTCGGCAAGTTTTGGTGATGTCTTAATTTCCAAAAGGTTAATTGCTCTAATTTTCTCGATTTTATATCCGAGTTAGTTCATTATTTATAAAATTAATGCAAATAAAATTTTGTCGAGTTGAATTCGAGTAGTCGCACCATGGAGCACCATGAGAGCATAAAAGTTACACGTGAAGCTTGCAATGTAACACGAAAATTAAGTATACAAGTGGAAAATCAAAATGAAACCAATTTTCTAAGTTGATAATGGGTAATGTATACCGCGTCATGATTCCCAAAACGATTCCATGTAGATATCACGACTGAATGGGGGTGTGTTCATATCTTTTGCCGGTTTGCAGAGTTGGCACGACTCATGATGATTCAACATCTGCTCTAATGTCAACATTCTGATCAAACTTTGAATTTGGTGAAGGGGAATGGACGCAAAAGGGGTAATCAGTGTAACCCACGACCTGGTCATGAGCGTAGAAAGTAGAGCGGTCATAGTTGGTGAGCTTGGCTTGGAGCGCGAACCTGAGGGGCAGATCGGGGTTCGAAATGAATAGCCTGCCGAAGGATATCATGTCTGCGCTGCCACTGGACACGGCTTCCATGGCAGTCTCTCTGATGTATCCGCCGCTTCTCATAAGCCTTCCTCTGTATTCCTCCTTCACGATCTTCCACATGGCTGCTGCCGTGCTCTCGTACTCTGCCGCTTCATCTTTGAGCCCTTCTTTAGTGAATCGCGGCTCCGTCATGTGGAGGTAAGCGAGAAGATATGAATTGAGCAGGCCAATTAAGTGAGAGGTGAGAGAGAGGGGGTCGGAATCGGAAGCCCCCATGTGGTCAATAATGGGCGACACTCTTATGGCGGTGCGCTCGGCGCCTACCTCCCTCACCACTGCCTCAACGACCTCCATGACAAAGCGGCATCTGTTGTGGAGGGATCCGCCGTAGTCGTCCATCCTGTCGTTGATACCGTTCTTGAGAAACTGGTCGATCAGGTAACCGTGCGCCGCGTGGATTTCCACGCCATCAAATCCCGCGCGCATGGCGTTCCTCGCTGCCTTACCAAACTCTTCAACGACCGCAGCGATTTCAGTTGTGGAAAGCGCGCGCGGGGAAGAGTAAGTAGCCTTGGAGCCGCCTGGCATCAAGATGCTCCATTCCTCGGATATTGCCCTCGCTGTGGACGATACGGGTGGTTCTCCATTTGGCTGGTAAACTGCATCAAATTTCCACACACCAGTTAAACTTAGACCAAATCCACACTGTACACAGAAAGAGAAAAACAACACTGATAATTGATTAAATGTGAGACCTGTGTGCGATGCCCTGCCGACGTGCCAGAGCTGGCAGAAAATGATGCCACCCTTGGCATGAACAGCGTCCACCACCTCTTTCCACGCCTTAACTTGTTCCTCACTGAAAATACCAGGGGAATGCGGAAACCTGCAAGGCTAGATCTCATCAGTAATCCTACTTCAAGTAAAGCACAATCATTAATATTTTTATTTTTGTTTGACGTACCCAATAGCTTTGGGTGAGACTCCATTTGCTTCTGAGATGAGAAGACCTCCTTTGGTAGTTCTCTGAGAATAGAACTTCACGTGAGAGGATTGAGGAATGTTGTTTATTGCGCGGCACCGAGTCACAGGAGCCAACACAACTCTGCACACATTAAAATAATAATCAACTTAGAGACTGCAGTCATCTTCAAGGAATTAAAAAAGACTACAGAAATTGGTAAACATGAAAATATATGTTACCTGTGTGAAAGGTTGAATAGCGGGCCCATCTGAAAGGGTGACAGAAGGTGAGAAGCAGGTTGGGCTTGGTGAGAAATACCTCCTTTCCCCATTTTCGAGAACTAACTGCGGCCCGACTGTATTTGTCGCTTCTTTCTTCAACAATTTCACAAAGCAGAGAATGTTCACTGGGCTTGTATTGCTCGGCAAACGGTTGAGCTTGGTTGGTTTGGCATTTGGAGCGTCTCATCGGATGGTATTTATGGGCGTTTTTAGTCTCCATCCATAAGCATTTACTGTTCCGTTCGCATCGATGTAGCTTGACTGGCTTTATATTTCAACGCGCATGTATTAAAATGTGTCCTTCCTCGTACTCTCTTGTCAAATACTCTTTTCCACGGTCTGAGTTGTACATGCTTTTCACGTTACCGAAAGTAAAAGTCGCATACGTATTGGGCTACCAATGGAACTTCTATCAACGGCCGCTGGTATACTCAGAGAAAGAATTAAATTATTTTAGCTGCACGGATAGCAGAGTTGGTTTGGGAAGTGGGTTTTCTTTCTATTGGTCTCAGGTTCAACTCCATTTTGAGATACGGGCCGAGGACAATCTATTGTAAAAAAATAATTAGATTGTTTTTTTAATTTTACATTTTCGTTTTAAGAAGTGAAAATTGAAGATACTAAAATGTTATTTTGAAAAATACTTCCATATACTTTTGGATAATATAAAATCTACCCAATTCATATCCTTCAAATCTAACCCAACACTTTCCATGCTCTCTTTTAATATTTATGAAAAGAACATTAATATATTTTTTTGCCCTATCCTAAACTAAGTGATATATTGATTTTTTTTCAATTTCTATTATTAAATGTTTTATTATGGATGTATATGATATCATATTCTCTATCATTGACATCTCTAAGTATAAAAGTTACACTTTATTGTGACATTTCTAAGTATAAAATCTTTACACTTCATGTAAATTGTCAATATATTTATTAATTAAAATAATATTTTTTCTCAATATTATATTGTGAAACTTTATTTTAACATCACATATATATGTTTTAAAGAGTTTTGTAGAATTAATTAATTATACATATGTATAATATTCTTAACAAGTTTTAGTATCAAATATTTACTACTTTTTTATCATGAAGATCTTATGAGGGTGAGGTGAGAGCATACAATAAGAAAACATTATTATTCACCACTTTTTGATCACTTAGATCTTATGAGGGCAATGCGAGAGCATATGATTTTATATATATATACCTAAGAAGAGGTAAGAATGTATTGGGAAATAATATAGATATGGAGAAGCTTCAAAGAATAACACACAAATATAAGCAAAGTTTCTTCATTAAATATGAAATTTGATTGAATATCAAAATACATGTTGAAATCCAAGCAAATATTTGACTACTTACAAATACAACCTCTATGTGAAATTTCCCTCTAGAAATAAAGGAGTTTTCATCCTCTAATTTCTAGAAGATCAACAAACTTTCATTTTCTAAACTCAAAAATCTAAAGGTTTTCATCCTCAAATTAGATAGTTGGACATATTGATCAAACTATGATAGAAAAATCATTGAATGGGCATATGTCTCAAAGGCCAATGAGCTTCTCAATATATAGTATGGATATGCCTCATTTTCCCTCTCAAATACAGAAATTAAAATATTAATGTGATTCTTTCCTAAAATTAGCCCCAATTTATTTTGTACCTCTTTATTAATCTTTTGCCATAGAATTTGTCACGAAGAAGCTATCAAGTTTACTGGCCCTTGCATCATTTTATGAAGAGCCATTCCCCTATATTATTATAATTGTTTTATTTGTTCTACTAAATCGTGATTACTTTATTAAAATATTTTTGCGTCATTATCAAGAAAATAAGGAGAGCCCCATACGCTAATTAATTAAAAGGGACACTACAAATTTTCCCTTTCCAAAAAAAAGCATAAGTAATGTAGAGTTGGGTGCCCTAGAATATCTAGTCCCTCTAATATAACATCTTTTATAGGTAAATTCCTCTAATATACCAAGTATTTTGTAATTGTTCTAGTTGTCAACTTTTTCTATCATGTATCAATGATGACTTCTAACACCAAAATAAGCTTCCCTCCATCATCTAATGGTCATAACTCTACTAATGGTGTAATTTATTATCTAAGTGCCCTTTTGAGGTAAGAAACATGAAAAATATTATGAATTATATTATCTTCTAGAAATTCCAATTCAAAAATAACTTGACTAACCCTTCTCACAACTTTGTGAGGTCAATAAAAGTAGGGTTTGAGATTTTCAACCCCAATTCACTTGATGAAAGTTAACCTATAAGTCTAGAAACATAAGAACCATGTCTTTAGCTTCAAATATATTGGCTATATCCCCAAGTCACTAGTTGTTGGTACCCTACTATTAATGAACACCAAATCTAGTAGGGTTGGTGCACCATATCTATATAAATCCATAAAAGGAGTCATGCCAATGAACATGTTATGGGTGGTATTTTAGTATTATCTTCTAAGGTGCAACCAATTAACCCATGTTACTCGATGGTCTATAATGATATAGCTTATTATATCCTTTAATCTACGTATTCACTATTTATGTTTGTCCATCTATTTTATGGGTGATAACTAGTACTAAGGGTGAGATCAATACTAATCAAACAAAATAATTCTTTTCGAAAAAATCTAAAAAATCTCCTATCCCTATCACTAACAATATTCTTAGGCACTAAATATTTATCAAAAATATAAATCAACTATCTAGTGGTAGACATGAATCTTTATGAATAAAAATAAGTATAAAAATTTAGTTAGTCCATTTGGGTATGTGCATTGAAATGGGAGACCAAAAGGGGATCTTAAGTGGCCATTTTTTTTTTGAAATTAGGAAAATTTGATTTTGGATGAGAAATTGAATATAGTTATACTCAAAAATTGAAGATGCAACAAGAACAAGAGTTGTAGTGCTCTAAATCTACTTTCTAAACTATTTTTTTTTAAATGATGGATATTGAAGGGTTCAAATAGGGGAAGCACACAAAGTGCCCCTTTTTTATAAAAAAAAAAGCATAACATCTAGTGTGCTCCCCCTAAAATTTTATATTTTTTTAAGTATTTTAAAAATCACTTCAGTGGAAATTAGCTAACATAATGTAGTCTATGCTTGATTTTTTGCTAATTTTGTAATGAATTTATGATTTTAACTAATCTTTAAAATGGACATGTCCTAAAAAATAAAAAAATAGGTTTTCAAAAGAAGGCAATCTACACTCTAGTGCAAATGAAATTAAATATCAAAACCTTAACATATTTAAAATATATGTAAAAAATATATGGTCAGAAAGGTAAGAGAGAGCTTGATGTTAGTGTGGTATTTTTTAACTCAAAATTGAAAGATGTACAAACCTAATGGAATACACACTCAATATTTAGCCCACTTTTACAATTAAAAAAAAACAATTCTTTTGGGTTTTGACATGAAAGTCCAACCCTTTGGGTTCGATGCCCAAGGAAAATCAAACCCTAAGGGTTGGCAATACCCAAAGTAGATAGAAACATGAATGTGTTAAACATGTTCATGTTATAATATGCCTATATTGTAGTATGTTCACATTTGTGTGAATTAAAAATAAAACCAAGAGTGAGGGAGGGATATAGGGATATATTTCCCTCTATCCATATCTCTCCCTCTTTATCTCTCCCCCTCTCTATCTCTCTTCCTCTCTCTATTATTTTTTGAGCTATAACCGCTTTTATCTCACTCTATCCCCCTCTATCTCTCTTTTTCCCTTATCATCCACATCTCTCTACCTTTATCTCCCTATCCCTCTATATCTCTTTATATCACCCTCTATTCATAACTCTCCCTCTCTCCCTCTCCACCTCTTTATCTTCTGATCTATCTCTCCCTCTCTCTCTTTAAATATCTATCACTCTATCTTGCCCTCTATATCCCTCTCTATCTTTACCTCTCCCTCAATATCTCTATACCTCTTCATCTCCATCTCTCGCCCTCTCTTTCCTTAAATATATCTCTAAGTTATATATGCAGATCTCTATCTCTCCCTATTTCTCCCTCTTTCTACTCTTTCTATACCCCCTACTTCTCTCTCTTCTCTTTATTTAAAACTCCCTCCCTCTCTCTCTATATATATCACCCTCACTATCTTCATATCTCTCTCACTCATACACACACACATGTTTCCTGTTTCTCCCTCCCTATCTTTATCCCTCTATCTCTCTCTCTCTCCATGCCTCTCTCTATTACTTGTTTCTATGACCTCATTTATCTCTCTCTCTCCCCCTTTATCTCCCCATATCTCCTCTATTAATATATCATTGTCTCTACCTCTCTCTTATTCACTCACATATCTCACTCTATTTTTCACGCTATGTTTCTCCCCACCTCTATCTCCCCATCTCTCTATCTATCTCCCTATCCATCTATATCTCTATATATCTCTCTCCCTCCCCCCATCTCCCTCTCTGTCTATATATTGAGCTATATCTCCCTCCCCTGACATCCCTCCCAACCTTTATTTATATCTTCCCATATTTCTCTCTCTTCCTCTCTCTATCCCTCTCTATCTCTATATATTTTTCCCTCTCCCCTCTCCCTCTCTCCTCTCACTATCTCTATATTTAGCATGCTCTCTCTCTCCTCTCACTATCTCTATATTGAGTGCTCTCTCTCTCTCTATTCTCATATATCTATCCCTCTCACCTCTCCCCTCTCCCTCTCCATATATTGAGCTATATCTTTGTCTCCCCCCTTCTCTCTTTCTATCCATATCTCTCCCTTTTTCTCTCTCCCTCTCTCCCTCTCCCTTCTCCCTCTCAATATATTAATCTACCTCTCCCTCTCTCCCCTATCATCCTCTCTCTCTCCATCTCTATACCTATCTCTCTACTTATCTCTCCTACTCTCTACCTCCCTCTATCCTTATCTATCTCTTCCCATATTTCCATCTCTCCCTCTTTCTCTCCCCCTCTCTTCATCTCTATTGGTATATATTTACTTCTCTCTATCTCACCCTCTCTCCCTAGCCCTTTGTATCTCTCTATATCTCTCCCTCTCCCTCTCCGCATTGAGTTATCTCTCCCTCTCGAGCCCCATCCCCCTCTTCTCTCCTCTCTCTACTTATCTCTAGCCCTTTCTCCACCTATATCTATTTGTACCCCTTATCCCTCAACCCCTTTGTCCCTCTACTCCTCTCTTTCTCCCCCTATCTATCTCTACCTATCTCTCTTTCTCTTCCCATATATCTCACTTTCCATCTCCCTCTCCCCCCTCACCTTCTCTCTCCCTCTCTAGACTTATTGATGGGTGTTTTGAAACACTCACAACACATGTAAATTTAAAAAAACTCACATCCCTCTTGAAATGAAGTCAATTATTTGGATAGAAATTGATTTCCCCAAGCTTCTAGTTGCCAAGTCTGGAATTTTTGGTTTACCCAATTTTTCATTATTTTATTGTTTTCACAAAGGGAATGATATGAAATTGTATTCTAGAATCTAACTTTTAGGGTTATTTTTTGAAAATTTAGAGCAATTTAATACAATTCAAAACTCTAAAATTAAGTTTCTTGATCTCCAATATGATAAACTATGAGTTTTGGAAACATTATATATGACAACTAATTTTAATACTTGCTACTTATTTTTCCTGATTCTAACTTTGAAACCCTACTAGAATGATAACATGCATTGTTGAATCAATTTGATAAACTAAACTAATTTTTTCTTAACTAGTGTAATCTGCTAAGGAATTTGAATCACTTGAAATGACAAATTTTCATTAAAGCACCTAATTATAGCATAACTCTAACCAATATTTCACCATGAACACATTGAAATCGCATATCAACACACATGCATGCACATCCATCACATAAATCTCACTAAGGAAAGAGAAATCATGGAAATTTCTAGAAAAATATATTGTTGAAGTTCCATAAACAAACCCAATAATTTCTCCCCCTCCCCCCCCCCTCTATCAAAGCATAATGAACAACATTTTATAGGAGAAGGTATCAATGTCTAAATAAAATCAATGGATTTGATTGATCTAGCATGTACAGTTCACATTTACATGCATTTTATTTTCACCTATAACTATTCTTCCTAATTGAATGCTTGAAAAAATTAAGACTTCTAAAATTAAACTCAAAAAACCCCAATTTGCATGTTCATCTCTTCCTCAGTCAATTTCTCTAAAATTCTAATTAAACCTCCTCGCTTAAATTTATCTTTACTTTTGTCCTTTGCATGAGGAAAAAAAATAAAAATGTATTTTTAGACTTATCCATGTGATATCTCTAGGTGGGCCCATGCTAGATGATTTACTCTTCAGGCAAAAATAATTTCATATTTAATGCTAGCTTGACAAATTCCAAAGATCACGATCAATTGTCCTTTTGAAATTAATTTATTTTGTGGGACCCACAAAAAATATTGATGATTTATTGCCATTGCCTTTCGAACTTTAACGCCTATTTGAAATACTTGTAAATCATTAAAAAGAACCCATAATTAAATCATTAAAATTAATAAGTTCATTTAAATATGTAAAATTTAAATATTTAAAAATTGAAAGTTTTTTGGGTATTTAAAAGAAAAAGAGTTTGAATTCTAGTGGACATAGTTCACAAAACCTTGAGATTCTAAAAAAATTAAACCCAATAAGAATTTATCCCAACCATGGATGTGAAAACTAGGTTTAAACAATTTTAACCTAGAGTCCAATTTAAATTAAACATCATTTTATAAAATTATTCAAATATGACCAATTAATAAAGTGGGACCAACATAAGGTTTTATGTTTCATGAGGATGGAGTCTTGAGAGCACTAGGAATTAGGGCTTGAAATCCCATGTTAGCGTTAAATCTCGCACCCCTTAGTTAATGGGGAATAGGAGTCAAGAGATGAAATAGGTTTTGGAACTTATAGGTTCCATGTTATTGGAGAGACCTAGTGCTCACTTATTTATTAGACACGTGAGTTGGGGAGGAACTTGGACTTGGAATAATGGGACATGTGAGTTGGAGAGAGACTTGGACTTGGAACAATGGAGCATGTGAGTTGGAGAGGGGCTTGGACTTGGAATAATGAAACATGTGAGTCAAAGAGGGAATTGGACTTGGAATAATGAGACATGTGAGTTGGAGGGGGACTTGGACTTGGAACAATGGGACACGTGAGATGGGGAGAGACTTGAACTTGGAACAATGGGAACCTGTGCTATTTTCCCTTTTTTTGGTATGATAAGACATTTCCAATTGGTCCACTAACAAAACAAGCTTCTGCAATGATTGATTATTCATTTCCATGTTAGAGAGTTTTGATTTGAGAATGCCCCACTAGGAGGCCTTCATGATCGCTCATGGTGCACTATATCTTTGTAAGAACTTGAGAACCTAAGCCCCACACTAAACATTTTCCACAAATAAAATTTTTGTGGTCGCAGTCGTTGCAAGAGGCATAATTGATTTCTTCATTTGATCTTATAAGTTGTGAATCGAATCAAAATTACTTGTATTCTCCTTCGTATGATCTTAAATCAACTATTGGACACACTACCATTTTAATAACATTTGGTGTATTTTTTATATGGTTATCATTGGCTAGATAAAGGAAAATATAGTCGAAGAATGGATTAGGACAGATCGATTGTAATCTGAGCATGAAATTTTTTCTCTATCCCGGGCATCTGAATCCTTAGTAGTTTGCTTGTGTTTTCGACATTTTTATCATATAGATTAGATTGTGATATTGTTATCAAGATTCAATCATATATTTTCTCTTAAACTACAAGATTAAATCCTAATAACAATATCATAATTTGACACGTTGTGAAAAATACCTCCTACTTATTGATATTTCCCATCTCTTACACTTCTTGGGACTTCTCACCTCCATGTTCATTTTCTTTGTCCTATTCTAACAGTTCCTTCACACCACTTGGGATTAAGTAGTTTGTCCTTGCATCTAGCCTCACTGTCTCAGCCAGAGATTTGACTTGTGGATTTTTATGTAGTTGTATCTGCAATATATGCGTAGGGAATTTTATTTCTGAAACTCTATACAAGATTTCTCTGGGGTCTATGTCAAAGTCATGACTTCACCAGCAATACCAAAATCACATGAACCATTTCATCAGCCAAAGGAAGCCCCACACGTACTCTTCTTCCTACTCCAAGTGGTATGAGATCAAAATCCTACCTTCAAAGTTGATCTTACTTTTCTCAACCTCAAAAATCTCTCAGGCATAAATTTAGAGAGCTCCTTGCACACTATAGGATCCCTTCCTATTTCCCATATGTTTGACCCATACTTGTGTGTCCCTTTATTTATCAAGAGTTGTCTACTTTGTGAGGGAGCATAAGAGACACAACTGGATGTAATTGAAACACTCCTTTCACCACCACATGTAGATGAGGAAAATGGTGTATATAAAATTCTTCCACTCTTATGTGTCGATCCATAATCGTTTCTAGCTCTGCTTGGGCCTATTTCATTGTGTTTGTGTTATTAATGAGTTCCAGAATATTTGCATGATCAATTTAGTTTTATTCCTATCTAGATAAATGCAAAAGTAGTTTGCAAGTTCTGGTTTAGTTTTCTTTTTTATTTTTTTTATTTTTTTTATTTTTTTTATTTTTTTTATTTTTTTGTTTTGTTCAATAAAACATGCAGTAAAAAGTAACTTTAGTTTTTAGTTTTTTTCTTATTTATTTGTGTGTAGCACTTCAATTGTCTTTAAAAGGAATTTTGATATTATTTTTCAAGTTAGTTAATAGATAGAGTTTTTATTTTTATGGTTGATTGCTCAATTTTGAAGAGTGATTATTTTTAGTCAATTTGTTAAATCTTCGGTATGATGTTTTTGATTAACATAAAAATAGGTTTTGAAGGGACCCTGAAACCCTTTAACAGTAGGTAAAGATAACTTATAAATCATTAAGAGTTCAAAAAAATATGAAAAGCTGCCAACAAAGAAAAACAAAAGACCAGCACAGAGGCAACATAGTAAAAACCAACAAAAATCCAGTAGGAAACCTAAGCTAGATTTCTCATAACATCAGCAGATTCCTTTTCTAGATTGTCCATGTTAATTGCTTATTTCTTCATCTCTTGAATGTCCACAAAAGTCTTTACCATCTTCCTTTTCAACTTGGCTCTGGTACGTTTTCTTGGTCCAACCCCTTCAACCTGGTTTTGTTCTTTATCTTCCTCAACATCCACCACAGTTTTTGTTCTTTGTCTTTGGTATAATTTTAGTGTTGTTACATTTTTTTTAATCATTCAATTGGTATCAGAGCAGTTGTAGAAATATTTATTGTGCAAGTAGCAAGATTAGAGAAACGATTATCTTCAAATGACAAATACTAGTAATTTACCATTTTAGCTTTCGTTGTTTATAGGAGACAACTATGATTATTGGAGTATTAAAATGAAGACCTTACTATTATCCCAAGATCTTTGGGAACTAGTAAAAATGGGATACACAAAACTTGTAGATAAGAATGATTTGAAATCCTAGATAGCGAATCAAAGAACTCAGTTGAGAGAAGATAGAAAGAAGGACAATTGAGCTCTATTTATCATCCAATTTGCATTAGATACTTTCAATTTTCCCCTATATTGTTGGTATGACAAAATCAAAGGATGCATGGGAAGCTCTACAAATCGCATAACAAGGAACTAGAAAAATCATATTGGAAAGACTTCAAACCTTTCGAAAGAGTTTAAAATTTTAAGGATGAAAAAAGTTGAGACCATTCAAGAATTTATTACTAGAACTCAATGCATTGTGAACCAGATCAATGTTAAGGAAAATGTGTGTTCTCCACCTTGTATAATTCTACAATGTAATATTTGATTATTATTTGGTGCACCTAGGGGATTTACGGATGCATGCATCACATGGGTTAACATGTTTGGAGCCACTTTATGTGTTGTATGTAACATTGGATTAAATATTTATGTGAGGTTGCACATAGGAAAAATATTTAATGTTGGAAAAACTTAATACCAAAAAGTAAATGTGGGGGTTAATGTTTTTGTAAGCTCATGGTATTAGTCACATGGTTTTATGTAATACCACTTGGTGGTTTTGTTTCTATAAAATTAAACACATGGGTAGTTGTCTAAGGTTGGATAGTTTGATTTTTAGCTAAGGATTTGAGAGAATCTCTTGTTAGCATTTGTTAGGGTTGAATCATGGCATGGGATGTGTGGTTACATGCTTTTTCACATGGAGTGCTTTAGAGGGATTGATGTTTCAAAGGTGTTAATGAAGAACTCTAAAGATGTCTTGATACATGAATGATAGATTCTTTTAGAGGCTAAGTTTTCACTCTTGAGGGTTTTCTCAGATTATATTTTGTGTCATATTTGATGGTATGATGTGTATTATTTTGCATATGGATTCTAAATACTTTTTTGCAATGTTTTCTCTATTTGGGTTATGTGAAAATTATCATGGGTAGATGCATATTTCCTTTCACTTGGGATTTAAAGGGAAACTATATAGAACAAAAAAATGTAATTTTTTTAAAGATCTATTCCCCCAAAATTTGATCCAATGGTGAAGTGTAATGAAATAACTTGCACAATGGAAGATATAATATGAAAATATTTTGATAATAATTTACAATAGCTTAGAATAACAAGCCACTTTGAGGGGGAAAACCTACAAATAACTCTAATAAGAACACAATTCACAATATGATGATGAAATAAGACTCACTACCTCCTATATATACCTTATTTATGCTTAGAATATCACCCAAGCCAACTTAGATAGCTCTATACCTAAATATTTCAAGTATGAGTAGTTGGCATTGTCATTGATGTCAACAAGATTATGTTTGTGTTGTGATTAATGTCAACTAGTGATGCTTTGATTAGTTGCAAATTATGTTGTCATTAGTAAGTGTTACTGTAGTCAACCTCTGGTGTTTCCTTGATAAGATTTTGTTTGTGGATGATGTTGGTTTGGTGATGATGAGTATGTGTCTCTGGTGCTTTATTTCCAAGTTCTTTTGAGAAAAATTTAATAAAAGAGGAAATAGTGTGTTGAAGAGGTGTTTTGTGTTACAAAGTAGTGATCTAGTTTTTCTCCGTAATTATTTTGGGTTGAATATCTATTTGTGCAATTCAGATATGTTGGTCAAAGGTGTTTAGAGGTTCTATATTCAAAATTTCTTGGTTTGGATCAGTGTGAAAAGAGATTGTGTTCACCAATGTGTGAACTGCATGTTGTAGTGGTGTCTGAGAGAAATGGTTTTTCTCTACATTTCTCCATAGTTTGGTTTATGGTCTTGTGGTTATGGAAGTGTGTTGATAATGATCATATCTACCCATAGTCAATTTTTTTCATGGTTTTATACTTCGAGAGTTGGTTTCTTGAGTTACAAAGTATGGAAGGTTGTCTAAGTGTAATGGGTGTGTACATTTTTTCAGATGAAGGTTGTTGCAAAGGAATTTTTTGGATTTCAGGGTGTTTGTGGAATATTCTATATTGTGTTCAAGTGTGGTGTGTGTCTACGAGTCATCTTTGGAGTTGAGGAAGAATTTACTTAAATGTTAATGGTGTTTACATATGTTCGACCAACCTTGGATGTTTACACTAATTGTGATTTTTTTTCGGTGATTATGGAAATGTGGCATGGTGTATATGAATGGATTTAGGTTTGATTTAAGGTGTGAAGTGGTCCACCTTCATTCCTTTCCATGACGAGAATTTTTCGGTGCTAAACTAATTTTAGTTTGCATGGTTGAGGTGCATAGCCGACCTTGGAGAATGTTTTCAAGGTTGAAGATGGTATAAATAAGTGTTGATTTGATGAATAATTGTGTTGTGAAGTGTGTGATGTGAAATTTAGAGTTGTGAAGTGCAAATTTGTGAAGTTCAATGCGAGCTTAATGAGCTAGACCATTAGAAGTAGTGAGCAGTTGTGTCTACAATTTTCAGAAAGGCTACGAATGTGTTGGTGATGTTGTGGTGGATATTTTATGTTGCATTGAAATGAATTTCTCACTATAAATTCTTCTTTCTTCTTTTCTATAATTTGGTAGTGAGCCCTTCTTTCTTCTGGATAGTGAGCCCTCTGGTAGTGAGCCTTTTATATTTAGTGTTGTAATTACTTTATATTGTGAGCTAATATTCACTGTGGTTTTTCCCTTCTTGGGTTTTCCACATAAATCCGGTGTTCTATTATGTGTGGTGTTGATGTGTTTCAGTTTCTATTATTTACTTTCATGCTTAGCCAATTTAACAGATTAAGGGTTAATTAAGTTGTTGTGGATCTGAATATTTATGAGCATTTTGAAGTTCTAATGTACAACTGATTCACCAGTTGTCTTGTGCACATTTAACACTAAATAACAATATAATAATGATAATATGACTTAATTAAGATTCAAGATAGCCATAAGCCGACTATTCATAGCCCTATGTACACTAACATTAAGGGCGTAGCATGCCTCTCTCTTTAGAGAAATATTATCCTCAATACTAATCAAGTGTGGATACTTTTGAATGAACTCCTCGTCCTCCCATGTGACATCTTCAACTAGTAAATTCTTCCATTGGATGAGATACTTGGTGAATGTTCTCGTCCTTAGCTACTTGGTGTGTGTTTGAAAAATGAACTTTGGTTGTAATATTATTCTTCCTTCATCGAGCTTTGGTAAGATTGTTTGATTAGGGAAATTATGCCAAATTACCTTCTTCAAACAAGATACATGAAAATTTGGATATATCTTTGTTGTTGGTGGTTGGCTTCCTAAAACTAGTTGTATGGTGTGATCATGATCCCTCTTAGGAGGAAGTTCTTTACGCATATCTCTAGAAACCACTGCATGATGATCAATGATTGCTTGAAAATATAGATGGGTGGGAGCATTACATTGATAGAATTCTAATGAACATAATTTGGCCATAATTCTCTCAATTCCTTTCTTAAGAAACTTCTACAATTGATGAGAGCTTAAATCATCTATGGGGACTTTCTAGATTCAACCAAACTCTTAGCTCTACTACCTTTCCTTTTGATTGAAATCTCATGAATAATTCTTGGAATTTCATCTCAATTGTTCCCAAAGTAGTAGGCCATTTTACTCCCAAAATAATATCTATCACACCAATAGAGATAACATACATTGGGCTATCAAGGTGATAATCTCCCATGGATAATTTAATTCTATGGTTTTTTAGAAAAAATAACAATACCACCATCTAGAATCAAGTCTCAAACTCTAGAGTTGGATATATGAAGCAATTTAGATGAGTAGCCAATATTTTGTTGATGAAATTATGAGTACTACCCGATTTTATCAAGAATGTTACTTTCTGCTTCTTTAAGAAACTCACTACCTTGAGAGTTTGTGGGGCATTAAAACCTAAGAGTGTATGACAAGAAATGATTATTTTGGAATCATGTGATTCCTCATCTGACTCCCTAAAACCATCTAATATTGGTTCCTCCTCTTCTTCCACACTCAAACCTTCAATATAGAATAATTTCTTTTCATTACATTTATGTCCTCGACTATATTTGTTATCACAATTGAAACCACAACCCTTTTTCTCTTTTCTCCTTAGTTTTTTGTGGAGTCAACCTAGTAGGTTGAGGAAGTGAAGTTGTTCAATATCCTTTATCTCTTATCCCATTATCCGCTTGCTCTCTAGGAATCAAATACTTCTCCTCTACCTTGTGTGCTAAGATAAAAGACTTATTTATATCTAGCTAGGACTAAACATGCATACTTCATGCTGAATCTGATCCTTGATACCACCCAAATATAAATAATTCAAGTTCTCCTCTATAATTGTATCCACTCTTAAGGATAGAATTTGGAATTTTTGAATATAATACTTCATTGATCTTGTTTGTTGAAGTTTAGCTAGTTAGTTGAATAAGTTATTTGTCACACTATTGCTATACTATGATTGGAATCTCCCCTGTAATAACTAACCATGAGACAATGCGACCCTTTTTTTTATCGATGAGTACAAAGCCATCAATACCAAGTGAATTTATTTGGTTCTAGATACATGGAATCCATTATGACATTTTTTCCATTTGGGACTTGATGTACATAAAAAGAATTCTCCATTTGGTTTGTCTATCTTAGTGAATCTGTTTCATCAAACTTGCACATATCCACCTTTGGTATCAAATTCCTAGATCATATATGAGTATTACAAATTTAATCAAGAGTAGCTGACCTCGATGATTCACCTTGGATGCTTGATACCTCCTTTTGTCACAACCCTCTCTTAATAAAGGCTAAATTATTTTAGATTAATCTTAAATTTGTATTTGGTGAGTGATTGAATCTAACACTTGTGGGACTTTGAACTATTCTAATCTACTATATATGATTGAGTATTTTTTAGATTTTATGGAACCTAAAAATATTTTATCTATACCTAAAAGTGGATATAGTGTTACACCCCGTTGTGTTATTACCTATTTACTTTTACCTTGATGGGTTAAAAATTATTTAATATATGTTTATGGTTATGTTTTGCATATGAATCTTGATGGAATTTGATGAATGGATGTTTAATTATAGTTTATATTTATAATGATTCTGACGATGATGTATATAATGCATATGATTGTATTGTTATTGGCTAACTACTGTCATGATGTACTAAGCTAGATGTAGGAATGTGAGCTTGAATCTCTAGAAGAGGAAGGGAGTATCACTTAGGAGAACTTGGTGTGGTAACCTTGATAAACCTAGCTGAGCATACACACACTAGTGCTTTAGTTGGTCTAAATTGAGTCAAGTGAGTTTGGGTGATTAGTAAGTAACCTTTTGTCTTGGTTGTGAATGCTTTGTTATTGGTTTATGGTCTTGTTTTGTGAGTATTTTGACTAGGTTTGTATGATTGAGTCCTTACAAAATTAAGAGAGAGTTCTTCTTATGTGTTCTTGTGGTATATGTTGATCGATGAGGTATATACATAGAATACATATATGTATATATGTGCATGTCCATGATAACTCATACATGTGAGTATATGTAGGCATGAGTATACATAGGTAGATGTACCTACACATGCTCATGAATGGGTAACCCACATGTATGGAAATATCGATTGGATAAAAGTGACATGTATATATATATACACACACACTTCATGTATTCACATCATTCGATGAACACATGCATATATGTGTTTGAATTTGATAATCAAGATAATGATATATATAATATATAATATATATGTATATGGTACATTTAAAGAAATGTATATACAAATATTTAAGTTAATATATGTATATATGTGTTATTATTTAATATATGTTTATATCTATTGGTAATCGACATATTTTAATCAAGTAAATATGATAATATATATATATATATATATATATTAATAGTATATATTATATATAATGTTTGAATTATATGTTATTAGCACATAGTATCTATCTTAGTGCTTAATATAAAGTGTTACATATGTTTTATATATTACACATGAGTTAACATAATTGTTAACACATTTAAATGAGAAAGGAATGTGCATATATTAGTAAGGGCTGAAAGTGTTAATATTGTTGTGGCTACACATAAAGCAAAGGAGACCAATTCAAATATGAGTTTACTTACCACACATGAATAAAGGTAGAGAGTTTAAACATAGCATAAGACTAAATGAAGATTGGAATAAGTCTTAAACCACAATATCTTTAAGGGCACCATTTTATGAATATGTAGCACCAATTCTAAGGAATATGAAATGCAAAAGAAATCTTTTTGTTGTGCTTAATTCTTGAGACTTAGTCCATGTAAACTTGGTAGAATTATAAGAATGATTTGAATTATAAAACAAGAAGGAAAGTTGATGTTATGATTTTTTGTCCTTTGACTCAATAAATGAGTCTTGTTGTCTCTCATGAAGAGGTCGACTCAACCATTAGAAGATTATGTAATGTTATGTGTTGCAAACCTGTAAGTTAGTTTGATGAGCCATTGCATGTGAGTAGGAAGGTGGAATAATTGCTATCTTATTTGTAGCGTTTGGTTGCTCAAATATTAGTATGTATAGAGGTGATATTCCTATCATTTGTTACTCTTCTCATTTTTATTTTCCCATCTTTATTCTATTGTATTTTCTATGCATTTGAGTTAGTGAGCTTGAGAGTTAGTGAGTTGCTTTAGTTTTGTGCAATTATTTTAGTGAGAATTTGTGAGAGGCTAGTGTTTGGAGGCTAACTTGATTTTTTGGAGAAGTAGTGTTCATGAAGGTGAAGGTTAAGGTTGGAAAGAAACATTATCAAGTTGGAACTTATAACCAAGCATGCTGATTTCTATTCTTCCTTGCTCATGTTTGAAAGGTTATTTGATTATAATTCCTTTGCTTTGAAAAGATTATTTGAATGCATGATATGCTTGTTCATATGATCTAGTTATTTCCTAGTATGGAATAATCTATGAATACAAGGTATGATAAACTTAGTTATTTCCTAGTATGGAATATGCATGTATGATTTTTAATTGAGTCTCAATTAGTGAACCCTATCATTGGGATTACGTTGTGGTTTAAGTGCTATTAGAACTATATACTAGTTTGTTAAGTCTATTTAGATAATGCATGAGATGAAATTCATTTTCCATCTTATAGTAATTTTATAATTATGTTAATATGTATGGTTAGAGTGGTTATACCTAGGGTTAGTGGAAATCCAAAATCCACTAGAAAGGGGGTAACCTATCTAGTCATTAGATTGTGTATATATATGGTTAGTGAGGTTATGCTTGAAGTTAGTGGAAATCCATGGGTAAGGGTGTTACCAAGACAATTAGTTTATTATAGACTTGGGTATTCTTAGGGTTAGGGTAGTTCATGGTTAAAATAATTACCTTGTTGAATATTTTATTATGTTACCACCTTAGGGTAAATGTGTGTTATTTTAATGGTCAATACCAAATCAATATTTTGAAGTGGCTGGTTAGATGATTCTCACTCGAAGTACAAGGTGTTGAATTCTTCAGCCAAAGTAGTGTAAGTAGCCATTGTTTACATTGTCAATTCACTTGTAGTCCATGTATGCAAACTAAGCAAGAAAACCAAGGTATGGTAGCTCTAGATTTGTAGGACATAATACTATACTTAGGAAGGTCATGATTATAGGGTTATCAAAACAATCTCTTCGTCAAAGGGTAGGGCCATCTTACCAAGTTTGGTAGATGTGCAGGGGATCGTAGTAAGTCCATGGTTGGTGAAAACATGTGCTTGAGTGATGATCTCCCTCATATAGTTGGTGGCCAAGATTTGAGGATGTAGCACAAGTTTGGGGACACCTAGAATGTATGCACCAAGTGATGTGAACATCTAGGAGGTATGCACCAACATTGGGGACATCTAGACCATTGTACTCTGTTTATGTAACTTTACCATTGAGCTCATAGAAGCTATGTATGTAAACATGTATTTCTACTTTTATTATGGATTTGTAAATGAGAAATATTATCATGAAATTATGTGATGTAAAATCATTACTTGAATTATTGAAATGATTCTATACTATGCAATGGAAATTTTAGAATAGTTATGTTTCAAATATGCATCTATTTATTTATGGAAAAAGGAATTTTTTTTATGGCTCATAATGTTAGCATCTTAAACTTTAACTTGTGAGTAAAACATAGTAAAAAAAATGGGTAGAATAATGGGCATGTTACACATGGTATCAAAGCTACCAGGTTCAGCACTAGAACCTATGTGCTCGATATGCTTTCTTCCAACATTATATGAGTCTAATGTTTGGAATTTTTTGTCAAAATGGTGCATCTCAAGATGACTAGAAGGAAGTCAGTAGTTGAAAATGAGCACTACCTATGGGCCAACAAGGAAAGGGAAGCCACTAATCAAACCATAAAGGGAATAGACTATGCCAATGCTATTTGGCTGAGTGATACCGAGACTTTCAGTCATGCCCTTTCATGAATGAGTCAAGAAAAGAGAAGGATGAGAGAGGTTTTCAAATTCAACTATTTACCTTACATGTCTCTCCCAGGCCAAGTTCTAAGACTCTTTATCACTTTCCAAGAATATGCCCTCAGAATTAGTGTTAGTCCTATAATGATATTTAGGGGCCCTCATGTTATACCTATGGAAAAATTTATTGTGATAGCCTCAAGTGGCAAATTAGATGGATATGTTCCCTAGAATTATTTCTCTGATGATAGGTCTAAGGGATATTTCCCTTTTGATGATATATTAGAGAAAAAAATTAAGGGATATACTCCTCGTAGTTGTGTCTAAGAGTGAATTTGAGGGATACTCTTCCCTTGAATATTTGAATAGTCATTCCATGTAAATGCTAGGATATTGAAATCCCATTGAAATAAAAAGAAAATCATGTTTTGGAAAAAAATGTGTATTCACTCTTTGTGAAATTTCTTTACGAAAGTATGCTTTTTAGAAATAATTTAAGTGATCTATGAAAACATTCATAGAATATAATTAAAAATGAAACCTCCAGGTGTAAAATTTCTTGTTGAAAATGGTAAGGACTAGGAATAACTATGGGGAAAGCTAAGAAGTTGGCCAAGGAGCCAAAAAATTTGGGTCTAAGTTGAATCATCTTTTAGCCATGATGGATGAAACTAGGGTAAGACTAGGAAACCTCAAGAAAGAAGTGAGGGGAAAAGAAAGGGAGGAAAAAGAAGTTCCTAATAATGATGAGGAGGTACCTAAAAAATATGAAGAAGGAGAAAATTCCTATGAATGTACTTAGTCTAAAAAACATGGAGAAAATGAATCTAGGTCAAAAGGAAGCAAGCAAAAACTAATTGCTAGTGAGTTATCATGGGATATTAGAAAGGTCACTCCTCTAAAGTTTGAAGGAAGTACTAGTGGGGATGTGGCTGAGGCATGGCTCATCGAGATGGAGAAGTACTTTGAGATTAGAAATTACTCTAAGGTCACTAAAGCCGTTTGGGGAGCTTTCCAATGGTCTGGTGAAGCATCTAATTGGTGGATGAATAAGAAGATGGATCTTGGGCTTAGTTCTCTAAGGCTCACATGAAGTGAATTTGTGGAGATTTTATGAAAAATGGTGGTTGCCTCAACTCTTCTTTTATCAAAAGCTTACCGACTTCAAGAATCTGAGGCAATGAGATTCCTTAGTTATTGAGTATTGGGAGGAATTCACTCGTCTCCTTAGGTACGTACCTATGAACCAAAAGGATGAGTGAATTCATATTAAGATGTTTATCATGGGTTTGAATTCTCAGATAGGTGTTGAGGTAGATGTATGTACGATCCCACTACCATGGAATTGGTGTATGAGAAAGAGATTAAGCAAGAACAAAGGCTTAGGTCTATCTTGGACTACCATGAGAAGAATTGGAAGAAGTTCAATTAGACACAATCCAATAAAACTTCAAGGAAGCCTAGTGAAGGGAAGGAATACCAAAGGAAAGGGGACAAATGATCCCATAATAAAATGAATAATTCAAGAAGGGACCGAAGGGGAGATAATTTAACAATAATAGCAATGTTGGAAGGGATGAGAGTAGTTCTGAAAGATCTGCAACAAGGATCAGACCATTAAGAGGGTGTTATACTTGTTGTGGGGATCACTTTGCTAACTAATGTCCCAAAAAATCTCCAGGGACACAACCACAAGGTAATCTACTACCATCTCAACAAGAAGGATTCCAACAGAGGGTTCATGATGCATTGGACAACTGGAAAGCTGAGTACCAGATTACTCCAATGGAAATACTAGGTACTTTATTTGGTACACCTATTTCCATTCTTGTTTCACCTAGAATAGCTAGAAGTATATCTAGGAAAGTTGGATATATCAAAAAATATTGGATGGTTGAATATTCCAACTAGATAAGAGTTAAGGTGGAGCAATGTCTACTCGAAGCAAGGGTTGATCTTTTGAGTTCCTCCTCAGAAGCGAATCCATACATAGCACCCATAGGATCCTATGATGTCATTTTAGGGATGAACTGCCTATGGAAACACAAGGCCAAAGTATATTGTCATGCTAAAATAGTAGAATGTTTAGACGATCTAGGTAACAAGGTATTCTTGCAAGGAACATAGAGAAAATTTATGTTACGGAAGATATATGTCATGGAAATGCACAGGGCAAAGAAGAAAGGCTGTCTAATTTTCATAAAGATGGAAAAACTTGAGGAATGTAATGAGTTCATTTCTTAAGATGAAATTGTATATTATGGATCTCAAGAGCCCTAAGATGTTGAAGAAGGTGAAATGGTGGAATTTGGAAAAAATGGATATGGAGAAATATCCTATTTTATAGAAATTTGTGGATGCATTTCTAGAGGAATTACCTAGATTGGCTCTCAAGAGAGTGTTTGTTTTCTCCATTAACATAGTACCAGGGTTGAAACCTATATTGAAAGTACCCTATAGGATGAGAAAAACAAAATTAATGGAGTTAAAGGCACAACTAGAAGAATTTGTATCTAAGGGGTTGATAAGACCCAGTGTTTCGCCATGGGTAGCGCTTGTAATCTTTGTGAAGAAGAAGGATGACACACCACACTTGTGTAGTGACTATTTTTTTCTTAACAAAGAAATGATAAAGAATAAGTATCCATTTCCACATATTGATGATCTCTTTGATCAGATGCGAGGATCAACAGTATTTTCAAAGATTGATCTATGTTCAGGTTATCATCAACCATGGATCAAGGATGAAGATATATCTAAAACAACTTTTAGGATAAGGTATGGTCATTATGAGTTCATAGTCCTACCTTTTGGATTGATGAATGCACCTGCAAAATTCATGAACCTAATGAATAATGTATTCAAAGATTGCTTGGAAAATTTTTGGGTTGGTATTTTTTGATGATATTCTTATCTATTCCAAGAATGAAGAGGAGCATCTCCATCATCTAGTGATTTTTCTCTAATGGTTAAGAGAGCATAAGCTATTTGGGAAACTCTCCAAATGTACTTTCTTTTAGAAATAGGTATAGTACTTGGGTCATGTAATTTTAATTGATGGGATTGCAGTTGACCCAACCAAGATAAAAGTTGTACTTGAGTGGTTAGTGCCTAATAATGTTCCTGAAGGTAGAATTTTTATGGGTTTGGATGGTTACAATCAAAATTTTGTGGAAAATTTTTCTATGATAGCTTTTCCTATCACCTCCTTCAAGAGAAAAGGGAAGAAGTTTGAGTGGATGAAAAAATGTCAAACAAAATTTAATCTACTTAAGGAGAAGTTGACCACTACATCGATATTGAAGGTACAAGATACATATAGTAACTTTCTTGTTATCACCAATGCATCAGGAGAAGGTTTGGATGGGGTATTGATGTAGGATAGGAAAGTCATTGCTTGTAAGTCTAGGAAGCTTAAGCCATATGAACAAAATTATGCTTTTCATGATTTGGAGTTAGTGACTGTTGTTCATGCATTACAAATATTGAGACACTATCTGTTGGGAAAACCCTTTGAGTTGAAGACTGATCATTATGGTCTTAAGTACTTATTTACCCAACTGAATATGAATGCAAGGCAAAAACGATGGTTAGAGCCGGTATCTGGCTATGATCTCAACATCAACTATGTTAAGGGAAAGGAGAATTAGGTTGCAGATGCCTTAATTTTTAGGAGGCATATCTCCTCCATGATATCGATTCAAACCAATTTCAAGGGTTGAGTGTTGTAAGAATTCAAGGGTGACAAATGCTATGATAAATTCAATAAATCACTCATGAATAATCCACAAGACTCAAGGTATGAAGGATTTCATTTTGAATCTAATGGGTTGCTAAGGTTTAAAGTAATAATCTATGTACCTAATTCTAAGGAATTAAGGAATTTAGTGTGGAGATAAGTTCATACCGGACCATATTCTAGACATCCTGGTGTGACTAAGATGTTGGTAGATGTGAATCCATTATAATTTTGGAAAGGAATGAAAGGGGATGCTACAAGATTTGTAGCAAGTTGCTTAGAATTTTAAAGGGTGAAGGTGGAGCATCATCACCCTACAGGTCTTTTGTTTCCTCATGAAGTTCCTGAGAGGAAATGGAAAACCATTAGCATGGATTTTATGCAAGGTCTACCAATGTGAAGGAATAATCACAATGCCATTCTGGTAGTAGTGGATAGGCTTACAAAAGTGGCACACTTTATACTAGGGAATTTTATGGATGAACCTCCTATTATAGCTCAAAAATTCATTCAAGAGGTATTTAGGTTGCATGAAATTCTTGAAAAATATCATTTTAGATAGTAATGCTCGTGTGAATTCTAGGTTTTGGAAAACCATATTTTCTTCACTTAGAGCATAGTTGAACATTAGTTCTACATATCATCTAGAAACAAATGGTCAAATTGAAGGAGTGAACCAAGTTTTAGAGGATCTATTGAGGATGCATTGCATGGATCATTAATACAATTGGGAAGATTACCTACCATTGGTTGAGTTTCCATACAAGAACTCTTATTAGTTTGTGATCAAGATGGGTCCATTTGAAGCATTTTATGATAGAAAATTTCAAATGCCTATAAGCTATAATAAGCTAGAAGATAGGATAATCCTTGGGCCAATTTTTTTTTCAAATATAGAGGAGCAAGTTGGTGTTATTAAGTAAAGGCTAGTAGAAGCCAATAATAGGAAAAAGAGTTATGCAGATCTGCTTAGTGGGTACCCAAACAATTCTCAATAGGAGAGAAGGTTTTGTTAAGAGTTAAACCTCATAAGAGTTCATTAAATTTTGGAAAGTCATCCAAACTAGCTCCATGTTATGTAGGTCCTTTTGAGGTTCTTGAGGAAGTCAACCTTGTTGGGTATAGGATTGATTTGTTGCCAGCTTTAGCTAGAATGCATAATTTTTTCATGTGTCGTATCTAAAGAAGTACATACTAGGAGATAACCATATTATTAATTGGAATGTGTTGTAGGTACAAGACCCAAAAGTGGTAACGATCGAGCCTCTCAAGGTGCTTAGAACATGTAAGATTCACTTATGTAATTGAGAGGTTCTACAATGCAAGGTCCAATGGGATAAATATGTAATATTATGCTACTTGCGAAGACTATGTTGAGATAAAGCAAAAGTTTCCTCAAGTCATGCTAGATTTTGAGAATCTTCAAACAATGAAGTTTTATGATACTATGTTCTGGGTTTATGTTGAGTCCATGTTGATACTTAAAATCAATAGGGATGATGATTCACAAGGGGGGAAATATGTTACAACCCTTTGTGCTATTACCTATTTTATTTTACCTTGATGGGTTAAAAATTATTTAATATATGTGTTATGGTTCTGTTTTTCATATGAATCTTGATGAAATTTGATGAATTAATGTTTAATTCTAGTTTATATTTATAATGATTCTGACAATGATATATACAATCCATATGATTGAATTTTTATTTCCTAAATACTATTATGATGTACTAAGCTAGATGCAAGAACATGCTCGAACCTTTGGAAGAGAGGGGGAGTATCACTCAGGAGAAGAACTTGTTATGTGTAACCCTGATGAACCTAGTTGAGCATACACACACTAAAACCTTAGTTGGTCTAAATTTAGTCAATTCAGTTTAGGTGATTAGTAAGTAACCTTATGTCTTGGTTGTGAATTCTTTGTAATTGGTTTATGATCTTGTTTTATGAGTATTTTGACTAGGTTTATATGATTGAGTCTTTACATCATGAAGAGATATTTCTTCTTATGTGTTCTTGTGGTATATGCTGATCAATGAGGTATATACATAGAATGTATATATGCATATATGTGTATGTCCACAAAAAACTCATACATGTGAGTATATGTAGGCTTGAGTACATACATAGGTAGATGTACCTACACATGCTCATGAATGGGTAACCCACATGTATGGGAGTATCGATTGGATAAAAGTAGCATGCATATATGCATATAGACACACACTTCATGTATACACATCATTCGATGAGTATGTGCATATATGTCCTTGAATTTAATAATCAATATAATGATATATATATTAATATGTATGTATATGGTACGTTTGAAGAAACATATATACATATTGAAATAATGGAAAATAGGGTGTTTATGAAATGATTGAAAAGGGGGTTCACCAAAATGATAATAGATAGGACTATTTTCCTTTATTTCATTAGGAAATGAGATCCCCACAAAGAATTGACTAACAACCCTTAGGTGAATCAAGTCAATGTGAGAATATTCAGATTTCCTTACGATTGAAGGACATGGGTTAAGGTCAACCAACACTTTGGGGAGAAAACTAGAAATAGAAATCCAAATCCAAAATGTAATCTAACACTTGAAACAAAAATATTAAACTTAATATTTGTAGAACTAGAAAACCAAATGTAGATCTAAGATGGGAAGAGATGTGTTTACCAGTCACCAAAAGTGAGTTTATGAAGACTAACTAGGTCTCATTCACCCATGGTCAAATGTGTCTTTTCTTAAGTTTTTTTTGCAACTTTCAGGAACCTTTGACATAGATCTGTAGCTTCTAATTTGTCCAAGTTTCAGTTTGAAAATTCAGAAATCTGATCTATAGGTTAGATTTTGTGATTTGACAACAACTTTGACAAAATTTTATATATTTCTCTTCAAAATGTCTTTAATGTTTCTTCAACCTAAATTTGCAATCACACACACAAGAGAGAAAAATGTTTGTTTTTGGCGAATGGGGTTTGCCTTGGTCAAAACCTATTTTGGTAATCAAACCTTGAATTTAAATAATGAAATGAAAGAGGGGATGAAGAATGAACAAAGCTATGTTACCACTCCACAAACCATTGAATGAAACCTTGATAATGGATATCTTAGGAAGTCTACAACTTGCATGAAATGGATGAATTGGATGTGGATCTTGACACTTGAAAATTGATGCTTTGAATTCTTGAATTGATCTTGAAAACTACATCACAATGTTAGCTCTAAAAACATGTATGATGCAAGAATAATTTGACATGATGGATGGATCTTGATTGCTGAAATACATATCTTATATATTTTCTCTTGAATGCACTTGATCATCAAATTTTCTATACTTTTTCTCACTTCAAAATACTAGGTGAAACTTAGTGAAATGACCCTGTATTTATGGTTTGTATTCTTAAATTCTCAAAATTTAAATATCACAAGGTGACATTGAATTATAGACTTAGAGATGTTAAAATACCACCAAAACCATAATTTAAATTTAGCTCCAAAGGTCTAGGGAGGACCCATTTGCCCATGGGCAAATGGGTCCTAGGTCCCTATCCCTGGAACACACATTGCTCAAGGTAAATATTTATGTTTAGGCATAATTATTGTTGGGTTTCCCCTTTAGAAAATGTAATTTACTAGGCTTGTAAATGAATAAAAGGGCTAATTAAAACCTAATTAAGCTCAATTTACTCAAGAGAGCCCAAATAACTGTGAAAATGTAAAGGGGTACAATTAATAACACTAAATTAAGGCACTATTGAGTCTATTTTAATTAGGAGGGCCTAAACAAGTGAGAAAATGTAAAGGGGTATATTTTTCTACACTACATTTAGCCCTCACTTTAGTGAGAGGATGACCTTGCATCAAACTCACACTAAAGTAGACAATCAAGAGAGGTCTAATTATATAATTGTTGGAAGGATAAGATGAAAAAGGTCAAGGAGGGTGAGCAAGCCCCCAAGATCTAAGATCTCATGGAAAAACCAACAAAGGCACAAGGAGACACATGCCTATATCAAACATATATATGTATGCATCAATGATAAGATACTTAATCATACAATGTCAAATATTGAAAGAAAGAAAGAAAGGGAAAACAAAAAGAGGTGGATCAAGCCTTGACTGTACAATGTGATGTGGATCACACCTCAACTATTTTTCCAAAAAAATTACAAGTGGAAATTTCTTTCCACTATGTAAACAACAATGCACACTCACACGAGCTAGTGAAACCTGTTGTTCACTAGGTGAACCCCCAAGGGTGGAAAATGAGAGAATATTATTATGATCCCATACCATACCAAAGTTATACCTATGATAACTTTAATAAGGCACCACAAAATATGAACTTCGAGCTCCATAAGGCTTAGCAAGTTGTGTTATGTTAAACACTTATGAAAAAACAAGGCACCACAAGCAAGCAAAGTGTGTTATGTTTGGTGGCCATGGAAAAGGGTTGTAACTTTGAGCTTCAAAAGTTTAGAAAGTTGCATTCTGGTAAACACGTGAAAAAATCCTAAATAGGATAAGACATGTTCAAAAGGGTTTTTCTTAGTTCATGTAAGGTCTCCTCTTAGGGAACATCATGCCTAATGTCTCCAAGAGAGGACAAGTCTAGGATAAAAGATCCACAACTTAGGGAATGCAACACATAGCATCACCACTAATAGGAAAGTCATATGCCAAGAAAGGTCACACTCTTGGAGGACATCAAACTCAATGACACCACCAAGAAGAAGACACATCGCAAGAAGTAAGAAGAATGCACAATGAAACACAAGGTATAGTCCAAGATCTCCAAATTGATAATGCCAATGTATGCCCCCACTTTAAATAAATTGTTAATACAATGCTATGAGAAATTACTTTAAAGTAGAAAATAATAAATTCTAAAGATAAAGAAGAGATGAGAGCTTATTTGGAAATCCCTATGTCAAGCATATGTTTCTAAATGACGCTACACTATGAAAAAGGGGTTGCCCCCAAAATGAAATCCCAAAATCACACATAAAAGATCCATAGATTCAGGTTCAACATATGTATTTGTTGTACAATGGTATTATAGAGCTCAGAAATTTCATCATTCCCTAAATAACTCATGGAGTAGGAAGAATTACACATAGAGAGTGAAAACAAAGAAAAATATTTTGGGTCAACATGGAAGAGACCTAAATGTCTCAATGCCTTGCATCATCCCCAAAAGGAAAACACAAGACAAAATAAAAGATAAAGGTTTACAACATATAAAAGAATTTAGATACAAATAGAGGAATGCACATGAAAACACACCAAATAGAATGATACATGGGATCATATTATGCACATACAATCACACAAAGAATATGAAAAAGAAAAAAAAAGAAAAGACTAGTAAGGAACATTACGAGTCAACCTATAGCAGGTCATCTCCATCCCAATATTTTTCATCATATGTGGAAGGTAGACCACTAGCCAAAGGGAAAACATCAAGTGCCAAAATAGGAAAAGACTATCTAACTCCTTTCCCCCACTAAGTGCAGGACAAGGATGAGATGAGATGAGTGGTGAGAATGAGCTCCTTGTAATATAGAAAATGATTTGTAATGAATGTAAAACATGTGATAGTGAGTATGCTATGCTCCTACAACTACCACATGGCAAGGAGAAAATTCATGTAATTTCTATCCAATTATTATAGAAATGTTAGGAAGAGAAAATTCACTGAATATCAGCTTTAATGCATGACACTGATCAATAAGATGCCCAATATTTCTATGATATGCATAATAATTCACGTTCTTATGCTTATTGATTCTAGTGGGAGGTGGTAGTTTAATCCATCCTAGATGAAGAAGTCATTCCATTTGTTGTTCAATTTCTATTTTAATATGTAGGAATGACAACTCTTTGACTTTATAAGGTTTGGATTTCTTACTTGTTTGAGGTGGATTCAAAGGAGGAGGACCTAAAATGGTCTTATCATCCTTGTGATGGATTTTTTCATAATGATGGAGGACACTTGTTTCCTTAGAATATTTGGAGGGAGGAGGATCTTGATATCCTAAACCTTTAGTATCTTCAATTGGGAATTGTTCTAACAACTTATGAATCACATTCTCATTTTTTGTGTCACATCCTTGTTTATCTAAGATCTTATATAAGCCTTGTCCATAAGTCTCTTCAAGGTTGATGGGTGTGTTGGTGACTTTATTAATGTAGGATGGATGGGTATGCCCTTGGTTAGAGGAGCTAGGTTCAATCATGGTTGGAGGTTTAGGCTTGTTTGTGATTCAATCTTAGGATGTAAAAATACCAAAAATCTCTAATGATCTAGAATAGTAGCAGGTGTTGTTTGTTGCATGGAAGGGTAAAATGATGCATTGGGTGATCCCACAATACTGGTTTACAATTCTATTAAGGAAGGTGAAACCTATGAAATAGGGCGCTCTATCTTTTAGGAGATGAAACACAAGGGGGTAAGGACCTATTTCTCAAGTTTCACTCAAGGAAACCTAGGGTGTGATAAAAGATCAAAGAGGGAGTTCACCACCAAGCTAGGGCTTGGAAAGACTAGAAATGTAAAATATATGCAAAGCCTAACTATATGACCTAAATTATGAAACTAAAATACAAAATAAAAGAATTAAGAAAGTACATAGGTGAACTTGGAAACTATAGAAGCTTGAATGAAGACCTAAAATCTTGAAAATTTTGACTCTAAGGCTCATTGCGACTCATACGCTACAATGGGAAATTTAGTCCCAGATTAGGGTTTTTGACAAAAACTAGAATCTAGAACTGCTAAATTAGGATATGTAGAAAATGATTGAAAATGTGTATAATAAGACTCATACACCACAAGTGATGATTTAGTCCCAGTATCAGGGTTTCTCCAAAATATTGATATCCTCTGATTACTTCCTTTAGCTTCTTCCCTACCAAATTTCTAGGTCTGAATCATTGAATTGCATCATGTAGGTGACTTTCCATGATCTTACAATGTCGATGACAACTTTGAAAAATTTTCAACAATCTTTCTCTTCAATGAATCTTCAACCCAGATCTACAAACCACACATTAAAGAGAGGGGAAAAAAATTTTTTGTTAGTGGATAAGGGTTTTCCTTGGTCAAACTTAGTTTTGGTAATCAAACCTTGAAATGAAATCGAATGAAATGAAGGAATGATGAATGAACAAATATGTAATGTTGCAACTCACCAAACCATTGAAAAAAAGGTTGCAATCTTGTAAGTAATGGCTATCATGAATATGGATCTTGACTTGAATTCTTTCTTGAATCATAATACCCTACATCACAAATGTTAGCTCAAAAACAAAAATGATGCATGGCGACTTTCGACATGATGCTTGATTCTTGAATAATGCTCCAAAATACTTGATAATCACTCTTGAATTCTCTTCAATGATTTATAATTCTCTCACTTGAATGCTCATAAGATCACTTAAATTGATAGCTCTTTTTAGGAGAAATTATGTGAAATAACCTTGAATTTATACTTGTTTATGCCAATTTTTTTGAAATTAGAACACTACAAGATGACATACAATCCAGGAGAATAAAATCCCACTGATAATTTGAATTTAAATTAGGTATAAGCTAAGCAGGACTCATATGATAGTTGGGGCCTATGATTCCCATTAGGCTAAGCTTGGGATACATTTTTCAAGAAAGGTTTAGTTTTATGTGAAATTTAGATTTAGGCCTTGAAACCTAGGTGGGACCCATACACCCAAGGTGGAATATGAGTCATAGATTACCAAATCTAGGCCATACAATCCAAAATCATTAAATTTTGATTGATCACTTGATGTATGTTAGGATTATCCTAAAAAAGATGCATTAATTAAGGCTTGTGGATACACAATAAGGCCAAATAAGGCATAAAGAAGACTAATTTTAGTAAGGAGGGCTCAAACAAGTGTGAAAATGTAGAGGGATACATTTTTCTACACTATAGAAGAAAAACTACAAAAATTATCCCATGAAGAAAATTTCAAGTTTTGGGGGGTTCACACGAAGGTGGTGTTTGATCTAACCCAAAAGGGGTTCAATTTAACCCCCCTTCGAGTGAACCCCCTTTTTGTGATGTGACCATTTTTTGCACGTTTTTTAAAATGAAATCAAAGGGAAAGCCAAGACAAAGGGGGGTTCACATGAAACACCCTTCGAGCGAAGCCCCTTCACTCGAAAGGGTCAAGGGGGTTCACTCAAAGGGGGGTTCAAGCAAACTCCCCTTTTTCCCCCTTCTTCCCCTCTTCTACCTAATTTCTACAAAAAAATTCCTTTTGAAGCTCGAGTTGAGGGTGAAAATGGAGGAAACTTCATAGACCCAACTAGATGATAGTAGTGCTCGAAATGAGCTATCCATCAAATATAATTTTAATATAATTTGGTTTTATTATGTATTTTTTTAGTTTGATTAAACATAGGGTTTTCACCAAAACTCTTTATCCCACACATGTGGAAAATCAGTAGATTATAAAAAAAAATCTAAAAAATATGTTCGTGTTAGGTATTGATGTCCTTGATCCAGTAATTTTTTTTTTAATTTTGATACATACAAAAAACGTTATGTTGTATATAGTCTGCCTATGTCTAAATTGTAATTGGTTTGACTTCAAAACTTAACTAAGAAAAAATATTCAATAAAACACTATGAAACCAAATGAATGTGCTAGATATCGTAGTTACAAAGGTAAATTCAAAAAAAAAAAAGAATTTTATCCTTCATTATAAAAAAAGTTATGTTGTTTACGGCGAACATCACTCTTTAAAAATGGTGTTTACTATAAAAAAATGTTTTGGAATGAGATGGAAAAGGAAATGGAATCTGATTCCAAAATTTAAAAAATATATATTTAGAATCTACAGGAAAAATGTCACAAATCACTAGTTTGCATCATCTTCAAATTCCTCATGGTTTTGCAGCTATAGGTGCCCGAAAGTGAAGATTTAGTTAAAAAAAATAGTTCAATGTCTAATTTGGTAAAAAATTGTAAACCAATATTGTGGGATCACCCCATTGTTCTTAGGGTTGTCAATACAATTATATATGAAATTATGCATGCTTTCATCATCTTCACCTAAGATGTCAACTTCATCAGGACATTCATTAGGGGTTTGTTGAGCATGATTAGGTTCTATTGCATTAGGAGCATTACCAAAAACACAACTTGAGACATCAACTAAAGATATTAAGGACTACCATATATTACCAATGCACATGTCCATTGTGAAAGGATGAATTGAATTCAAAGAGATTACAAATTTTTAGATTTGAAGCAAGATATTTTTTTGATTATGCTATGTAAAAACCTGAAAATGATGTCTTTTAGATTCAATTTTGAAAACAATGCAATGAATTTGACAAATTATGCTTAATATGAATAATTTCAAATAACAAAAAATATAGAAATTGAAACAACAAATTGAATACAAAAACATAGAAGGTAGAAATAGTGTTTTTAATGCTCAAAAATTTAGAACACACCTTGATTAGGGACTCATTCACCCATTGGTGAGTGGGTCTCACTTCAGGGTTTCTAAAAGTTAATTTGCATGTTTCTAAGATGATTTCTATGGTTTTCATATTCTAGTTTTAGACTGTAAGTTACAGTTTCAATTTTTTGGAAAATGAGGTCTAAATGCAAGTGCAAAATAGTGCTAAATGACAAGAAAGAAGACCTAATTTGAGATGTATTTTTAATTAAATTTTTTGATGTAAATGACTAATTATGTAGTATTATGTAAACACTATACAAAATTACTGAGATTTTTAAATTTTCCACATTTTAAAGAATGCAAAAATGCAAGCCTAAACTCCTAAATGATATGCAAGTTAATGCAAGTGAACAATCCTAAATGAGATGAAAATCAATGTAATGCAATGAAAATGAATGCAAAACCTAGATCTAGGGATGAAATGGACTCCAAATCAACAAGTTATGACGCTCATAAGTGAAGTTCACTAAAATGAAACAATGAAAATAGGGTGTTTGTGAAATGAATGAAAGGGGAGTCACCAAAATGATAATACATAGACCTGTTTTCCTTTATTTCATTAGGAAATGAGATCCCCATAAATAATTGACTAAAAAACCTTAGGTGAGTCAAGTCAATGTGAGAATCTTCAGATTTCCTTATGAGTGAAGGATGGGGGTTAAGGTCAAGCAACACTTTGGGGAGAAAAATAAAAATATAAAATCAACTACAAAATGCAATCTAACACTTGAAACAACAATATTAAACTCAATATATGCAGAACTAGAAAACCAAATGCAGATCTGAGAAGGGAAGAGATGTGTTTACCAATCACCAAAAGTGAGTTTCTGAAGGCTTACTATGACTCATTCGCCCATGGGTGAATGGTTCTTTGCTTAGGTTTTTTCTACAACATTTGGGAACCTTTGACACAAATTTGTAGCTTTTGATTTGTCCAAGTTTTATTGTCAAAAATTCAGAAATACGATTTGTAGGTTAGATTATGTGATTTGATGACAACTTTGACAACTTTTGCAACTACTTAAATTTCAATTTTTGATCCTATGGTTCTTTTTTTTCACAATTTTAACACCCATACCACTTCATCTATGAAAAAATCATCTAACTTGACCACCTATTACACATATTAAATAGAAATTTCTCACACCCAAAAAAATATAAAAACAATTTCATGAATGAAGCCATCCATTTTTATTCACGTTATTTGCAAGCACTAATAAAACTACCTTTACTTTTTATAACTTTTACACAAATAAGTGAGATCAATCACATTTGAAACTAAATATCATCATTAAACTCATTGAGATAAAAATCAATAATAATGACTATCATATTGAAAAATGGGTTTCATTCTCTGGACTTATTCTTTAAAACCCCTGTAGTCACACTTCGTGTTGGAAACCTGATTTGTTGGGGGATATTGTTGCAAGCATGATACAAGTTTTGTAATTGATGTCAATAGTATGTAGATGGTTGGATATGGATATTGATGGAAGATTATGTATGTTATAGATGTTGTCATTGATGTACAATTTGAAGAGATAGTTGAGTAGCTATATTGATGAAGATTGATGAGCATATAAATATATAGTGTTGTCACTAAAGATAACCTATTGAATAAATGTAGAATTTTTGATCTAGAGAAGATTAAATGATTGGATAATTTCCTAAGTTTGGAATGCAGTTCATGTGTTCAGAGAACTAGTCTTTTGGTCCATATTGGTATGCCATGAAGAATTTGGTTATGTAATTTTGAGGTAATGATGGTGTATGTTGGAAAACTCTAAATCCAAAGTTTCATTATTTGATGTCTTCGATAGTCAAAGATAATAGTGATAGAGTATCAACTTGGATATACCAGTATAACTATGACAAAGTGTATGATAGGAATGCTCTACATTCCACTACAGATTATTGTTTTGCTATGTGGTTACGTGGGAGTGTTTATATATGTTTGAATTATGTTGGGTTCAAGTGGCAAGAGCTTTGGAGGTTAACATGTTGATCTATGGATGAATATTTGGTTCATCTCCTTGTTACTTCACTAATGGGGCTAACCTAAAAGGTTCTAGGTTGTGCAAAGTTAAAGGAATTTAGAAGCGATATTATGGGGAATAATTATAGGTCATATTGACCTATTTTAATGTATTATTGAAATGAAGGAAAATAGGGAACTTTTTATATTGAAATGGGGTGAATGAATATGTGATGTAACTATCTTCCTCATTTCATTAGGAAATGAGATCTGTAAAGGTAGGATTGAATTCTAACCCTAGGTGAGTCAACCCTATTAGAGATCTTGCAAATTTTCTTATGATAAGATGGATTAAAATCTACTTGAACAACACTTTGAGGAGAAAAACTAAAAATAGTAAATGAACTCAATTATAAAATGTGAAACTTGGATCATAAATTTAAAGCTTAAAACAATCAAAGATAGTTTTGCAAAAACAATAGGCTCGAACTACAACTGCATGTCCAACAAACCCTTGAGTGAATCATCAGAGGATTCACCAACAATCTTTATGCTCTCCTCTTATTTCTCCACATTCTTGTCCTTTTCAACATTGCCAAACTTCTCCTCAGCCTTCTTTCCTTCTACACCTTTCTCATTATCTTCCAAAGGAGGAAAATCTTTGGTGTTCTAAGCCTCTGTATTGTTTGGGTTATCTTGTGCAATCTCTTCTTCTTTCTTTGCATAATTTTATATGTCCAAAGGAGGTTAATTTTTCTTAGCTCTTACATCCTCCTATATTTCCTCAATTCTTTTCTTCTCCAAAATTTTGCACTACTAGTGGGATATCACCTATATCCACATCTTCTTGCATTTTCTCTTCTTTCTACTCACTTTCATGTTATGGATCATCCTCAACAAGCTCGTTAACATCTAGGACATCAATGTTATATTGTATTTCACTTCTACTATATAGAGACACAATTAGATCTTTTGAATCTCTTCTAACTTTTGTAGTGTTTCATTTTTCAACCTTTCTATGTCATCGTCATGTATGCTCATCAATGTACTGACTCTTTATATTTTTTTGAATTCTTTGATGTACAACTATGCCAATCTTTCTCTATCTTCTCCTGATAGACAAGAACCTTCCATTATTCTAGCATCTTGATCTATTGCTTCTTGTCTCCTCATGCTCAAAACATTCTTCAAGTCATCTGGTAATTTATCTTAAATTTGTGACAAACTAGTGCAGAAAGTTACCATATATTTCACTGTTTCTTCTTCAATATTAGCCTTATCTACCTCAATTGAATTTGAATACATCTTTATAGTCTCTTCCAACATTCCATGCTTAAAAATGCAATTAAACAACACATCTAGCCTTAGAGGGCTATGCATTATTTCTAGAGGGGATTTTTCCTTCTTCTTCCCCTTAGCCTTTGATGGCTTTTCTTCCTTTTAGGACTTCTTCTCTCTCACATGTATTTTGAATTCTTTCTTTTGCTTCACCATTTATTCCTCGTTGTTTATATCAACCATATGTATTATTTTTATTTGCACTTGTCTCTTGAGAGACATCAAATTTTATTTTCCAGACCAACTAAGATCCTTCTTCTTCATCATCATATCCAATATAATTTTCTCTTGTAGCTTTTGTTTTTACTCTTCTTCTCTGTGGAACACTCTACTCTTTCACGTGGGCATTGGTTGAGTCTTTTATCTTCAGTCAAACAATAGAATTAGTCCCAAAGGACTTAAGGAGGAACTAGAGAGGGGAAAGAGGTCCTACTTGACCTTCTAGCACTAGGGGAACCTTCTAGAGGACTGGATATTCCTTTGGATTTCTCTAAAAGGCCCTTTGGTAGTCCCATCATCTCCACTACGTGTGCCTTCAAATTTTCCACATTCCTTTGTGATCTCATTTTTCTTTTGCTCAATATGTGCTTCATTGGATTTTTCTTCATATGTAACATACCTTTCGAATGTAGGGTTTCTTGGCATACTTAACATACGATCTACTAAACTAGTAATCACATCTTCTGCAACCTCATATCCCATTTCAGGGATCTGTATTTTCCTTGGCTCCACAACGTCCATGTTGCAACGATCCTTGATGACCATAAAGATGATATCATTCTTGTACTTCTCTAAAACACTTTTAGTAATTCTTTCTCTTGCTTGCATATTCTCTTGGAATGTTTTAAAGAATCCCCATAATGCAGCCTTTTGGGTAAATGCATTACCCAATCTCTTCAAATGATCTCTAATTTGAGTTGCAATCGGACCACCATTCATACATAAAATATTCTTCATGTTGAGAATTTATCCAAGAAAATAGAAAATTAAACATATGACCAAGGCACAAAACTGAAAGGGGCACTAAGATTCCTTCATTTTTTGGAAGTTCTCCAATGGTTGTTGCCTCAACAACTCACATAGGTCAAAATTTGCACCATTCTTCACAATTTCATATGCAGTGTTAATAGTTGTTACAAAAACATAGTTCTCTTTGTTTGTGAAGAAAATATTTTAACCAATCATCATTTACATGTACTTCATAGCCAGGTCCTTAATATCTTTAATTGTCAAGGTACATTTATCAAATTTTGCACTAGTTAAATTCATCACAACTTCATTATTCATAGATTTAAGGGTCTGAATTGGTCTGATTGAACATAAAACTAACACAACTCTAATTTCTTCCTTGTTAATCATATATGGCTGGTCCAACCAAATGAAATTTTCATGTATTCTGCTCAATACATATCTAATGCATTCATAAACATAGAAAAAATGGGAAAATTATTCCAAACATCTATATTCTTCTCCGTCAAAATTTCCATACTCATGTAGAACTCAAATTTGTCACCAATAAGCTTATTAATCCACACTTCTCCCAACTTAGAGTGATTATATTCATCCATTTTTGCATGAATATAAATTATTATATCTTTAGTATGCAAAACACCAAAGGGGATATGAAAGAACGTACCATTGAGATCTATCACCATGGATTTATTAAGATGCATTTTGAACTTTTGAGATTACTACTAATTAGGGTTCTAGACACCAACTCTGAATCACTTCAATTCACCTCTTCTCTACTCTTCACACTTCAAATACTTGACTACAAATGAACTTTTAATACACAAAAACACTTATAAACACCTTTCGAATAGAATTAAATGCATTGATTTGAAGTTCGGTAGAAAATCTAGGTGGGTGCATAAAGATGAGGGGCCAAAAAGTGGCCACTTCACTTTTTCATCTCAAAATAGTGAAAACACGAGCACATTATAATAAAACACACTCATTTTATGGGTCGGTAGTGATAAATCCTAGGCTTGGTCATTACCAAGCCAAAGTGTGAGCATGTTACTATTTGGATTTCAAAAAATGTGTGTTATAACTCACTCGCGATTTGGTTTCCATTGAAATTTTTTTCTCTTTCTTCTTCTTATCTTTCAAGGAAACTATATACATGAAATAAACATTTTATAAGTTGACATTTACGTTCTTATAATTTAAGTTGTATTCCTTGTATATATTTTAAGGATGTTTGAGAGTGGTTTCGGATCTCTAGGAGTTATTCTTCAAATTCTAGTTGCTGGAAGATCTTATAATTTTTTAGACAACCAAATTTTAGTAATCAACATGTCGAATTTCAGTAATCAGGAGGTCAAATTTCAATTATCAACAAGTATGATCTTTCTCTCTCTCTCTCTATCTCACTCATTATTTATCCCTTATGTTGTATACCTCTCTTTCACACTCTCTCCTTCCCTCTATACTTCTATATATCTCACCTCTCTCTTTCTCCCTCCATCCCTCCCTCATTTCCTCCTTTCCTCCTCCCCTCTCTAATTTTCTCTATCTCCCCCTCTCTATCTCCCTCTCTCTCTCTTCATTACTCCCACCCACATTCCCTCTCAAATTCACTCTATCTAACCTATTCCTCTCTACATCTCTCTCTCCCTCCCTCCTCTCTCTCTCTCAATATCTCTATCTCTCCCCCTCTCTCTCTCTTCCTTCCTCCCACCCAAATTCCCTCTCTACTTCTCTCTATCTAACCTATCAATCTCTCTCTCTCCCTCTCTACTCTCTCTATATCTCTCCACCTTCCTCCATCCCCCCTCTCTCCATCTCTTATTCTCTTTATCTCACTTCTCTCCCTCCTCTCTCTCTATATCACCTCTCTATCCCTTGCTAACTCTGCCTCTCTCTATATATAACTCTCTACTGATTCCTCCATCCTCCTCCTTCTCCATCTCTCCTTCCCTATATATACTTCTCTCTATCTCTTTCTCTCAATCTCTACATTCCCCTCCCTCCCTCCTTCCCTCTCTCACCCTCTCTCTCCCACTCTTTCCCTCTCTTTCAATCTCCCAACCTTACTCCTCTCTCTCTTTCCATATTTCTCTCACTCTCTCCTTTCCTCTCTACTCTCTATCTCGCCATTATCTCTCTCTTCTTCTCCCTCTCCATATATTATTCCCTATATAATTCTCTCTATCTCCCTCTCTCCATATCTACCTCTCCCTCCCTCCTTCCATTTCTCTCCATCTCCATATCCATCTTTTTATCACTCTCCCCTTTCCTCTCTGCTCTCTATCTCACCATTCTCTCCCTATATACTTCTCTCTATCTCCCTCCCCCATATCTACCTCTCCCTCCCTCCTTCCCTCTCTCTCCCTCTCTCTCCCTCTCTCTCTCCCTCCCTCCCTCTCTCTCTATATATATACTTCTCTTTATCTCCCTCTCTCCATATCTACCTCTCCCTCCCTCCTTCCCTTTCTCTTCATCTCCATCTTTCTATCACTCTCGCTTTTCCTCTCTACTCTATATCTCACCATTCTCTCCCTATATACTTCTCTCTATCTCCCTCCCTCCATATCTACCTCTCCCTCACTCCTTCCCCCTCTCTCCCTCTCTCTCAATCTCCAAACCTTCCTCCTCTCTCTCTCTATATATATATATCACCTCTCTCTCCCTTCCTCCTTCCCTCTCTAGTATTCTCTATCTTCCTATTTCTCTCTCTTCCTTCCTCCCACCCACCTTCCTTCTCTACTTATCTCTATCTAACCTATCCCTTTCTACCTCTCTCTCCCTCCCTCCCTCCTCTCTAATCTTTCCATCTCTCTCTCCCCCCTCTCTACTCTCTCCTCTCTTCCTCTCTCTCAATCTCAAACCATATATCCAATCTTTTTCCACCTCTCTCTCTCCCTCCTCCCTCCTCCCTCTCCTCCCTCCCTCCTCCTCTCTCTCTCTCTCTCTCTCTCTCTCTCTCACACACACACACACACACACACACACACACACCCTCTCTCTCAATCTCCGAAACCATATATCCAATATCATATATCCTAATACTTATACCCTAAATCCTAAACCCTCAATCCTCATCCTTATACCCTATACCCTCAACCTCATAACCTAAACCATGAACATTATCCCTCAACCCTAAAATCTAAACCCCAAACCCTCAATCCTTAGCCCAATAACCTCAAATCTATACCTAATATTCTAAACCCTAGTCCCTATACCCTATACACTTAACCCTATACCCTAAACATTATCCCTCAACTCTATACCCTCAACCCTATACTCATACCAAAAAGCCTACACTCTCAACCCTTAACCTTATACCTTATACCCTCAACCCTACACCCTAAACACTATACCCAATATCTTAAACCCTAATCCATTTACCCTATACATTTAATGTTATACCTTCAACCATGAAAATTATCTCTCAACTATAAAATTGTAACCCTCAACCCTATACTTAAACCCTAAGCCCTACATTCAACCTTGTGCCCTAGACCCTAAACCCTAAACCCAATACCCTCAACGCTATACCCAATATCCTAAACTCTAATCCCTATATCCTATACACTTAACCCTATACCCTCAACTTTGAACACTATCCCTCAAACCTCAACCCTATACCTTAGACCCTAAACCCTACACCGTCAACCCTCATCCCTATACCATATACCCTCAACCTTATAACCTAAACCCTAAAAATTATACCTCAACTCTAAACTTAAACCTTAAACCCTAAAATCTCAATACTAAACCCAATACCCTCAGCCTTATACCAAATATTATACACCCTAGTCCCTATACCATATACACTTAACCTTGTACCCTCAACCTTGAACACTATCCATCAACCCTCAACCCTATACTATAAACCCTAAACCCTACAAACTCAACCCTAATATCTATACCCTATATCCTCAACCTTATACCCTAAACCCTAAACATTATCCCTCAACTCTATACCCCCAATCCTATACTTTAACCCTAAACCCTACACTATCAAACACTAACCCTATACCTTATACCCTCAACCTTATACCCTATGTATGCACATAAAAATGGTGTGAGCATAAATTAATTAAAGACTTGTTATTTAATTAATAAAATCTTAAATCCTCTACTTATAAATAAATTGCAAAATTTATTTATATAGTTCATTTCCAAATATTTTTCTTATCTAAAATCATTTCCCACTTAAATTAATTAAATGCATAAATTAACTAATTTTTCATTTAGTTAATTTTCCCTCTTTCATTTAAATTTGAATTTTTAATTCAAATTGGCCTCCAAAATCATTTTTCCTCTTAAATTAGTTAAATGCGCAAATTAACTAATTTGTCATTTAGCTAATTTCCCCTCTTCATTTAAATTTGAATTTTTAATTCAAATTGGCACATTTATACACATTCTTCTAACTTCCACCTCACCTGCCACCTCAGCATGTCTCACATGAAATTGAATTTTCTAATTTCTAAAATGAGATTTTCCTCAATAAAACTATAACAAATTTGAAACCACCTTGGACACATGGCTTCTTCTTTCCTCTGATTCCCTTCAACACTTGGCAAAGTGTTCTCTTGTAGGGAACCACCTCCATGATTCTATCCAACCTATTAGTGCTCAATTGTTGATGCCTTAGGATCACAATCTCGATCATTCATCATTTCCACATCATTCCCAACTTGGAAAATTCTATAAATAGAGAGCATTTCTAAAGATTTTTAAATAAGGAGAATTTGATAAGCTTATGCTGAAAAAATCTCATTATAATTTGAGAGAATTATTGAGAGCATTGTAGTTTGCATTTAGTGTTTTAGTTCATTTAGCATTATCATGGCATTTCCATTTTAGCATATTAGTTTCTTTCATATTTTATATAGCATTGCTATTAGATTTGCATTATTAGTTTTAGCATAACTTCAATCACAACAAACACTCCATCATAGATCATTTGACATTTATCCTCAAAAACACAAAAAAATATAGTTATGTATGCATTGTAGTTTGCATTGCATAATAGCTGCTCATTTCTTAGGTTGCCTTTTCATAAATTCATGTGCAACGAATAATTTTTAGAGCATGGATTGAGAGATCACCAAGAATAGAGGAAAATGGAATGATTTTGAATGCAGGGTTATAATAGTTTGCTTTATTATTTCTCTTTCATTAGATGTAATACATTTTATTGATGTGTGTATTTAGTTATGATTAATTACTCTCACTGACAAATTTTAAATTGCACACATAAATTGCCACCCACCGTTGGGCCTCACCCCATCTTTAATCTATTTTTTTGTTAAGTTTCATGAAAAGTGAAGAATCGGTGCATCTGAATTTTTCTCTGGCACACCTGGAAAATTTATCATTACATCGAGTTTCTATTTCGACACATCTGGCGGCTCTTCCAGCACATTCAACTTCTGTTTCGGTGCATCGGGTTGCTATTTTGGTGCATACAACTATTCTTTCAGCACATCAAGGAGTCTCACTTTTTATTCTATGCTTTTCCAGTTTAGCGCATTTGGTCTGCCATTTAGCACATTAAGTCTCTCTTTTAGCGCATTCAGTAGTTTAGCGCATTCAATTTGAGTTTCAGCACATTCGGTTACTATAATGGTGCATTTGGTTTTTATTGTAAATTTTCTAGATTCCAGAAACTGATTTATCCTTCTCTGTCTTGCAAGAACCTTGTATGCAGTCAAAGACTGCTAAAACCAAAAATTAATGTTGTCAAAGAACTTAAAGCTGAAACTACTAATATTTGGTTGCAGGGATTTAATTGTACATTTATTTTGGTTAAGTTAGTAATATAGCTTAATTAGAGGGATAAATAAACCCCATGACTACTATGTTTGGAATGGTAGGCGTGTATGCTCTCCCCTTAAATGGGTGATCAGAAAACCAAACCCATTCATTTTTTTAATTTTTATCCTTAGAGGGCCTACCTTGGTGGGACAAGAGGTAATCACCCTAAGGGAATGACCCAAACTGGTAACAGGCTAAGGCCAAGCCCTTCCAGCTGATATATACAATGGGGACTTGAGGAAAGTTCAAGGTCCATGAATGGTTATGCCGACAAGTGATTTTGTTAGTAACCGTGTGGTATGTGAAAAATTGTAGAGCACAACCTCTATAGGTTGGGTGTCCTCCTTAAGGGATCTAATCTTGTCGTATGTATAACCCACCCCTAACGAAATGCCTTTACTAGAACCCTTTGTTGTATTAAGCCAAAAATTACCTTTCTATTCTTTGGTGCAACAAAAATCATTGCTAAGACATCCACATTCTCGCGGTTCTTAGTAGAGGTGAAAAAATTGTCATGGGAGATTCATGGGGGTTTGAAGCTTGGTTGACCCAAGAAGCGAGTGCACTATAAGGGGGAGCCTATGTGGCCAATCTTCTAAATCACCCACTAAGAATACGTGCGGTTGGAGTAAAATCTGTGTGGAATCTAAAAGAATATTGTCTTACATAGCCTAGGATTGTGCTTATTTGATGTGTCTTCACCTATGTGTTTTCAAACCAAAATACAAACAAACACTATACTCTGAAATATCCAACCATTGATTCAGGAGATAATTCAACCAAACAGTTCAAATGCATTGCTAAAAACCAGAAGAATCTATTAAACTGTTGAAAAACATAAAACATTTTCTAGTTTAGTGCATCCAGTGACTACCCCAGCGCATCCCTATCATATTTCAATGCATCCATTGACTGCCCCAATGCATACCTTGCATATTTCGGTGCATACATTTATTGTTCTAGCGCATCTCGACCATATTCCAACATATATTGTCTCAATGCATCTATTAAATTATGCAACGCATCCATTCACTGATATAGTGCATCCATAGCCTGTTTTGGTGCATTTGGCCCTTTTCATAGCGTATATGTACCATTCCATAACACATCTGAGTTTCAACACATCTGGGCATTGTTTTAGCGCATCTGGTAAATTTTCAAACAAAGAGCTAAATTTGACCTTCTTCTTGTCAGTTAACATCCAATTTAGATATTCCCTCTCAAACAACATCTTTTCCTTGTCAAATCAAGTTGTGATGTTTACACCAATCATTTTATGTTAAGGGATTGAAAATAATTTTTTTTTATCAAGAAATCCCTTACTAAAAGAATCAGGAAACTAGAGAAACAACTTAGCTACAAGAATTTTTTGAAAAGGAGACGCATCTTGTACCAAATTAGGAAGGTCTTGCTTGACTATCAAAATTTCATCCCTATATATCATGACTTTGATAGAGGATATATTGATGATTTTTCTTTAGAGCCTTTATCTTCAAAAGCTTATTATCAACAAAGAGCTCTTTCACAAAGGCATAATCATAGTTAACCCATTTGTCATTCTTACATTCCACAACTGGCAATACAATATTCCAATCATCCAAATCAGGTGATACAATAGAGCTCAATCTTGTTGAAACCAACATTTTCAAGTGAAAATCCCTCATCTAAACTTTGATCAAACATCCAAAATTGCCTTTTTCATCACACCCATTTTTTATTTAGCAGCTGCATTTCACCATCAGGATTTATCATCCTCCATTAGGATTTGTCATCCTTTATCCCAAAATAATGCTTGCTTAATCAGATTTTAACCAATCCTTTTGGCACTCCCAAAACTTTGGTCAAACATTTAGAAAATCCTCATCAATCGTATTCCTGTCCAAACAAGATCCCAAAGGTTAAAACTCCAAACCAAGATACCATGGTTGAACAAGAAGAAAACCCCTTTCATAACATCCATCAAACCAAAATTGAGGAGGTAAATGAAGAAGATGTCCAACAAGCCCAACAAGACCCAAATTTCCACAAATTCCTAGAAAAGGTTTTCAAAAAGGATGGGGAAATATACCTCTTGATGTTAGCAAACAAAGGAGTCAAGCTACCCAACGATTTTGATGTCACAAAATTGAAAAGAACTCAGAAAAAAAAACTGAAACAAAAAATGAAGCATAAACCAGTAACCCATGGACACTTTGAAACAAAAAATCCAAACTCTTCAACAACAAATGCAAAACATGCAAACAGGGACTACTAAGAGATGCTCCATACAAGATATATGTTCCTACCCATTCGATCAAAATGTCAACATGATACCATTTCCCAAACATTGTGAATTACTTAAATATAACAAGTACAATGGGAAAACTGATCCAATAGATCACATAAGGGAATTCTGAACAATGAGCCTTGAATTTTCCCATGAGGAAACATATTTGATGAGATTATTCCTACGTAGTTTGGGAGGACAATGCATGCAATGGTTCTCACAATTAGCTTCAAGGATCAAATATTTTGAGGAATTGGCTAGCAAGTTTATTACATATTCATATAATATCTAACATGAGATCACAATGAAAGATATTTGCAATGTGAAACAAAATAAAGGGGAGTCATTCTTAATATTCTTACAAATATGGAGAATATTATTCACAATGTATCCTTGACCCATACCGGAAAAACAAAAGATAGAGGTGTTCATTGACAATTTGAATGATGACATGAGCTATAGGCTTGAATTACAATGTCCTCCAAATTTTGAGAAATTGATTGAAAATGGAATCAATATTGAAGAGGCTTTGTCCAAATGAGGAATATTAAAAATCTATAAATAAATTAATTCATCCAAATCCTCCAACAATGATAAACAATTTTTTTGGAAAAAGTACAAAAATAATGGCAATGATACCTCAGCTGGAATGCATAATGCTAAACCAATCTTTAATTTGTCAGGGAGCACCTCAAATACCAATCAAAAGACCAACCAAAATACACCCCAAAGAAATAACAAAAATACCAACTAGGGCAATACTCAAAACAATCAAAGTAACAAATCATCAAAAACCCTACCCTATCAAACATCGAACAACCGTCGAAAGTTTACACCTTTGGGTCAATCATATGAATCCGCATTGAAAGAGTTTATTACAGAAAATCTTATTACTCTACCCGACACATGAGGTTTTGAACCCAAAGTAAAATCATCATGGTGGAATGCGTTGGAATATGGCTTCTAGTGTTGTCATTGATGGAAACCTAAGTCATTCATCCGGTCTACAATCTAATATTGGTTCATATTGACAAAACAAAATGAAGAACATGGCATCTGGTTAAAGGCAAAGATTTCGATCTAAATACCTCACCGGAATATTATTTTGAGTTATGGATCTCAGAGAAAGGTTTGTTGATGTTCTTACTACCTTATTCAATGAGTATCTTGATGCACATTCACTGGCATACGATCTAGGAGATCTGGTGCATTAATCTTTTGGTTATCTATGCTAGAAGGCCAACTTGTCGAATATAGTAATTGCGGATGTCTAAGGAGCAATCGATTAATTTTTTTGTGTTCAAAATTGTTTATTTGGGTCCCTACTATGCTATGGACGACTATGGATGGTGCGCATAAATATTTAATTGAGGATACAGCCGACAGTTGAAGAGAACTTTATGTTTTATGAAGCCGACATGTGAATAATCAAATCTTTGATAGAAAATATATATAGAAGATCGGTTTTATCATTTTGAAGAATCGAATGTGTGAGATGCAAAGTATATTAGTGTGTGGTTCAAAACTCAGAAGGGGAATAGTTTCAATTCATTTGTACATGAATTTATGATGCAAAGAGAAGAAAATAGTAGAGCGGAGTAGAGCAAAGTACAAAATCAGATATAAGGTCCAAAATTTGATCTATGAGCCTAATTGGAATTGTAACCTAGCAGGAGTAGATGCTACTAATTTAGTTCAACCCTTAGATGGTTTTAATATGAACAGTTTGTAAGGCAATGAGCCTTCCCTTTTGAGCAGTGAGCTCTAGGCAGTGTGCCTGAATGCAAGTGCATTCCCTTTTGTAAAACTTATATTTGAGTACTCAAATTGTGGATTAACCTCCACTGTGGTTTTTCCCCTAATAGGGTTTCCACACAAAAATCCTTGTGTTATGGTGTTGTGAATGATTACTTTATGTGTTTGCATATTTCCTTTGGATTAATGATGAAATGGTTTTAATGTTAGATTAATAAAGCTAAGATTTGTAGAACACTAATTCACCCCCCCTCTTAGTGTTCCCTTCAGTCCAATAATTAATATCAGAGCCTAGTTCCTCGAAAGAAGTTTAGAAGCTTGAGGTGGGTCTTGGAATGTAATGGAATCTGGTAGTCTTCAACAGTAGCTTTTGGTGGCACTTGATGACCTTGATCAACCTAAAGCAAAAGTCTAGGAATTGAAAGAAAATCTTAGGGATGCTAAGAAATTCATTCAGACATTGAAGGATCAGATTGTTAAATCCAGGGAGAAGAGAAAGGATCTCTGTGATCAAATTAAGCAACAAGAGAGTGAAAACATGGATGATGCTCACCTGAATCAAACCTTGAAGGAAATAATTGAAGAATGTGAAAAGTTTGCCAGAGACAATGCTACCCCAAAACATGAAATGGAATCCATGGTAATGAAGCTAACTAAAGAGATTGAAGAAAGGAAGAAGAATGAGGAGAACCTTGCTCAATCCTTAAAGGAGAAATATGATGAATGCAAAAGAGTAAATGGAGAATTCATTCAGATGGAAAGTGAACTGCTACAATTCAGAAAAAATGGAGAAGAACTTGAAAAAAAGATTGTTATTCTCAGGAATGAACTTACTATAGCAAATGAATACAAGGAAAAGTTTAAGATTAGCTCAGTTAAGCTTGATGAGTTGAATCAAGGACAAAAGAGTGGAAATGATAAGAGAGGTCTTGGATATGAAAAAGGAGAAAGCTATGGATCTGGACAAAAGAATTTTAGACAAAGAAACTAGATGAACAAAGATGGAAGGTATTCGGTAAGACAACCTAATGCTCAAAAGTTTAATAGATAATTTTTTTCTTGCAACAAATTCGGTCATATATCTGCTTAATATAGAAGTAACATGAAATCAAGAGATTCATCATTTTCTGGTCAGTGTTTCAATTGCAAAAATTTTGGTCATAAATCAATCGATTACATAAATGTGTCAAACTACTTTGTCAATAGAAGGAATGTTGAACGGTATACATGTGGAATATTTGGGAATATTGCTAATAAATGCAGATCAAGAAGAAATCAATGGAATGATTGGTCTGGCCAAGGAAATATTGTGTGCTACAATTGCAATAGATATGGTCACATTACAAGATTCTGCAGAAATAAAATTGTGGATAGAAGAGATCTGGTATACAAAGGCATAAATATATAGAAAGATGGTAAAGGAAAAGGAAAAGTGACTATGGATGAGATACAAGATTAGATGAAGAAGAAATTGGTAAGGAAGAATGAGTCTGATGCTGGAAATGGTTTTGCACTGAAACCTACTTCGGTAAATCTTTTGGAAATTGATTTCAGGCCACTGGCCTAGGAGTTTTTCAAGAAATTCCTTTCTCCCCTATCCATAGCTAGTACAAAAATGTGAAGGATGGTCAAAAAGGTGTATCAATAATTTTTAGAGGTTTTGGAAAACATCCACAAGGAAATTCAAAGAAATCATAGGTCCATGGAAGAATTTTCTCTCGTTGTCTGACAAAATAGTATCCAGAAAACCTAGGGAAAAAACATTTATTGCAAGTGTGTGAACTATAAAAGATAAGTTGGAACCCTCATTTTTCACTTTGCATCAAAGAAGAGAAGAAGGAGAGCACTCAGTAGCAAAATTTTGAAGCAGTGAAGTTAATTTTTCAGTGAATCTCAAAATATATCAGGTATTTTAATTGTTTTCAAAATTTCCATATAATTTGGTGTGCGGTTGAAAAACATAAAGTACGAAAGGAAGAATGGAACAAATCAAAGGGAAAATCAATTTGGATGAATACAATAGTGAGAAGATTAGGTCCATGAGAAATTTGTTGTCGCTCATTGAATTGAAGTTGTTGAAAGAAGCCAAACACAAGAATTTGGATATTTGGAATGAGTTTCCCTACTTCAAGAACACAAAAATCATTCAATTCATTTTGAGAAGATTGCATAGTGACACCTTGATTTTGGACACCTACATCATTTCGAAGGAAGTAATTGAAAATTTGACTAGATTATGTAAAGTCAGGGACATACCAAGAAAGAAATCCATCTAGAACTGATGAGAGTGCAACCCGAGACACAGAAAATCACACAGAAAAACTAACAAATCTTATTATTTTCAAAGTATGAAATTCCTACATGCAGAGGATCTCAAATCCTCCAGTTTTGCAATACATGCAAATTACAGAAAGAAACTATAGAAATTCCCCTATTCGCAGCATGCGATCTTCTTTCCCCAAAAACTGCCTAAAAGAAACAGTAACTCGCCCATAAATAGCCCGTTTCTTTGTTTGGAGCCAAAAACGGGATTCAAATTATGCACCAACTTTCGGAAGCCCTAACTCAAGATCTAACCGTCAGATCTTCAATGATAATACCTTTTCGGAAAGCTCTCGCGAAGATCTCTTGGGAAAGTGGGGCCTAAAGGCTAACCACTTTCGTATTCCGCCAATTTTTCAGGCCCATCCGGAGCCTCTAAGTACCTCAAAATTAGCTCCAAAGATTTCATAAGGCAAAAAGCAGAAATTGAAACTTGAATAACTTTTGAACCGGAAATGCTCTTGATCTGATTCTTTCACCAAAGTGTTTATTATTATGTCCTGAAGCTTCCCTTAAATTTTTGTCTCTTCACGCCTTCAAATTCATACCTGCTAAAAATAGCAGTTGAGCAGAAAAAGCAGAAAAGTAGTTTTGAAAGTTGGGAATTCTTCTTCGACGAAAAGGGTATCCAGAAATGCAAAAACATCTACAAAAAAAAATCTAAATGAAAGTAAATATATTTTTGGGTGATGTAGGATTGCCCTTACACCACTGGATGCTCCTGCATCAAGAACAAAGAAGTTGAAACCCTAATTGAAATAATTGGAGATCAAAGGGCACTAATAATCTCGACAATAAAGAACCCTGTGACAAAGTACATTGCCCACGAAATATCATATAAACTATTTTTTAGAAATAGAGAAGGAACAGCCTCAACTGGTGCAGTTTACATCTCACACAAAATGATAATGGAAGCTCAAGACTTTGACCTGAGCGGACTACTAAAGGATCAACTAATGGAGAATGTGCAACTAACAAAAGAGACAAGTTACCCTTTTAGGTTTGGTACTTTGGTCATATGTTTAGTAATGTACTTCTTGAATTGTTTGCTGATGAAAAATAATGTGGTGTGGAAAGTAAATGAATAGGTATGCAAACACATCTACTCATAATCTAAGAGCTTGGTTGATTGGGATCAATAATTTGGAAATTTCTTCAACAATTTGCTTGGAAAGTGTGGATCAGTCGGTATTTCTCTTCCGATAAGAGCACTTGAAGTTGGTTCCTCTTCTGGTGGCATGGAGAAAAAGGAGAAAAGAGAAAAAGAAACTATTGAATATAGCCCTCTGGAATGCAAGATTCCTAGAATTGAAGGAAAAGGAATAGGAAATTGTGGATATACCAGATGAAGAATCTGATGAAGAAATTGAGGACCCATAGTGAAACAGAACAAGAAAAGGAAATTTCAGAAGCAAGTGAGGAAGAAGATGACCTGAAAAAGGAGAAGCTACAACAACTTAATCACAAGGAAGGTGGAATGTAGAAAATTGCCAAATTATGGTCTATCAGACCCTCATATGATCAGGATACAATTCTAAATGTTCTAAATGCTCATATTGTGCATGGTTAGATCAAATTGGAGAATTTTGTAGAATATATTACCTGAAGAAATCATTGAATGCATAAAAGAAACGATGAACTCTGAGTCTCAAGACAAAGAAGAAGGTGAAGTTATCTCATATTTGAAGGGGTAGTTCAGGCTATCATTTACCAAATTGAAAAACATAATAAATGAGTTGAGGAAATGCATAAGTACAACTAATAAAATTTATAACTATTTCATCTGTTGGCCTCATGCAGTTGAAAAATATAAAGAGAAATTGGAGTAGATTGAAATAGAGTTGAATGAGATTGGAAAAATCTTTGATATGTTTCAGGATCAAGATGGTACAATCAAGAAAATGATTCAAGAGCTATAGTCTGAGCACACAAAAGTTCAATTCACTAAGAACACACTTGTGGACACTTTTTGGAAATTGAAGGGCCTAACTGAATGCAGACTGGAACAAATGGTTGAAATACTGAGGAAAGGTGAAAATCTAGAGGATGCGATTACTATTCTGGAATCCCTCACTAATATTTTCAATAGGACATCGAAGAATAACATCATGATCATAATCATTGGGATTACAATAGATTATTGGAAGAAATTCCTTCTAGAAATGAAGGAAAATCACAAAATAATTTTCTAAGTCAAGAAGCAGTTGATAGTTTTCAAAATTTTGAATCAGTTTTTGGGAAATTGAACACATGTTTTGTCATTGAATTATTGGCATATGGTCTCTATTTTTTTTCATTAATGTCAAAGGGGGAGAGAGAGCAGTGAAAAATTCCTCATCAATCTTAGGGGAGATATGTTTTGAAATTTTGAAGTTTTGGAAGTGTACTCATATTGATTCTGACACTTAATCATTTTTCACTAAGTGTTGCCATCAATGCCAAAGGGGGAGATTGTTGGAATATGGATTCTAGTGTTTTCAATGATAGAAACCTAAGTCATTCATCTAGTCTACAATCTAAAATTAGTTTATACCGGTAGAACAAAATGAAGAACAGGGCATCCGGTTAAAGGAAAAGATGTCGATCTAAATACCTCACCAAACTATCATTTCGAGTTGTGGATCTTAGAGAAAGGTTTTTTGATGTTCTTACTACCTTATTCTAGGAGTATCTTGATGCGTATTCACTGGTGTACAATCTAGGAGATCTAGTGCATTAATCTTTTGGTTATCTATGCTAGAAGGCCGACTTGTCGAATATAGTAATTGTGGATGTCTAAGGAGCAATTGATTAAATGTTTTTATGTTCGAACTTGTTTATTTGGGTCCCTAATATGCTATGGATGAATATGGATGGTGCACATAAATATTTAATTGAGGATCTAGCTGACAGTTGAAAAGAACTTTATGTTTTATGAAGCTAACATGTGAATGATCAAATATTTGATAGCGAATATATATATATATATATATTTATAAGATCAGTTTTATCATTTTGAAGAAGCGAATGTATGAGATGCAAAGTATATTAATGTGTGGTGCAAAAATTAGAAGGGTAATAGTGTGAATTCATCTGTACATGAATTTATGATGCGAAGAGCAGAACAAAGTAGAGCGAATTACACAATCAGACAAAAGGTCCAATATCTGATCTATGAGCCTAACCAGAATTGTAACTTGGCATGAGTAGATGCTACTACTTTATTTCAACCCTCAGATGGTTTTAATCTGAACATTTTTTAACGCTGTCAACCTTCCCTTTTGAGCAGTGAGCTCTAGGCCCTGTTCCTGAATGCAAGTGCATTCCCTTTTGTAAAACTTATATTTGTGTACTCAAATTATGGATTAACCTCCATTGTGGTTTTTCCCATAACAGGGTTTCCATGAAAAAATCCTTGTGTTATGGTGTTGTGAATTATTACTTTATGTGTTTGAATATTTCCTTTGGCTTAATGATGAAATGGTCTTAATGTCAAATTAATAAAGCTAAGATTTGTAGAACACTGATTCACCCCCCCGTCTTAGTGTTCCCTTGAGTCCAAGAATTGGTATCAGAGCCTAGCTCCCTAGAAGAATTTTTGCATCTTGAGGTGGATCTTGGAATGTAATGGACTCTAGTAATCTTCAACAACATATTTTTGTGGCAGTTGATGACCTTGATCAATCTAAAGAAAAATTCTAGGAATTGACAACAAATCTTAGGGATGCTGATAAATTCATTCAGACATTGAAGGATCAGATTGTTAAATCCAGGCAGAAGAGAAAGGATCTTTGTGATCAGATTAAGAAAAAAGAGAGTGAAAACATGGATGATGCTCACTTGAATCAATCCTTGAAGGAAATAACTGGAGAATGTGAAAAGCTTGCCAGAGAAAATGCTACCCTAAAATATGAAATAAAATCCATAGTAATGAATTTGACTAAAGAGATTGAAGAAAGAAATAAGAATGAGGAGAAACTTGCTCAATCCTTAAAGGAGAAATACGATGAATGCAAAAGAGTAAATGGAAAATTCATTCAGATGGAAAGTGAACTGCTACAATTCAGAAACAATGGAGAAGAACTTGAAAAAAAGATTGTTATTCTCAAGAATGAACTTACTACTGCAAATGAATACAAGGAGAAGTTTAAGATTAGCTCAATAAATATTGATGAGGTGACTCAAGGACATAAGATTGGAAATGAAAAGAGAGGTCTTGGATATGAAAAAGGAGAAAGCTTCGTGTCTGGACAAAAGAATTTCAAACAAAGAAACCATATGAACAAAGATGGAAGGTATCTGGTAAGACAACCTAATGCTCAAAATTTTAATGGATACTATTTTGATTGCAAAAAATTCGGTCATATGGCTACTCAATATAGAAGTAATATGAATTCAAGTGATTCATCATTTTCTAGTTAGTGTTTCAATTGCAAAAAATTTGGTCGTAAATCAATTGAATGCATAGATGTGTCAAACTACTCTATCAATAGAAGGAATGTTGAATGTTATACATTTGGAAGATTTGGGCATATTGCTAATCAATTCATATCAAGAAGAAATCAATGGAATGATTGGTTTGGCCAAGGAAATAGTGTGTGCTACAATTGCAATAGATATGGTCACATTGCAAGATTCTGCAGAAACAAAAATGTGGATAGAAGAGGTCTGGTATACATAGGCAAAAATATAAAGAAAGATGACAAAGGAAAAGGAAAAGTGACTACATATGAGATAAGCGATCAAATGAAGAATACATGGGTAAGGAAGAACGATTTTGATGCTAGAAATGGTTCTGCACCAGAACCTGCTTCTGGTAATTCTTCTAGAAATTGATTTTAGGCCACTGGCCTAGGGGGAGTTTTTCAAGAAAATCCTTTCTCCCTTGTCCGTAGCTAGTACCAGAACATGAAGGATGTTCAAAAAGGTGTAATAATCATTTGCAAAGGTTTTGGAAAATATTCACAAGGAAATTCAAAGAAATCAGAGGTCCATGGAAGAATTTTTCTCTTGTTGTGTGAGAAAATAGAGTATCCAGAAAACTTAGGGAAAAAGCATTTATTGCAAGTGTGCAAACTATAAAAGACAAGAACCCTCATTTTCCACTTTGCATCGAAGAAGAGAAGGAGGAGAGCACTCAATAGAAATTTTTTGAAGTAGTGAAGTTAATTTATCGGCGAATCTTGAAATCTAACAAGTATTTCAGTTGTTTTCAAAATTTCCATATAATTTGGTGTGCGGTTAACAAACATAAAGTACGAAAGGAAGAATGGAACAAATCAAAGGGATAATAAATTTGGATGAATAAAATAGTGAGAAGATTAGTTCCATGAGAAATTTGTTGTCGCCTGATAAATTAAAGTGGTTGAAAGAAGCCAAACACAAGAATCTAGATATTTGGAATGAGTTTCCCTACTTCGAGAACATAAAAATCGTTAAATTCATTTTGAGCAGATTGCGTAATGACACCTTGATTCTGGAAAATCCCTACATTATTTCAAAGGAAGTAATTAAAAATCTAACTGGATTATGTAATTTCGGGGACATGGCAAGAAATAAATCGATCTGAAACAAAGAAGTTGAAACCCTAACCAAAATAATTGGAGATCAAAGGGCACTGATAATATTGAAAATCAAGAACCCCATGACAAAGTACATTGCGCATGAAATATCATATAAAGTCTTTTTCAGAAATATAGAAGGAGCAACCTTGGCTGGTGATGTTTACATCTCTCACAAAATGATAATGGAAGCTCAGGAGTTTGACCTGTGCGGTCCTACTAAAGGATCAACTGATGGAGAATGTGCAATTAACAAAAGAGACATGTTACCCTTTCAGGCTTGGTACTCTAGTCATATGTTTAGTAATGTACTTCTTGAATTATTTTCCAATGAACAACAATGTGGTGTAGAAAGTAAATGAACAGGTATGCAAGCAAATCTAATCATAATCTAAGAGCTTGGGTAATTGGGATCAACAATTTGGAAATTTCTTCAAGAATTTGCTTCGAAAGTGTGGCTCAGTTAGGATTTCTCTTCTAGTAAGAGCATTTGAAGTTGGTTCCTCTTCCAATGGCATGGAGAAAAAGAAATTGTTGAATATAGCCCTCCAGAATGCAAGATTCCCATAACTGAAGGAAAAGGAAAGGAACAAGAAATTTTGGATATACCAGATGAAGAATCCAATGAAGAAACTGAGGAACCAAAGGGAAATGAACTAGAACAAGAAAAGGAAATTTCAGAAGCAATTGAGGAAGAAGGTGACCTGACAAAGGAGAAGCTACAATAGCTTATTCACAAGGAAGGTGGAATGCAAAAAATTGCCAAATTATGGTCTATCAGACCCTCATATGATAAGGATATTATTCTAAGTGTTCTAAGTGCTCATATTGTGCACAGTCAGATCAAATTGGAGAATATGTAGAATATCTTGCCTGAAGAAATGATTGAATGCATAAAAGAAACAATGAACTCTGAGTCTCAAGACAAAGAAGAAGGTGAAGTTATCTCACATTTAAAGGGGCAGTTCAGGCTATCACTTGCCAAATGGAAAAATAAAATAAATGAGCTGAGGCAATGCATAAGTGCAGCTAATAACATCTATAACTATTGCATCTATTGGCCTCATGCAGTTCGAAAATACAAAGAGAAATTGGAGCAGATTGAAACATAGTTGAATGCGATTGGAAAACGCTTTGATATGTTTCAAGATCAGGATGGTACAATCAAGAAAAGGATTCAAGAGCTATAGTCTAAGCACACAAAAGGTCAATTCACTAAGAACACACTTGTGGACACTTTTTGGAAATTGAAGGACCTAACTGAATGCAAACTAGAACAGATGGTTGAAATACTAAGGAAAGGTGAAAATCTAGAGGATGTGATTACTATTTCATAATCCCTCATCGGGATCATCAACAGGACATCCAAGAATAATAGAATGATCATAATAATTGGGATTACAATAAATTATTGGAAGAAATTCCTTCTGGAAATGAAGGAAAATAAAAAAATAAGTTTCTAACTCGAGAAGCAATTGATAGTTTTCAAAAATTTGAATAAGTTTTTGGGAGATTGAACACATGTTTTGTCATTGAATTATTGGCATCTGGTCTCTATATTTTTTCATTGATGTCAAATGGGGTGAGAGAGTAGTGAAAAATTCCTCATCAATCTTAGGGGGAGCTATTTTTTGAAATTTTTAAGTTTGGCATCGTACTGATATTGATTATGACACTTAATCATTTTTCACTAACTGTTTCCATTAATGCCAAATGGGGAGATTGTTGGAATATTGCTTCTAGTGTTGTCATTGATGGCAACCTAAGTCATTCATCCAGTCTACAATCTAATATTGGTTCATACCAGAAGAACAAAATGAAGAACATGGCATCCTATTAATGGTGAATATGTCGATCTGAATACCTCACCAGACTATTATTTTGAGTTGTGGATCTCAGAGAAAGTTTTTTAAAATTTTCTCACTACCTTATTCAAGGAGTATCTTGATGTGCATTCACTGGTGTATGATCTAGGAGATCCGGTGCATTAATCTTTTGGTTATCTATGCTAGAAGGCCAACTTCTTGAATATAGTAATTGTGGATGTATAAGGAGCAATTGATTTTTTATTTTTTCTGTTTGAACTTGTTTATTTGGGTCCCTACTATGTTATGGACGACTATGGATGGTGCACATAAAGATTTAATTGAGGATCTAGTCGACTGCTAAAAAGAACTTTATGTTTTATGAAGCCGACATGTGAATGATCAAATCTTTGATAGCAGATATATATAAGATCGGTTTTATCATTTTGAAGAAGTGAATGTGTGAGATGTGAAGTATATTAGTGTGTGGTGCAAAAATAAGAAGGGTAATAGTGTGAATTCATCTGTACATTAATTTATGTTGCGAAGAGTAGAAAAGAGCAGAGCAAAGTAGAGCGAAGTTTAGAATCAGACAGAAGGTCCAAAATCTAATCTATGAGCCTAACCAAAATTGTAACCTAGCATGAGTAGATGCTACTACTTCAGTTCAACCATCAGATGGTTTTAATCTAAACATTTTGTAAGGCAGTGAGCTCTAGGCAGTGTGCTTGAATTCAAGTGCATTCCCTTTTGTAACACTTATATTTGAGTACTCAAATTATGGATTAACCTCCACCATGGTTTTTCCCCTAACAGGGTTTCGACGCAAAAATCCTTGTGTTATGGTGTTGTGAATGATTACTTTATGTGTTTGCATATTTCCTTTGGCTTAATGATGAAATGGTTTTAATGTTATATTAATAAAGCTAAGATTTGTAGAACACTGATTCACCCCCCCCTCTCAGTGTTCCCTTGAGTCCAACATAATGAAGCCCATTTTTTTGAATTTCATCGATGCAAAGGTCACCTAGCCAATAGTTGCATGCAATTAAAGCACAAGATACAAGATTTGATTGACAATAAGATCATACAGATAGAAGAGCCTCAAACAAACACTTATCATGGGGTATTCAAAAACCCTTTTCCAAATTATGAAAAAAGAGAATCTTCTAACACAAATAGCAAAGGAAATAGCATCAACTATGTCCATGACACTACCATCTATCATATTTCAGCTGAAGATCACACAAATGACATTGAAATCAATAACACACCATATCCTATTGCAACCAACCATCCAATCAATGACACCAAAATCCTCCCTAATCAAGCCCTCAATATCCAACAAGACATGGTTGTAATGGATAAACAAATTAATGTCATCAAAATCAACAGAAAACAAGACAGTGATCCTATAAATGTGACCACAAGGGCTCAAACCAAATATGTTTTAAAAGGAAAAACCTTCAAAGAAACCTCTGCTACATCTCATCAATATAACATTGGTAATCAGCTCCAAAAAATCCCTACAAAAATATCAATATTGGAGCTCCTTAAAATCTCTCCCACTCACAAGGAGATCTTGGAAAAATCCCTAGTCGATACAATAGTACCTAATAATTTGGAAGTCTTATGATTTCCAAGCCATGGTGGGACATCTAGTTGCACCTCATTGCTTATACTTTTTGAAAAATGATGATGTATCTCTCACCCATCTTCATAATGCAACCCTGCATATCGAGTTTCTAATCCATTAAAGTTGTGTCAAGCGCGTCCTTATAGATGGAGGAGCCGGTCTTAATATATGAACTTTAAAGATTTTTCGTGCACTAGTGTTCTCTAAAAATGCAATAGATGCAAGGAAGAAGATCACCATCAAAGCATATGATGATGAAGAAAGAGCTTCAAAAGGATTGATTGTATTACCAATTCAGGTAGGGCCAATTTAGAAAGATGTGGTTTGTCAAGTTTTGGATAAGGATTTGACATATAATATACTCTTGGGTCATCCTTGGATCCATGAACTACAGGTTGTACCTTCAACATACCATCAGTGCTTAAAATTTCCTTGCAATGGACAAGAAATTACTATTCTTTCTGATTCAAATAGTTCCCAACATTGCAATACCCTTAAGGTCGTCCAGGATGTGTTCACGCCTCATAATCGTGAAGCTCCTGATTCCACCTCTGATATCCCCAACAATTCAATTCAATCCAATCCATTGTCTAAGATGTTATCCATATCCTCTAATGAAGGAAGCCAATCAAGTTCATCATCCAAAAAACCAGAGAAAAAGAAATAACATAGCCCCTCTACATCCACTAATTCTGAAGCCCAGCTTAATACTTTGGCCAGACAATTTGAAAAGATAGTCCAAGTCAAAGAAAAATATGTAGGTGAATATTCCATTGAACGATCCCTCTTCCTCTTGCAGTTAATGTCACCAAAATCCTATGGTCAACCATCAACTTCACAACCGGTCACACTTTTTGATGGTCGATTCATAAAAGAAAGAACTCAAGTAGAGGAATCTGATGACAAAGATATTTTGAACTAGCTGTATAAAGATGAAACTAATTCCCAAGCAGCAATGGGTAATGTCCAAACCACTCAGTATGGTAAAGGATTCTCAATCTTGGAAAAGATGTGATATGATGGACAAGGACCTATTGGAAAAAGGAAAGAAGGTATCATAGAACCTATCCAACCCATTATAAAAAATCCAAAAGACAAGACATGGTTGGGATATAAAGAGAATAAAAAGGATGAAGAAACAAAGGAGGACCTAAAGCAAAAGGTTGTTGAACGGATCCTACAGCTCCAAACAAGTGATCACTATGAAATTGATTCCAATGAATATGAGTGGGATTCACTGTCAAAAGAATCTTGTCATGATAAGGACATTGATGTGATACACAAGTATGCTCCCACACTCGAGGAGGGACAAAGCTCAAGGTTAAGACCACTTGAAATAGGATTGAAAAATATCGATGGTTCAACTAAAGATGATCAAACTCCTAGGGAGGTGGATCACTCAGAAGAGAACAACATCATAGAATTTGAACTTGCAATAGTATTATTTGATGACAAAGTTTCCATTAGGAACCTTACGACCTCTGATCTGAACCCATCCAACAAGCCCCTACCTTTACTACATGCTAAACTCATAGATTGAGATCAAACTGAACCTATCGATATCCCCACCTTTTCAAATGATGAGGCCATCATCAACTTCCTCTAGGCTGGTAATCTTGAAATAGTTTCCACCTTTGAACATCATAATGATGCTTCTAGATAGGGGAGTGCCAAATTTCCTAGCTGCAAAATAAATGAAACAAAAGAAGGATTTGATGGTGAAAACCATTCCATGGCAGTATCAGATCAAGAAAGAGTACAAATAAAGTGCATTCAATGAAAAAAACCTCTCTGAGGCGCCAAAGGATGGGAAATTTGACACTCTCCTAGAAAAATTCTAGGAAAGATCCAAAGTCCTGATTGATCCAACGTATTCCATCAATGTCGACAATGTAGAAACGGTGAAAACTCTCCATCTAGCAGAATCATTGACAAAACTAGAAAAACCTAACTTTGTCAAGTTTTTTGAAGAGAGACAAGTCAACTTTTCCTGTTCATATGCAGACATGCCAGGGATAGATCCAGATATGATCATGCACTATTTATCCCTTCCTTTAGGAGTCAAACCGGTCAAACAAAAGTTGAGAAAAATGCATCCTCACATTTCCCTATTGGTGAAGGTAGAACTAAATAAATTATTGGATGTAGGATTCATCAGACCCATTGATTATGCAAAGTGGATATCGAACATTGTACCTATTTTAAAGCCTGATGGTAGCATACAAATTTGTACAGACTTCAGAGACCTCAACAAGGCTTTTTCGAAAGATGATTTCCCCTTGCCAAACATTGATATCATTGTGGACTGGACAATAGGTCATGGCATGTTGTGACTAATGGATGACTTTTCTAGCTATAATCAAATTAAGATAGTATCTAAAGACCAGGACAAGATGGATTTCACTTTCCCATGGGGAACCTTTTGTTGGAACGTCATGCCCTTCAGGTTGAAGAATGCAGGGGCCACATACCAGAAAGCCATGACAACCATCTTCCATGAAATGATGCATACTTTCATGGAAGACTACATGGATGATTTTTTGGCAAAATATTACACTAGAGAAGGACATCTGGAGATATCAGACAAACTATTCATCCGATTAGAGAAGTTCAACATTCGCCTAAATCCAAAGAAATGTGTATTTGGGGTAACATCAGCAAAGCTACTCGGATATATAGTGTTAGAAAAAGGTATTGAGGTAGACCCTGCAAAAGTGAAAGCTATAATGGAGATGCCACCTCCGAAAAACATTAGTCAGTTAAGGTCCCTTCAAGGCAAATTCCAGTCAATCAAAAGATTCATATCACAACTAGCTAATAAGACCCATCCTTTCACTCATCTGTTGCACAAGAATGTTTCCTTTTGATGGGATGAGAAATGTGAGGCAACTTTCAATCAGCTGAAGCAATACCTAATGAGTCCACCTATTCTAGCACCTCCAGTAGAAGGAAAGCCTCTCCTATAGTACATCTCCACAACTGACCGATCATTGGGAGCCTTGTTGGAAAAAGAGAATTCAATAGGAAAGGAGAGAAATATATTATATCAGTAGAACTCTAAATGGTTATGAAATCAATATACATCCATTGATAAATCCTATCTAGCTATAGTGTTCGCTACTCAACAATTGTAGAACTATATGCTGACTCATACAATCAAAATCATAGCCAAGATAGATCCACTAAAATATATCCTTAGCAAAGAAAATCTGATAGGAAGATTTGCCAAGTGGGTAATGGTACTTAGTAAATTTGACATCCAATATGTCGACAAAAAATAAATGAAAGGGCAATCCATTGCCAATCAACTAGTTGAGGCATCGATTCATGATGATCTTCTTCTACATGTTGAATTTATAGACGCAAATGTCCTAATAGTAATAACAAAGAAGTGGGTATTGTATTTTGATAGTTCCTATACTCAGCATAGACTAGGAGCAGGAATCCTATTCATCACTCCCCTAGGGCACACTATTCCAAAATAATATTTCTTGATGTTTCCTTGCACCAACAACATGGAAGAATTTGAAACACTTATCATCGAAATAAAGATAGATGTGGAATGGAAAATTATAGAGTTGCAAGTCTGTGGGGATTATCAACTAGTCATTAATCAAGTCAATGATGATTATCAAACCAAGGATGACAAACTGATTCCCTATAAGAGGATGATTGATGACTTCAAGAAATATTTTGTTGACATCAAATTTAATCAAATTCCAAGGAGCGACAAAAAAGCTACCGATGCTATCGCTACCATTACTTCTTTGCTATAGATTCTAGAAAAATGCAACTGCTATGAGTTCATGATGGAGCAAATGTTTACCCTTGCTTATGATGACCTTGAGGCCCAACTCATATGCCACCTAGATGATGTTGATACTTCCATATACGGGAAGATCTACACTTACCTAAAAGATAATTCCCTACCTCCCGATCTCACCTGAAACCAAAAATGAAACTTCATCCGTCAAGCTACCTATCAAACCCTTATAGTAGATGTACTATACTGATGATGTCATGATGGAACTCTCTTACGATGTCTAGAAGGCAACGAGTCTAAAATGGCTTTACGAGAAGTCCATGAGGGTATTTGCGACACTCATTCAAGTGGTCTAACCCTCACTAAGAAACTCCTCCATTTGGGATACTACTGGCCGACTATGGAGAGAGAGCCCTTTCAATTTGTCAAGACATGTAGGAAATGTCAGATCCATGGTAATCTTATTCATGCACCAGTGCAAGAGTTTCAACCCTTTGCATCAACATGGCCATTTTGTCAGTGGGGGTTGGATCTTGTGGGAAAATTTCATCCATCTTCGTCTAATGGACACAAGTTCATCATCACAACCATAGAGTACTTCATGAAGTGGGTCAAAGCCATACCTCTAATCACCATCACAGGGAAGCTGATCTCATCATTCATCCTGAACTACTTCATTTGTAGATATGGTATCCCTCAATCCATTATCACTGACAATGGTAGACCTTTTAAGAATCAGGATGTGCAAAAACTTTGTGAATAGCTCCATATCTAGCATCAATTTTCTATGGCCTATTACCCTCAAGGGAACGACCAAGTAGAGGCCTTAAACAAAACCATCCTAAAAATCTTAAAGAAAATCATTAACTATGCTGGATGTGACTAGCATATCCAACTGAATCCTGCTTTGTGGGACTATTGTACAAGCATCCAAACACCCACAAGAGCCACACCATATGCACTTGTTTATGGATCTGAATCCGTCTTGTCCATTGAGGTTGAGATACCATCACTCCGGGTGTTCTTGAAAGGTATTATTTTAGATGAAGATTATCGTGTGTCTAGACTACAAGAACTGGAATTGTTGGTGAACACCGTCAGCTTGTAGTGGATCACCTGAAATAATACCAACAAAGAATGTCAAGGAGCAACAATTAGAAGGTCAAAAGTAGGAAATTTCAAGTAGGTGATCTATTATTGAAGGAAAATCCCCGAAATCCGCAGGACCGAGAAAAGAAAGGAAAATTTGAGCAAAATTGGTTAGGTCATTTTGTTATTATTTTAGTCTTTGGATTGGGGGAATATCAACTATCTACACCAGAAGGGGATCTATTTGAAGAACCGATGAATAAAATTCATTTCAAAAAATTCTACACATAATGCATCCAATGCATGTTTAAAAAGTCCTAAAAATTCTTAAAAAGCAAAAAAAATCCTTATTTTTTTTCTCCAAAAAAGAAGAAAAAGTCCTAAAAAATGGTCGCCCTGATGAAAACTTGGAAAATAGGCATCTTGGTGACAACATAAAAATAAAAAAGATCAAAAAATAAATAAATTGAAAAAGATAAAATAAAAATAAAAAGAGTGAAAAAAAAAGAAGAAAAGTTGCCTTGATGAAAACCTGGCAAATAGGTGTCTTGGTAGCAACAAAAAATATTTGAAAATCTGAAAAAGTGCAATAAAAAAAAAATGGTGAAAATGTGGTAAACAAACATTATTTGTGATAAGTCGGCTTCTCCATCTATTCGAGCGTGTGTTGACCATCTACCTTCGCCATCTCTACACATTCACACATATCATACAACAAGTTTCATGTCCATATCTAGTTGTTGCGATCGTGTCCCACCTTGGCTTGGTCATCCTTGTACATATCCATAATAATTTGGTTTGTTCTCACTGGTGGAAAAATCCCTATCTCACTAGGGGAAAATCACCATTGAGATTAAATCAATAGGAAAGCAAAAAGCAAAGAAACCTTGGAAAAAACAACAATCACGATAACCATCAAAAACTAAACATTGAACATTAATCAATCATCCAAATCAAAGCAAACATCAAGGCAAACTGAATCAACTCTCACTGAAGGATCATCTTCTGAATCATGGTTGGATTACTTTAGCACAAATGTTCAATTGATGCATCTTGATTGTTGTTATCATTTCTCGAGAGTACCTTGATGATATCGCAAACTAGAGGGGCTATGATCAAGAATGATGTTTTTCTTTGTATGTTGTCTATGCGTCAATCATTTTTACTACTGCAAATTGTCATGGGACATGCTCTACAAAGTATCATTGATGACATTCTGAATTTGCATGGGAACATGATTAACTCTTGCCTGTTTATACAAGCGATACTCAAGTCATCTTGGTCTAATTATACCTAGATTCTTATGTTATCTTGCATTATCAGATCTCAATGGAAGTTGTATGGAAGTTGTACTCAGGTTATCATGGTCCACTAGTACACAAACAACAATATATGACTAAATAAACCACTGAAAATTGCATATAAATGACTAACTTTAGTCACATGACTATTGGTGGTTTATTTGTAGTCATTTATAACACCACTAAATTTATGACTAAACAATTTTAGTCATTTGTTTAGTCATTGATTTGGTCATTGATTTGGTCATTGATTTAGTCATTGATTTAGTCATTGATTTATTCATTTATTTAGTCATGGTAGTGATTTATTTAGTCATTAATTTAGTCATATATTTAGTCATTACTTTATTCATATATTTAGTCATTAATTTAGTCATATATTTATTCATTACTTTAGTCATATATTTAGTCATTACAAATCAAATATAACTTAATTAATCCTCACAAATTTATGCATATAAACTTCAAGTATCATATATATTCAAAATTTGAAGAAGCACCATGAAATGAAGACTAAAATGCTTGAACAAATATGATTTATTAGACACAAACACAAACAAATTACAAATCAAGAGGAGCCACAACACAATATTTATGAGTGGAGAAAAAACCACTCTGAAAATTTATTTCATTAAGACTCATTGGAAAATCAAAATATCATTAGTTACATTTAATGTCTCAGTGACACTATACAACTTACATACACTATATAAACAAAATAATTCTATTTTCATATACTTATATTGTTTTCCCCTTCCTTAACTGCAGTCCTTTTGGAAGGGTAGCGACCTCCTATAGGGGCTTGACCCATTTAATCCCCTTGCAAATCCATAGCTTTCCAGCCGCTATTGGTTTCAACTCCTCCAAACTCTTCCTTGCTAGTATTCACCTTTCACTTCTCCAATTTGGAGCTGCAACCTGAAAATAAGGTTTCAAAATTTGCACATCAAAAGCTCAAAAAACTCAAATAATATAGAGGATAAAATTCAAACATTTTCTTTTCCTTTTCCAACTATGGCACCCTAAACTTAGGCACTAGATATAGTGAATGTATCAGAATTAGATATAAAATCCATCAAAAGCATATTTGGAAGTAGATTTTTATCCAATATTGTAGTTGCAAGTTCCACTAATTATAATAAAGATAAATAGTTTTACCTTTCTACATCAACTAACGTAATTTCGATAACTTTTAGAGGATTGACAATGCTAGCCTTTATCATATCAACATACTCACCTGTAAGTTGCAACACAACATTACACTTATTAATTAGACTCAACATATAAGAAAGAAAAATAAACTTCAAACATTATCAATTTAGTAAAATAAACATCAATTTCAAATATCAAAGTAGCCAATGCTTCACTCTCTACATCCTCTGCTACAATCAAAAGAGGCCTTTATTTATGTGATAAATGCAACAAGAAATTATATTATTTGTCAAAACTTATCACTATATACTTATGAACTCAAGATCATTCAAATTGTCAAACTAATCAACATGACTACCTAATTTATTTCTATCACATACACTTTGGGTATACAAGATCATTGAGAATCCCAATTATTGAACTATGAAATTCAATAATGCAACAAAATTATATCTTAAGTAAAATTTAAATCAAATCAACATTACATGTCTCAGCTTATCAATTGATCTCAAATTGTATATACATATTTGTCATATAGCTTAAGGACATCTACAATAGATATGCAACAAATAATTTTTGTGGAAAGGCTTTAAGAACTTTGAAGCGAATACAATTCGTAGGTGTAAAGCCAAATTCCACAACCTTTGTCAACACCCTCCCTGCCTGTTCCAAAATGGGAGCTTTGAAACAAGATATGAATATCCATCAATGCATAGAAAATACATGACATTATCCCTATAAGAAATGTGGTCTATGGATTGCAATATTTTAGGATATGCACAAAATGGATTTGTTGAAAAGGCTTTAGAAACTTTCAAGAAAATGCAATTGGTAGGTGTAAATCCAAATTCCACAACCTTTGCTAGCATACTCCCTGCCTGTAATAAAATGGGAGCTTTGGACAGGGTATGTACATCCATCAAAGCATAACAAAAGGTGGATTTCTATCAGATATTATGGTTGGAAATGCTCTGGTAGATATGCATGCAAAATGTGGAAGCACATGCAAGGCACGTGAATTGTTTGACATACTGCCTCAAAGAGATGTCATCTCATGGAATGCAATGATTGCAGGTTTTGTAGAAAATTGTTAGCAATTGCATTTGGTTGTGTTGCAACTGTGACAGGTTGCTAATGAAATCAAGGAAGTTATTTAAACTGTGACAATATTTTATTTTTAAGTGTTGCAGTTGTGATAGATTGTCAACAAAATCAAGGAGGTTATTTAAACCTTTTAAATTTCCTATTATATTCAAGTGTTGTAGCTGTGAGAGGTTGACAATGGAATTGGGGAGGTTATTTAAACCTTTGCAAATTTCTATTTTCAAGTATTGTAGATGTGACAAGTTGCCAATGGAATCAAGAAGGTTATTTAAACCTCTACAATCTTCTATTTTCAAGTGTTGCAGTTGTGACAAGTTGCCAATAGAATTAGGGGGGTTATTTAAAATTTTACACATTTCTATGTTCAAGTGCTACAACCGTGACAAGTTGCCAATAGAATGAGGGAGGTTATTTAAATCTATACACCCTACCATGTTCAAGTGTTGCAGTTGTGACAGGTTGCCAATGGAATCAGGAAGGTTATTTAAATGTTCACACCCTTCTATGTTCAAGGTTTTAGTTGTGACAGGTTTCCAATGGAATCAAGGAGGTTATTTAAACCATGACAATATTTCACTTTTGAATGTTGCAGCTGCAATAGATTGTCAATAAAATCAAGGAGGTTATTTAAACCTTTGAAACTTCCTATTATGTTAAAGTGCTACATTTGTGATAGGTTGAAAATGGAATCAAGGAGGTTATTTAAACCTCTACAACTTACTATTTTCAAGTATTTCAGATGTGACAGGTTGCCAGTGGAATAAGGAAGGTTATTTAAACATCTACAATCTTTTATGATCAAGTGTTGCAACTGTGATAGGTTGCCAATAGAATCAAGGAGGTTATTTAAAATTTTACACCCTTCTATGCTCAAGTGTTGCAACTGTGACAGCTTGCCAATGGAATCAAGGAGCTTATTTAAACCTCCACACTCTATTATATTCAAGTGTTGCAGCTATGACAGGTAGACATATATGCAAGATGTGGAATCATAGACAAAACACTTGAATTTTTTGACAGGATTCCTCAAAGAGATGTCATCTCATGGAATGAAATGATTGATTGCAAAATGTGCACAGAATGGATTTTGCAAGGAACCTCTCAAAATATTTGAATTAATGAAGCACTTTGGAACACATCCTAACATTGTAATCTTTTCTTGGGTTCTAGGTGCATGCAGTCATGCATTTATAGTGGATGAGGGTTGCACATACTTCACACACTAGTAACCCTTATTGAATTACAATTTACATATATAGTTGATCATTAGGTGTGCATGGTTGACCTTTGTGCCCATGTTGGCTATATTGAGGAAACCCTAAACATTATTACTACGATTCTAGTTAAATATGTGGCACATGTGGATCATATATGAATATAGGCAGAGTATTTCCAGCAACACTTCTTTTTTAGTTGGATCCTAAAAATGCTGCAACTTATGTTCTTCTCTAAAACATCTGTAGGAGGTTCAAATAGTAAAGAGATTGATGAAATATAGATGAATTAAAAAGATACCTAGATGTTATAGTTGGATATGCTCTGGTAGACATATATGTAAGATATGGAATCATAGACAAAACACTTGAATTTTTTGATAAAATGCCTCAAAGAGATGTCATCTCATGGAATGAAATGATTGATTGCAAAATGTGCACAAAATGGATTTTGCAAGGAACCTCTCAAAATATTTGAATTAATGAAGGACTCTGGAACACATCCTACCATTGTAAACTTTGCTCGGGTTCTAGGTGCATGCAGACATGTAGGTTTAGTGGATGAGGGCTGCACATACTTCACACGTTAGTAACCCTTATTGCATTACAATTTACATATATAGTTGATCATTAGGTGTGCATGGTTGACCTTTGTGCCCATGCTAGCTACATTGAGGACACCCTAAACATTATTAATAAGATTCTAGTTAAATCTATGGTACATGTGGAACATATATGAATATAGGCTGATTATTTCAAGCAACACTACTTTTTTAGTTGGATCCTAAAAATGCTGCAACTTATGTTCTTGTCTAAAACATTTGTATGAGGTTCAAATAGTAAAGAGATCGATGAAAGATAGATGAATTAAAAAGATACCTAGATGTTATAGTTGGATATGCTCTGGTAGACATATATGTAAGAAAACACCTGAATTGTTTGACATAATGCCTCAAAGAGATGTCATCTCATGGAATAAAATGATTGATTACAGAATGTGCACAAAATAGATTTTGCAAGGAACCTCTCAAAATATTTGAATTAATGAAGCACTCTAGAACACATCCTAACATTGTAAGCTTTGCTTGGGTTCTAGGTGAATGCAGTCATGCAGGTTTAGTGAATGAGGGTTGCACATACTTCACACATCAGTAACCCTTATTGCATTACAATTTACATATATAGTTGATCATTAGGTGTGCATGGTTGACCTTCATGTCCATGTTGGCTATATTGAGGACACCCTAAACATTATTACTAAGATGCTAGTCAAATCTATGGTACATGTGGATCATATATGAATATAGGCTGAGTATTCATAGCTACACTGCTTAAATTAAATTACAACCATATTCATTTGGAGAATCATGTAGTAATTCGAAAGCTCATAGAATTTTTAGTCTACATATTGTAATAGGCTCATAGAATCAAAAGCTCCTTTGGAGAATCATGTAGTAAGTCGAACCCTGCGTGGCAATATGCAAGTCTCTTATGTAGAATGTAATCTGGGTAATTGGATTAACAATAAAAAAAATTATAGTGTCTGGTAGGGTTGAGGTGAAGAGGCTCTGTGTTACCAAATTCTCAAAAAATTCTATAGAATTTTGAATTGAGTAGTAGGTATATGCAGTGCAGGAAATGCACCTTACAATGTAATCAATATTTTTTTGAGAAATATAATCAATCTTGCTTACATATCACAAAAAACATTTTTTTCATTTTTGCATTGCCATTTGCTTCAAAAATAATCATTTTTCCTTGACAAAACTTGACAATTCGGAAACATTTTTCAATTAATCCCAAAACATCCCCACATATAGATGCAGATCACAATACATTATGCATAGAATATCTCTAAATACATTACAAGAATATGGTTGAGAAAAATTACACGATCCATATAATTCACTTTGCCTATAGAATGTAGATTTTTGTTATAAGAATCTTTGTCTATCAAATATGTCCTTAACTCATCCTCACTAAATAATAGGAAAAATATTATATTAGAAAATATTCTAAAGAAAAAAATCCGTACTCAATACTTTGTTATTTTATGCATATTTTTTCTATTAATTATCGAGATTATCTTGTAGAAAATAACTCTAGACTCTAAATTAAAATTTCTTTTTGGTTCTAGATTACTCAAAAGCTAACAAATTTTATCATGTCAATATGGGTCTGAAAAGCTATGGGTCTCAAAATCCATGCAATGCGCTCACTATAAGCTTTCCACCTTAAAACCCAAAGTACATGATTAGGTCAGGAGGCAAAGAACAAGGCTAAGATGGTGCAAAGCTCATCTATGCTTACAAGAAATCAAACTTGGTTTCTCAACTGCAGACATAATTATTGAGGCTATTTTTTCTTTAAAAATTATAAACAAGCTGTATATAGCTTAAAATTTAAGTGACAAAATAATTTCTACATGTTAAAATGGAACCGAATAATGCAATAACTAGGAGTTTCCATAAATGAGAACATCTAGTTCATGGTTCAGTTGGTAACATGGACATACTTCTACTGGACACTTGATTAGAGAAAATAACAAACAAACAACATTGACAAACTCAGTAGGACAAACATGTGTTCATTAAAATTTCACACAAATGATAGGTGATAATTAAACTCATTGTTTAATACATTACATGCATCATGAATTCAATTAATACTTAAAAATCAAACTTGGTTCAAAAATATTATTAACTTCACAAGTCTACAAGAATAACATTTGATCTAGTACAAGCATATAAATGACATTATTTTTCAACCCATTTTCTTTCTCTTGTATTGTAATATTAATTTTTTTGGATCTTCCAGATCCACATCTCAAATGGTTTGAAAATGCATCTAACTAACCCATTATCTTCCACTCTTTTTCAAAATAATGTGCATCAACCAGTTTTTGGCTCTCTTTAACAAAAGCTCATTGCTCATAAAAATACTACCATGCATTGCAATAACCATTGAAGTTTTATGTTTGGATATATATGTGTCTTGAAATGAACTTATAAATCCTTACTCAAAATCATCATGTCTAAGCAAACATTTTAAGACTACAACCTACTGCAAATGGTGCTAGGGCTCAAGGAATCATATTTCAAAGCTTGAGAAATCCATGGCTTTCTAATATAGTCAATACCAATGAAATCAAAGAATCCAAGGCAACCAAGTAGAAAAAATAAAACCAACCACAAAAGGTAGTCAATTTTTTAATATAAGTTATAATACTTGATGACAAAACCATCAAGAGAATAATGTGGATCCAATACCTCAAGTTTATATCAATAAAAATCTATGCAGACGATGAGCACCCAACTAAAGCCAATGCATTCTATCTTTTCTCTTGGAATGTTGGTGGATTTGAAGCCCCCAACATGCTCTAAAACACAAAAATTTCAAAAAGGATTGATTCCATACACCTCCAGGAAACAACAAAAGCTCAAAATTTGTCAAGCATCAGATTCATGGTCATCTCCAGAAGCAAGCAAACCCACTTCTACTCAGAAAATAAAATAATAAAAAATAAAATAAAATATAACTAGCAATCCACTGCAACCCTCAAACGTAGATTCTCGTATAGCACTCTAAATTTCAATGGGGTTCAGATTCTTTTTTTTTGTTGCATGAAACATGATATCATTCTCCCTTCTTCTCTCTGTAGAAAATATCTAGTTCTAATGGATACCCTACAAAATCCCTCGGAGAGAAAATTACACAAGGATTTTAACCTCTGATCAACAAATGCCCTAATAGATCTTTTCAAGAATGCATGAGTAATAGATATGGAGTATAGTGATGAGTCGTAAAAATGGACCAATACAAGGAAAGATGACAAATGCTTCATTGAAAAATTGCACAAATTACTAAATTATATAAAATGAGTTAATTCAAATAGTCATGATCAACACCCACCAATTGAGCCTATTATATGATATTTCTATTTTTGTTGAAGAAAATTTTTGTTAAGGAGAGTGACACTACCTCAAGATGGTTCCTTTCTAACCAACTATAGCCCATTATTCCACTTAATTCAAATGAGATTTTTTTTTTATTCACAATGAACAAAGTGGGATATCTATGCCACTCTTTGTAGAAAGTAAAGGTTTGCATGTGATTTGATTCAATCCCAATACTAGGTCATGTGAGCAGCATAATTGTTTTTTTCTGCTCAAAGTAAGTTTGGATTAGTGAATAACTTATATGATAGAACTTAAACCACAAATCCCACTAGATGTTTGACATGTTATGACATTCATGTACCTGAGTAGCAAATATTTTCCACACAATTGATTTCACAGGTTGCTAGATATTCTTTTCATGGGGAACTTGGAGTATTTACGGATTCCATTCATTCTATGAAAAGAAATAGATTGGATTCAAAGAAAGTACTGAAATTGGTTTATGTTCACAACTTCCTTATCTTTTGTCTAATGGAAACAAAAAATGTGGTAAGATTCATAAAAGTAACACTATGTCAGGTTGGGGAAATATTCTTGGAGGTTCTTGATGCAGAGGTAGGAGGACAAACACAAACTTCTTAGTTACTCAACAAATCTCAAGGCAATGTTCTCAATTTGAATGCTTCTTGGCATTCTTGGGGCTTACTTGGAAACAACTCAACATAAGGAATCAACAACATAACACCCTATCTGAAACTTGGTTGACCTTACACAAGGTAGCAATGACCAATGAAATCCTTCAATACCCTATCAACCACTTAGACACTTCAAAAATCCATATTTCCTTCACAAGCTATTTTTCAACAACACCCCAACAATGGACTGGTAATTCTATATTTTAGGCCTAATTAGGCTTCTTGAAACGGTTAAAACTTGCAAACTTTGACCCTCACACCAATTGGAACACACTGACCTTCATCATTGCTTTAGAGGCATTCATGACACTCACATAAATGACCTTCAAGGGTTTTAAGACCATACAATAAGGAGCACTACAAATCTTTCCAAACACATTTTTACTTCAATAGTCAACTCTATCATAACAGGGAAGTAGACCAAATGGGCTCAACACCTTTAATTTTAGAAAATCCCAACTTTGAAGAAGGTTCACAACACTTCTTAATATCAACTCCAAACATTTGCACTGATAGTGGTCACTAGATTCTACAAATAAGTATTCAAAACCCCTACTTAACCTTCTTTATCAGTCTACCATAGAGGAAACACAATCATGACAACTTAATGAATATATATACTCTAATCTTGATTACTTTGAAAAAACCCAAATTGAAAAGGGTTGCCAAGACACCTTGAAACTATACCCAAACACTTCCACTTATGATGGACTTTATATTAAACAAGAAAAACAACAAAATCCTTTGATTATTCTTTTGTGCCAATCTGAACATGCATAAATATAGTCCTAGGGCATCAAAATTATATAAGAAAAATTCAATCTCAAGCCCTGAAAATTTTCCACATGGAAACATACACAAAATTACATCATTTCACAAATTTTCAGAATTTTCCCTTGGATGAAATCTGAGAAAACATCATTTTAGTCACCCATTGTTACCCTATCTAGGGTTTCTGACTGTCTCTAAAGGAAATGCAATATCTCCATCCATTCTTGATGAAATTGAATGAAACAAATTGAAAAATGTAGTAAACTCAAGGCACTTTCATGCCCAATTGGTCTTAGACCATGAAAGGGTTCGTACAACCTGCACAATGTGTAAGAACAGTGATAGGGCATGGAAAAACACAGAGAAAATGAGGTTATATTTTATTCCCACTTGAATTCATCCTCACCACTTCCTCCTTCCACCTTCACCATACAAAATGACTCATGGGAGGCATATTTATGCCTATTACAACCTCTCTAACTTCTCTAACTACCTTTTTACAACCTTGTCTCTCCATCTTCCACTTTCTACAACTTTTAACAATATAACAACTTTTACAATATTTGACATATGACCTCAAACTGACCTTATAGGACCTAAAACAGGTTCAAACAAGTTAAACATGGTCTATTAGACCTTATTACATGAACAAAACACAAGGCACAAGCAAAATTTGCAAAATTGTCTCATGGAGGCATATAGTCCATCAGGTGCTCCTACACCAGTTCTAAATGATTTGCCTCTTTTTTATTAACAAGGAGACACTAGAACCAATAGTTATAATGTCTTAGTAAGATACAAGAGTTGGTTAGGTTTGTAGTTGAGTTGGTGAGTTTCCATGCATGGCAAATATGAAGGTTTCCAAGTCAAAAGAGGTGGTTTTAAGAAGAAAATGTGTATGAAACTTGGGGGAAGAAAGGTTTAAGGTTATTTTAAGATTTTTCAGGTCCAAATAGGTGTGTTTGATGAGTTTTTAGGTTGTGGCATGGCTGGTAATGTTTTTTTCCATAAAAAACCCCATGAAACTTGCTCAAAGTGAGGGTTTATTGAAATTGGGTCTTGGGAAGCGTGTCTTCCAAAAATAGTTATGGATTTGGTGGTTTGGTAGTCTGTTTGATGCTTCCCCATCAAAAAATCAGGTTTGGGAAGTGTTTAAACATGAGTCACTTTGTAAAATGGGCCTATTTTGGGGTCGAGGACAACGAAGAGTGCTAGTTTGAAGCATTTGTTTCAAAAGAACCTATTGATGTTTTGAAGTATGTTATATTTGGGCCAAAAGGGTATCTGAAAGTGTCAATATTTGGTTGATTGAGTAAGTTATTAGTGTGTAAAGTTGAGAAAATAGGTCTGCAGATCTACTAGAAAGAGTAACCAGTCAAGTGAAGAAGAACCCAAGTTTGGGTTTGTGAACCAAGTTGTTGCTGGAAACCTCTTTAGTTGTGTTTGAGTTGATCAAAACCACTTGGCTCTTGCATCACCAAGCAGCAACTTGGCATCCAAATCATGGTCTGCCTCTGAAACTATACCCTTACAATAAAACTCCTTGATCAATAAGAGTTAATCTTACTATGCCAAGTGTCCTTCAAATGTTGCCTATTCATTACTTGGATCCACCACCTTAATTTCCTAAACACAAGATAGGATTAAAAATTGAGATGCTTTGGATTTGATGATCAATTATATCAATGGATAGTTGACCTCACAATGTGGAAGATGAACCAATCTACCAAAATCTACTAGATGAAACCACATGGTTCTACAAAAGCTAATTGATCATCCCTTATAATGAACTCTAACCCCACTCAATTAATGGTCTAGATCAATTTTACGTCAATATTAATGGTCAAGGGAGATCTTCTCCTCAGCCCAAAATTACTTGAACATCTTTGACTTCAAAAGCCAACCAAGACATGTCACATAAACTTAAGTTTTTTGCACTTGACTATATACCCTTTGATTCACCTTGAAGATCAACAACTTCAGAAAATTAGTAGACTACTAAAGTGTTGAATTGTATGATTTATACCTACATCCACCAAAGTTCATTAGATCACACCACATGGTTTCACCAAAACCATTTGATAAAACTGCATGATATCAATAGGCTCTACTTAAATATCAATCAACATTGAAAGTGCAGATCCAAGAGGTGGGAATTGGATATATAAAACTATATATAATTGATTTCTAGAAAGAAAGAAAGAAATAAAATCACAACTTAAATAGTATCAGTAAAGAATGTAAATAAAAAATCAGTCATTTAATTCAATAAAGGACAGTATATGGAAAATCTTGAGAGCTATAACATATGTAGGATGAAATTAACATAAATACATCAAATTCAGAAACACAACATCAAGAAATAATGTTTCAAGGTAAATAAAAAGAATATACACAACCATTTTGTAAAGTCAGATAACACAAGAACATTTTATTTATAAACATGGAAAAACTATAGTGTACATAAATTCCATGATTAAACAAAAGGAATAGAAATAGCCTAGCTAAAGTTATAGGTGAATATTAACAAGGGAATGTTACAAGGGTAGATGTCAAAGTCCTTAACTAATGTTACATATTAACTCAAAATTCCTTAACTAATGTTACATTTGCAGAATGGGATTTTTGTTATATGCAAAATGTAGTAGTAGAGACAAGGCACACAAACTTCATTGTGCAATGCCACCTAGCTACTTGAAGAACCATGTATAGCTTGAATGAGTACACTTTAATTTATGCACTAAACAATTTTTTCCCAAGGGTTACTACCAATCCATCCTTGTTTATATGAGCAACTAGAACATCTAGGAAAATATGATGCTGGTAGTTCTAGTCCATGCATTCACCAATGCTTGATATTAATGTTCTAGAGATCAAAAAATGGACCCCATCAAGGGAAAGCCTACAACGCATCTTACCAAAGACAACTTAGCTATACCAATGAATAAAAAAAAATCGGTAGATTGTCAAAGCAGGGATACAGTGTTGGAGTAGAGTTAGTTCACCCAAAAGGATAATTATTACTGACTTCCTTTCAACTTTAGTTCACTTGCATAAATAATGCATGGAAATATGGAGCTTTAATATGTGAAATCCTTGCACATAAAAATAAAGTTAAGCAATTGCTAGTACTCAGAGATTTGGAGCTCCTAATTAAATAGGTAAAAGAACAATATTCCTACAATGACAAGAGATCAACAATTTATCATAATCAAGTATGGGATCTGATCAAGGATTTTAATATTAAGCTTATGCTCTAAGAGAAGATCTCACATCAAGAATAAGAAGGTTTTAATTAGAGCTAGCGCCCATCCCCTCTGTCTCAAATAATGTGTGCAACTTTTGAAACAAAAATAGATGAAGAAGGGATCATGAATTTGAAAATGAATACAATACCAAAAGAAATGGTTCAATTAGAAAGATTTTTTCTCATAGACCAGATTGGAAATTTGAATAAAGTGTTAAATTCAGCAAGTGAGAATTCACCTTAAAAGTTGGAGGTTGATAAGGAATATAAACATATCTTTCTAGTTAAAGCATGCACTAAAGATGAAATATGGGTATCATATAAGCATTGAAAGATCAGAAGGTTGTGGTATGGAGTTATAATAATCTTTAAGACATATAAAACCTCCATTATCATGAGAAATCCTATATTGCAATAATTGAATCCTTTCACGATACAAAGCCGCTTTTCTATTAACTTCACCATGGATTGATAGCTTCCCAGTGAACCTAAAAATGTTAAGTCAATCTAGATCTAGGGTCAATAGTTGTATATTGTATCTTCTATTCTAAATAAAATTTTAACTTATTCTTGTATTATTCCTTTGTATCAATTTACAATGTGTTAATCAGAGTTCATTTTCCATCAGAAAAATACAAACAAGGAATTTTCTCCAATTAGAAAGACCCAAATATTTTTTGCTTCTTATTTTGCCTGGGTAACTTTAAAAATATCTAAGATGAACATAATCCACTCACTCAAAGATGTATTTTTTCCTTCTACTTTGTGAGTAATAGGGTGAAAATTAATTGCTCAGAGCTTCTATTAATATTGGAGGGACATAAAAGAATGAATTAACTAAATTCTATTTCCTGTTACAAATTTTCATACAACTCTGTTGGCTAAGAAAAGCATGGAATTATCAGTATCCCATTGACAAATAACTCTGAAAATACATTCAAAATTTCTTGTGAGAAATTAGTCTACTCATTGTCACTCAAGTGTTTAGATTTATAGCAAGAAAAGGTTATATCAATTTAGATCGGAAGAAAATTATGACTTCAACTATGCATTGTCAAAGATTGCAACTATTATTAGTAATTATTAAATGGGGTCTAGTAATGAAATGTGAAATTTTTTTGTCAAGCATTTGATCATTAAATTTCCATTAGAGATGGGTATTTTAGGATTTTTCAAGCACCACTATGCCCACCTTGAATCAAAGTGGCATTTGAGTCACCCATGTCAGTCTGGAAATGCAAGTTTCACACCATATGGTTGGCAATGTCGGAGCCCAAATTTGCTCACTTTACTTGGTGTTTTCTATTTAAAGGCCTCCCTATTGGTTCCAGATTGGCCCATTTGGGAATTACTAATCTTCAATGCCATTCTTGTGGGAATCAAGAGTATCTCAAACATATCTTCTATTTTTATTCCAGAGCTCAAGATATTTGGTCCTGGATTCATGACTTATTCAGATAGTTCAAGCCTAAGCCATTTTCCTGGCATATGGATGGATATGATAGAGTGTGAGAACTTACATTTTTATGAGCTTACCATGTTAGATGAGGAAGATAAGAGACAATTATTTCCTTTCATTGAAGACTTGGAGGAGTATGCACATGAGGAATTAGAGGAGGATGTAATCCTACACAAGTGGGTGAAAGTAGCCAAATGAGGGCCACAAGATCCTAGATAGATTGCAAGCAAAGTGGTACACCAAGGAGAAGTGGAAAAAAAATTATTACACTAAGAAAACATTAACATTTTTGGGACCAAAGGCCTCTTAAAGGGGGAAATATTATCCATACAGAATCAAAACAAACACATCTTGGACCTCATAATTGTGAGACAACTATTACACATTATGCCTCCCAAATTTGTCCTAGAATGAGGACCTATAACATTCTTGAAAAAATGAATAATACTCATGGAATTGGGTGGTGCCATGTCAATTGATACTATAAATCAACACATAGTTGGCTTTAGCATCAACAAATAGTTGGATCTACTATATATTAAGTCAATAATATTTTCATTTTAGATTTTTGCAAATTAATAGTTATTTTGATAAAGACAAAACGTACACGTATTATGCTAACCATGATGAAATTTTAGAATAAATTTACTCCAAAGAATGAGAACAATACTTTAAAAAGAGCTCATAGATTGAGTAAATCCATATAGAACAAAACATCTAAAATAAAAGCATTTGAAACATACCTGTAAAATGATTAGCCAACTACTGTTGAAAGCTTCACTAAGCCATAGGTGGCCAAGTAGAACTATATAAATCAAGCCTTCAAAGTAGGAAAATGAACAAGAAAAGTACAAACATTGAACTGTATCTCCTTCAACAAAAAAGACCCAAAACACATATTACTATCTAAGATGTCAATCATTTCCATTATATCATAATGAAACCCAAATAAAACATTCATTATTTTCTAAACAATGAGTTATTGAATAATGAAGAGCATGCAAGAAAATTATGCCAACAAGCTCAAAGATTAAAGTTTTCAAATGCTAGAATCATGATGAAATTTCAGAATAACTTTACTCCAAAGAATGACAACAATACTTTAAAAAGAGATCGTAGATTGAATAAATCCATATAGAACAAACCATCTAAAATAAAAGCACCTGAAACATACTTGTAAAATGACTAGTCAACTCTCAAAACCATGAAATAAATACATTCAATTTTTCAACTTGTCAAAATATGATCCACTTGCTTACTCATCATGCCACCTCACTCAACATTACCATTGCCAAGTCACGTTCTATCAACACCATATTATTTTTGAACACTATGAAAGGGCTTCAAAGTGGGAATGCTATATCAAAGGGTAACATTTAGAATATATCATGCGATTCAAAGCAACCATAATTTTGACTTGAATTCATTGACTTGGAACATTTATGACTTTTCCAGATGCAAATACGTTAAGATGCAAATAACTCTCTTCATTTTGCAGAGCTCAAAAAATGTTTGTGTTTTAATTGGAGTGGTAGATTGAGGAATTTTTTAAGTTGTGACGAGAGATTTTACACATTTTACAATTAAAAATATGTGTTGGTTATGTTAACTCCGAAAAAGTATGAGGATGCAAAATACCATGGGATCTACAACATGTATACTAGTTAACAAATAAACAAAAAATCTTGAAGACAATTAGTTCTTTCCTCATCATCATCTCAATTGTAATACTATAGAAGAAATGATAAAATGATACAAAAGAACAAAGGAAGTGACAACCTGCTATAATTAACTGTAAAACAGTCATGAGAGACACAAAGAAGCAGGACAATTACCTGATACTATATGCAAATTGCAGTCATAGGTGTAAATATAATAAATAATTGCTATAGTCCCTAAAAGGTGAATTATTGAGAAGGAAAACCAACCCAATCTAGCAACAATTTGTAAATCTAATACAGATTGATCAATTGATGCCCACAGACATGATTTGAATTAGTAGTTAGTCAGCAACCACTTACTACAAGTTGCACAAGTGAATATATATATCAATCAATAAGAGTAAAAACCTTCCATTTCTTCAAATGTCATTCGAAGAAAAGTTACAAATAATATACCAATCTGTAATCAAATTTATCTAATTTATGTAACAGTGGAAAGCAGTCTATAATTGTATCTTCTAAACAATTTATAAAATAATAGAATGACCATTTGTATTTTTAGAGAGGGAAAGTCTCACAAACCCTATTCAAGATCCAACCATCCAGTGTCCTATCAAAGAGGGGCATGGGGAGCATGAAAAATACTATAAAGCATACCCAAAAAGAGTTTTTGCGACGTCAAAAGGCCCACTATTGCAAGCAAAAATGTTTGTATCAACAAAAATACAAAACCTCCTATTTATATTGCAACATATACTAGAATGAGGAATCCTGTGCTAATTATTGGTGCCATGTCTAGTGTAGGAGGAGAAGCATATGCCATCAAATAGTTGCTTCCAACTTGAAACCCCTGAAAAGTATGTTAAAAAGAGAAAATACCCACCTATCCACATAATCCATATCCACATCAAGGGCGGGCCGATTCAAAGAATCAAATGGAGTGAAAGACGATGTTAAAGATCCCTAGAAATGGACATGCTTCCTGCCATGGCCAATGCCTTTGAGATCAAGGTGAGCTGGAGGAAAGGACCTCATCACATACCTTTCATTGTTATGGATGAGTTGCCTTCAACGGGGATTTGATACCCTGAAGGAAAATTTGTGTGTTGATTGTTTTCAATTGAATCTTACAAGTTACTAAAATTTTGTGGGCTGAGCCAGGAGAAATTGGTTGACAAAAAATAGGAAAGCAACCAATGAGACTGAAGGAAAGGAAGAGGAATAATGTCCAATCCTCAAATGAAAAAATTGCATCTTTTTTACAAAGTAAATTGCATGCATTTGACCTTTGACCTTGGAAAACCACGAGGGATGCCATGCCCTTCTAAATGTGTGATTATCCCTTCCTATAAGTGATCATGATTTTTCAACAAAATCTGCAACCATGAATGAGTATACACATGGGTAAGGGAAAATAAAATGCATGTTGAAAAGGAGGGAAAATGAATTGAGGGGAGGGAAATATTTTTTTAAAATTTTAGGAAGGTGTTTTTTTATTGTCTTAATTTAAGACAATTAGAAAATTAAAAATATAATTTAAACATAAAATATGTATTTAAGACAAAATTAATATGTTGTCTTAAATTAATGTCTTAGATCCTCCTTGTATGTAGTAGTTCCAAAAGCGATCATTGTTATTTCTATTTTGCATTATTAAGATGGTTGAGTATATTAGCAAGTGAAGATAGAAGTGAATCAATCTTCATTTTTAGGGAAAAATCTTCATTTTTATGGAAAAATGTTCTTTTTTTAAGGGAAAAATCTTCATTTTCAGTAGAATCGACAATTACGTTTCTAAAATCCATGTAAATTGAATCTAATTGCTTCTATAAATAACTACTTGAGCTTACGTTTTTAAGGCACTACTTCTGGAAATAATTACTTTTACAAACATTACATTTCTACAATCCATGTAAATTGAATCTAATTGCTTCTAGAAATTATAACTACTTGACCTTTTGAAATGAAAGTGTTTGCAAGATAGCTCTCAAAATGCAATTGGATTGTTTAAATCATATTTTATTAGTGAAATTGACCACAATTTCTCTTTGATACATTTGACATGCTAACACAACAGGAAAATCAAATTGGCTTCAAATCATAGTTAAAAACATTAATGATTCTTAACATAATGAGTAATAAAAGTTAAAGAATGTAAATGTTAATTTTTTTTTTATAAAATATGTGAAGGCCTTAAGACCACACCGAGAGGCAATGCCTTCCATGCAATAGGTATTTTTGGTGCACCAAGCAACCTAGGTAGCCAAATGGCCCACTTAGGTAGGGGTCCCATGAGGGGGGCTTAAGCTCTATGGATTATGATCAAATTCAAATTCAAAAGAATAGAGTAATAGTCATTTATTTAGTCATTTTTATTTGTCTAATATTAGTCATTCATTTAGTCATTTTAATTTGTTTGATATTAGTAATTTATTAGTCATTTAGTTGTGATTATACCTGATGACCAAATTAGTCATTTATTTGCCAAATTCTACTAGTGGTCTAATTATACCATCGATGTTTGTACCAACTTTCAACATAATAAAATGCTCAATGATGATAATAAGCACAATAAATTAAAAGGCAACATTGCATAGATAGGATTGCATTCATATTAGTTCTGTATTTGCATTATAGATTTTTCTAAGGCTGGTAACTCTCAACATGATGTTATCTCTCGTTATAAAGTTGAGTACACTTGACATAACAAAAAAATCATTCACCTGCATTAGAATTTTCATATCATATCATTAAAAAGCATTATCATACATCCATCCATACATCTAGGCTATGTGCAGTATCATCATGGAAAAAACAGGTCCTTAAGTGGTGATGAAATTTCAAAAAATCAGAGTTACGCAACTTGACATAAAAATTTGAATAAGTTATCTATAATATTTCAAAATATGTAAGAATAGAATATGTATAAAATTGAAAGTAGTTTCTAAACTACTAGATTTTTTTATTTTTTTTAAAATTTATTTGGTGAAAATTTGAAATTTCAATGTAGTAGTACTTAAATTTCAGGGAAAAAATAAGAAGTAGGTGTCTGTCTGACCACCCTAACCACAATAAAATGATAATATTTTTAAATATTATTTTAGATATAAGTAGAGGACTCATGTCTCGATGTGATGCATATTTTTTTGTAATCCTTTTCTAAGTAAATAATTAATTATGACTTTTTTATTACAACTTTAAAAAAATATAAAAATCGTATGTCTGACCACCTTAAGTTGGTCAAAACTTCATGAAATCCATTTTTTTAATCCTATAGTATGCAAATCATAGAATGTGACACATGTTTCAGATTCAAAAAATATGATACCATTTGAAATCTATAGATATTTTTCAATCAACCTATCAATCAAGACTTTAGTCATAATTCAAATAGATAATGAATAATAATAATTTATTAAATTCAAAGTAAAGCATAATTTATATTGGTGGAAAGTTGAGAATCTCTTTAAAAACCTTTTTCATTTCATCAACTTTGGAAAAAAAAAAGTCGTCAGCCACATGGGCCATCATATCACTTACATATCACCAATTTTTGGCCCATCATGATCCTACACATACTCTCTATAACTATCATATTATGCACCATTCATCCATTCATTCATCATAATATTTGCATTACAAAAACCTCACAAAAATAAAACATTTTCCATAATAAGTCCACCCATATATGCATTCATCATAGTAGTCATTCCCAATAACATCGCATCATCATCATAATTCATTTGCATTCATGCATTTGGGTGATCCCACAATATTGGTTTACAATTTTTGGGCAAACTAGACACTAAACTAATTTTTTTTAACTAAATCTTCACTTTCGGGCTCTTATAGCAGCTAAACAATGAGGAATTTGAAGATGATGTAAATTAGTAATTTGTGAAATTTTATCTATAGATTAGAAATATATTTTTTTCAAAAATTTTGGAATCAAATTGCACTTATTTTTCCATCCCCATCAAAAACCAGTGTAAAAAAACAAAACAACATTTTTATGGAGTGACGCTCACTGTATACAACATAATTTTTTTGTATGAAGGATAAAATTATAATTTTTTTGAATTTAGATTTGTAACTATGATATCTTGCACTTTCATTCGGTTTCATAGTGTTTTATTAAACATTTTTTCCTTAATCAAGTTTCGAAGTCAAACCAATTACAATTGAAACATAGGCGGACTATATACAACATAACTTTTTTTGTATGTATCGAAATTCAATTTTTTTTTTAATGGATCAAGGACATCAATACTCAGCCTGAACATATTTTTTAAAATTTTATTTTGATAATCTACTATTTTTCCATATGTGTAGAATAGAGAGTTTGATTTTTGGTGAAAAACTTATGTTTAATAAAACTAAAAAAATACATACATAATAAAACCAAAACATATTAAAATTATATTTGTTGGATAGCTCATTCTGAGGATTACCATGATGATTTCAAATAAATTTTAAATGAATTCATTTGATCCCCCAAAAGGTAAATCAAAAGTGATTTTTTATCAGCATTTTGATAGGTGTAAAGGAGACTCCGTTATAGGTATGGTTTAAAACTAGCGAGGTTATTTCCAAGGGGGTTTGATCTAAGGTGGTTTGATTGAACCCTCTTCAATTGGAATCCTTAAAATATAACTTTTTAAGGCTTAAATCATTATATTTTCTAAAAATATGCGATTTCAGTAAAATTTAGAATCTCCCAGAAATTGTAAACCAGCTTTGTGGGATCACCCATTTAGGTCAAATATTTGCATAGAAAATACCAAACATATAGGAAAGTGCATGGCATTCCATTAACATAAATTCGCCGCATAATCCATAACCACAGATTGGGGCATAACGTAAAATCATACATACGAAAACATTCATCATCCATTGATACATAAATCCATACATCCACACATAATCAAAAGCCATTCATCCATTTGGAATTCATAAACCATACACCCATACATTGAATCATCCATATCCATGCATAAAATAATACATTTTCTTTCCATAATAAACTATTTTCGCATCCATTCATCTATACATTGATATATACATGTGAAAAATTATAAAAATACAAGGTATACCATCTCATTTACATAAATCGCATCCATTTGATTCATCATCATAAATGCATCATTCATAAACACATAAATTACATCCATCTCATTCATCATCATAAATGCATTATTCACAAACACGTAAAAGCATAACATCATCATCTCATTAATGCATCCATACTGGAACATAACATAATCATATAGAACATGACATAATCACATATAACATAAATTAAATGTATCCATCATAAACATTCATAATAAAAGCATCAACACATATAGATCACCAATCGTCGTTGCATATCATATATAAACTCAAAATGAAATGTCAAGTGTACAGTGATACCAAATAGAAAGAGATACAACATAAAAAATGTGGAAATATCCAAGTCTCTCAATCAAGATACAATATATCAGGTGTGACCACGAGATTCTATGGTACTGCCCCTAGAGGTCGCAGGCCACTCCCCAACACCGCTTGCCCCTGATGGTCCTGCTCCTGGTGGAGCTCTTCCTGGTGGGCCCCCTAAAAGTGGTTGTGTCACACCTCTGCTAGTAGTCCGAGACTAAGAACGACTAGATCTAGATCGAGCATAGCCAATTCTCTACTCTACTAGAATTGCCTCAAAGTACCTACCCCTGTAATACTCCGCCTCCTTGGTGGAATCTCTCAGCTCTCAGACTAGGTCCCTTGTCCTGGCACCCTTGACAGCTATCTAGATTCTGTCTTCCACTTCCACTGGTTGCTCTCCCTATCTCTGGGCAGAATCTCTCTTGGCTGTAAGGGTGAGTACCTATGACTGTAGCTATACCATCTGACCTTGTATCTATAGCTATGCTGGTGCCTGTTCCTGTAACTAGGCCTGAGCTTGGGCTAAGTACGCCTACAGTGCCTATAGTTGCCCCTGTAGAGTCTACACCTCAACCTGCAACCCCTCTATCTACATCTGCTACCTTTGGGAGGGCATCCTCAGAATCACTGGTCATTGTCCGACAAGAGCTGATCTCCTCCTCCTCGGTACGGGCCCAAAATCAGGTGCATCTCTCTGTCTGCCTCCACCATCCCCTGCTCTGTCTCCTCCATCTTCTCCACCATCATCTCCCACCTCCTCCTTTGCCTCCTCCTCCTCCTCCTCACCTCCATCCCCTCTCCTCTGCACTTCCTATCCTACCCTCCTCCCAACCTCCAAAATGGGTGTAGGCTCATCGAGACTTGAGATCTGTGGAAATGGATGCGTATGGAAATACTCTACATAGTTTGTTGTCATCTGAGCATCAATGATCTCCCTATGATACTGCTACAAAATTTATTGTAAACCATATTTCTTTGTGCATGCCGCATCATAATCTAGGACAGGCCCCCACTCTGGAGTGTCCTACCTCTGGCGAGCATACGGTGCCACCCCTTGTGGCATACCCTAAATCCTACCATTCTACTTGTATACTCGACCAAAAATGAATCTCTCAAGGATGTATGGTGTCCTACCAATAAGATATTTGCTACAAAAAAAATATGCCATCTTAGTGTCATCCTCTAGCCATACCTCACAATCAAGATATGACTACCATATAACTGTGTCCAAGTCATCAAGGAATCTCCTCCAATACTCTAACTTGCCCAACTTATGCTGGACAAGTGGCCCTATGTAACCAAAAACATATGACTACCCTATTGGTCGAGCCCTACCTCCCACTGGTCGTGTAGTCACTATATGTGCCCAGGCCCAAAGCTATAATAATGTACATCCTACCTTGAGACTGCTAGCCCGAAGATATACAACTTGGTGTAAGTCATGATATAGGTGTGCAAGCATGCATGAACCCCAAGCATATCTAGTGTTGTGGGAAATCATGCCCTCCAAAACCCAACCCCAGCCAACTAAAAATACCTTCGATGTATGGTCGAGGTAGAGAAAACCTCCAATGAATCCTACTAACACACATGGAAAGTTTTTGATGAGTGGCAATCAACTCCCGCCAAGATATCTTGTATCTAATGAACTAGTCATCATGGAAAAGTTGTCGAATGGCATCAGTCCCCCTTGATCCTCGTGATCATACACCACCAGGTCCTCCACAACTGGTATCCTCAAAATATGATATACATCCTCAGGGGTAGCTGTAATCTCTCCAGTTGCCAAATGGAAGGTACTGTGGTCACTGTGCCACTGCTCTACAAGTGTTGTCAACAACCCCCGAAATATTATGGTGACATTTATTTAATATTTCAAAATGGGTTGTAATTACTTAATCTCCAATGTGGCTAGACTATTATCATTTTTCAGGAGATAAATCAGGTCACCATCCTCAAATTTGAAGATCATTAGCGTATCATCGAAAAATAATTTAATCAACAAAATTTTCAAAAATTCAAAACTCCCTGATTTATCTCCCGAGGGGGCATTCATTCATCATCATCGAAGAATCAACGTTTGGAGCATGTTGAAATTTTTATCATCACGGTTGAAAAAAACATTCTTTAAAGCAATGCGTCTACTCACATCACTTCAAAGAGGGGAAAAATGTATGCACATAAAAATGGTCTAAGCACAAATTAATTAAATACTTGTTATTTAATTAATAAAATATTTAATCCTCTACTTATAAATAAATTACAAAATTTATTTATATAGTTCATTTCTAAATATTCTTCTTATCTAAAATCATTTTCCTCTTAAATTAATTAAATGCACAAATTAACTAATTTTTCATTTATTTAATTTTCCCTCTCTCATTTAAATTTGAAATTTTAATTCAAATTGGCCTCCAAAATCATTTTTCCTCTTAAATTAGTTAAATGCACAAATTAACTAATTTATCATTTAGCTAATTTCCCCTCTTCATTTAAATTTGAATTTTTAATTCAAATTGGCACATTTCTACATATTCTTCTAACTTCCTTCCACCTCAGCTGCCACCTCACCATGTGTCACATGAAATTGAATTTTCAAATTTCTAAAATGAGATTGTCCTCATTAAACCTATAAAAAATTTGAAACCACCTTGGACACATGGCTTCTTATTTCCTCTGATTCCCTTCAACACTTGGCAAAGTGTTCTCTTGTAGGGAACCACCTCCATGATTCTTTCCAACCTCTTCGTTCTCAACCATTGATGCCTCGGGATCACAATCTCGATCGTTCATCATTAGCACATCATTCCTATCTTGGAAAATTATATAAATAAAGAGCATTTCTACAACTTTTGAAATAAGGAGAATTTGATAAGCTTATGCTGCATAAATCTCATTGCAATTTGAGAGCATTCTTGAGAGCATTTTAGTTTTTATTTAGTGTTTTAGTTCATTTAGCATTATCATGGCATTTCCATTTTAGCATTTTTGTTTATTGCATCTTTTATACATAATTAATATTAGATTTGCATTATTAGTTTTAGCATAACTTCAAACACAACAAACACTCCATCATTGATCATTCAACATTTATCCTCAAAAACACAAAAAAATATAGTGATGTAGGCATTGTAGTTTGTATTGCATAATAGTTGCTTATTTCTTAGGTTGTCATTTCATAAATTCATGTGCAACGAATAATTCTGAGAGCATGGATTGAAAGATCAGCAAGAATAGAGGACAATGGAATGATTTCAAATGCGGGGTTATAATATTTTTCTTTATTATTTATCTTTCATTAGATGTAATACATTTCATTGACGTGTGTATTTAGTTATGATTAATTACTCTCATTGACACATTTTAAATTGCACACACCCTAAACCCTACACCTAATATCCTAAACCCTAATCCCTATAACCTATACACTTAACCTTATACCCTCAACCTTAAAAATTATCCATCAACCATAAACTCACAATCTTCAACCCTATACTTAAACCCTAAACCCTACATTTAAACTTGTGCCCTAAACCCTAAACCGTAAACCCTATACACAATATCCTAAAATCTGATCCCTATACCCTATACACTTAACCTTATACCCTCAACCCTGAACACTATCCCTCAACCCTCAACCCTATACCTTAAACCCTAAACCATACACCCTCAACCCTCAACCCTATAAACTATACCCTCTAAACTATACCCTCAACCTTATAACCTAAACCCTAGACAATATCCCTCAACCCTATACTTAATCCCTAAAACCTACATTCAACCTTGTACTCTAAACCCTAAACCCTAAAACCTCAATCCTAAACCTAATACCCTCAACCCTATACCCAATATTATAGACCTTAATCCTTATACCCTATACACTAACCCTATACCCAAACCTTGAACACTATCTGTCAACCCTCAACCTTATACCTTAAAACCTAAACATTATCCCTAAATTCTATACCCTCAATTGTCTTATACTTGAACCCTCAATCATATACCTTATACCCTCAACCCTATACTCTAAACCTTATACCCAATATCCTAAACCCTAATCCCTATACCCTATATTCTTAAATCTATACCCTCAACCCTAAGAAATATCCCTCAACCCTCAACCCTTATCCCTATACCCTATACCCTCAACCTTATATCCTAAACCTTGAACATTATCTCTCAACCCTTAACCCTATACCTTATACCCTAAACCCTATGCCATAAAAATTTTACCCAATATCATAAACCCTAATCCCTATACCCTATACACTTAACCTTATACTTGTTGGCCCACAATTGTCGCTGCAACAAAAGATCAACCCTTTAATGTCTGACACAACTATAAGAGTTAACTGATCCATGGGAGGTGGTTAGTCCATGTCACAAATCCCAAGGGGAGCATTGACCATCTACCAAAAAACTCTCCCTTAGCTATGATACCACTCATTGGCCCACAGTTTTTGTTGCACCAAAAGATCAACCCTTTAATGTCCAATACAACTATCAGAGTTAACGGATCCATGGGAAGTGGTTAGTCCGTGTCATGAATCCCGAGGGGAGCACTAACCATCTGCCAACAATACCATCAACATTATCCCTCAACCCTCAACCCTAAACCCTAAACTCTATATTCAACCTTGTACCCTAAAACCTAATATCCTCAACCCTATACCTAATATCCTAAACCCTAATACCTATACCCTATATATAAACAACCCTATAACCTCAACTCTGAACACTATCCCTCAACCTTGAACCCCATACCTTAAACCATAAACCCCTACACCCTCAACCCTCATCCCTATACCCTACACCCTAAATCTTATATCATAAACCTTGAACATTATCCCTCGACCCTAAAACCCTATAAACAATATCCTAAACCATAATCCCTATACTGTATACACTTAACCCTATATCCTCAACCTTGAACACTACCCCTCAACCCTCAAACCTATACATTAAACCCTAAAACCTACACCCTCAACCCTCATCAATATACCTTATACCCTCACCCTTATACCCAATATATTAAAACCTAATACCTATACCTTATACATTTAACCCTATAACCTCAACCCTACACCTTAAATACTAAACCTTACATCCTCAACCATAATAGATAGAGAGAGAAAGAGGGGGGAGGGAGAGAGGAAGGGAGATAGAGAGAGAGTGAGAGTGAGATAGAAAGAGGCTAGGGAGGGGGAAGGAAAAAGGGGAGAGAGAGAGAGAGAGAGAAATACAAAGAGTGTTGTAGGGAGTTATAGAGGGAGAGGCAAGTTGAGAGGGATAGGTGAGATAAAGATAAGTAGAGAGAGAGAGATAGAGATAGAGGGAAGGAGGGAGAGTGGGAGAGATAAAAGGGATAGGTGAGATAAAGATATTTAGAGAGAGAATGGTGAGATAGAGAGAATGAGAGAGTGCCATGTTGGATGTTTCTTATATGTGGTTGTCATTGATGTCAACACTATTAGCATTAATGTCTTTGAGGTTTGTTGATGGTGTTTTTATGCACTTCAAAACATAGGTAATACGTAGCTGCATTACCTCTCTTGAAGGACAATTTTCCACAATCCAGTTGCAGAACACTATCCCAAGGTCTCTTGGATGTCAGGTCATGATGGAGCTTGGAACATATCAGTTGTTTGATGTGATTTTGTTGGAATCACAAGGCGGTCTTACATGGTCAAAGATGTAGGGAAATTGGGTCGATGAATGGAGCTTTGGATGTGGAATTACTGTGCTTTGCTGTAGGTTCAGACAACAGTTCTAAACTCCATTATTTTGTGAGACTTGGCTTTACAATGTGCAACGAACCTTAGCACAAGTTGTTTCTAAAAAAAAAGGAAAAGGAGGGGCAAGGAAGAAAGATGTTTCCTGGACCAGCAACTAGCAATGAACAATGATCATGGAGGTTCCTACTGTGGATAGTTTCCCTAAACAAAATTTCACTAAATCAGGATTCTCACAATATTATGAAATATATGCTATCTTCTAAGGACTGCAGATTTTCATCATTCATTCACCATGGAAACATGAATAAAGATAAACTTTAATGAGCAACAATGAAATTAAAGTCTAGGCTAACTTTACAGAGTCATATACCATCAGCAAATAACCAAAAGTATGGACAAGGAAAGCATACACACAGCAGTAATCTTCAAAAGCAGCGACAACATACTAACTCTACCAAATTCAATCTAAGGATACTAAAACAGTAAAGTATCTTGAAGAAAAATTCTAACTAAATGGATAAGAATCATGAAACATGTGGAGAAATCCAGAAATACACCAGAAAATGACTGTATTTTCTATTATATTCTCAGCAGCATGTCTTTACAACAACTCAACCCCTTAAAATGAGAGGAGGAGAGCCCTATTTATAGTTTCCAAAAAAAAAAATGAGTGGCCAAGATTTGATTCTATTGTGTGGCCAAAATTCACTTTACATTAGGGTTTCACCTACCCCCAAATATATTATATTTTTAAAACATTCTTGTCTTTTCCCTGTTTCGTCTTCTAGTGACAACATTGTAGCAATTTCGTCCTTCAGCTATTTTCCCTTTGCTGCAGTTATTCCTTGAGGAATTCTTCGTCGATAACTAGGTTGCCTTCATGCTTCTTCAGCGCTGCATACTCTATGAAGTTCAAGATCAGCGGTTGGAGCTTATCCATCTCCATGATGTCTGATCGCAACACTTGATAGCTCCATTCCTGGGAATTACTGACAAGTCTCTTCTAGTCCTCTTCATACTTAGCAGTGTTCTCCCTGAAAGCTTCTGACTGTGCAAAGGCTTGGGCTGCAAAACTCATGAAGTCGGTGGTGACTTCAGTTGACATCCCATCTTCCATGATCTTTAGGAAGTGGGGCTTTATATTCTCTGGATTAATCTCGATAGCGGGTACTTCATATCCCATCATGACCTTGAGGTACTGAGTACACTCCTCTCTAGAATCCCTGGCCCATTCAACGTCCGGGGTTACCCTTTCCAGAATCTATTCCAACTTCCTCTTCCTGTCATCGAAGTCTCACTTCTAGACATCTACTAACCAGTGGTCATCGTCCTTGAAGGCCAAGTCCTTTTCCCAGACCTCACTTGGCAATGCAAGTATGGCCTTGATCTTTGGATAGGTTGCCTCATACTTCCTTGGGAACTCCTCACAGATCTGCCTCATACCCTCAAGGGTCTTTTGCACTTCGAGGAACTTATTTGTTGTTCGGACAACCAAATTGATGCTCGTGTTTCCTATGTCTAAGACCTGTCAGAACCATCTTTCTATAGTCTTGTCTAAGTTCCTTCTCCTTTCTAATTTGTTGATCTATTCTTGGGATAACAACTATGGCAGAGCTAATGATGTGGTGGGCTACTCATCCGGGGACGACCACTGCTGAATGTAGGCCATTAGATCAGCTACTTGCTCCTTGAGCTCTTCCTTTGAAATATTATCCTGTTGGATAAGGTGTACCACTATGGTGACCGAATCCTGGAGGTGATCAACCTTTTGTTCTCTCGTGGCCAATCCAAGTTGATGATGGAGATGTTATAAATTATACCCTATTCTCCAACCATTGGTGCCGCTATCTGCACCGCCCTTGATCCTGAGGCATCCATGGTTACCTTTGATCTGACCCTTGGTTTCTTCTCCTTCTTTTTGGTGCTAACTTGTGCTCTGGCCATGATGGCTTCCAGCCTCACCTTGGGATCCTTCAAGGTGGGAGTCTTCTATTTTAGCTACCTCTACAGCCACTCGAGTGTTTGGGGCTCCTCCCTAGATGGTTCACTCAGACTGCTGCTGTCTTTCTTCTCAAGCTTGACGGTTCTAACAACAAGAGCCCTCTCTTTACTCCCCATATCTTCCTTCTCCTCATTGGAGTCCTCTTAAAGGGTCTTATGTTCAGTAGGGGATTCAGTATGCAACTTGTCTTTGGGTGGATCTTCCTTTTTAGCATCCCCCTCTTCTTCATTCTGATTATATCCCTGCTCTTCGGGGTTCTCCCCCCACTCGTCCTCATGGAGGGATGTTTCTTTGTCATGTTCTAGAGTCTGGTCTTCTTTCTCAATAGGAGACTTGTTGCCCTCTGTCTCTTGAGAAGCAATCTCTTATTCTCTTGCGAGCCAGTCTTCGGCTTCCTTATCTTCAATTTCCTTGAGCTGCTTCCCCCATTCTGTATTGATCTCAGGATCGTTTGATTCTTTAATAAATATAGTATTCAGCTCTTCGCTGCTCTCACTAGAGGACTCATACACCACCTCATCTATCTCATGGCGTTCGAATAGTGGATGTTTGTGATACTCAAATTCTTCCTCTTCGGATGCCTTTGCGGCCTCTAGCTGCTGTCGTTCGAGCTCATTCGATATTTGCATTGTCGCCTCCATTTTTGGTGGTTCGGTTGAGGGGAGGGGAGCTAGAGCATGGGCCATAGCCTAATCTATTGCAGCCTGAACTATTGGGTTAGTGAGCATTCCTCAGAGCTCGAATGGCACATTTTGCATGTATTTTACCAAAGACTCCAGGAGACTAATGGTGGGCACTGTAGCAGTGGGAGTAGATGGGAGGGAAGGAGACATGGAAGAAGAGGAGATGGGCGAGGTCATGGTAGATGATGAATCTACTAGAATAATTTGCATGATTGGAGGAGTGGTAGCAAGGTGTACAGAGATGTCCACCGTAGGTAGGGAGGAAGTGGAAGTGGTAAGTGAAGCATGTGGGGTGGATGCAGCAGCAGCAGCAATGACTGAGGTAGGCGGTGACCTTGGTGAGTTAGACCTTTCTTCTTTAATCCCAAGGGGCGGACCTTTGGGCATTATCGTCGCCGTTGTGCCTCTTGTTATCCTTTTTTTCTTCTTAGAAGGATCCGACTCAGAAGACTTGCAGGCATAGACCTTTGGTTTAGGAAGCTGCTCATTGGCCTCCTTCCTCTTCTTGGTCCTGACAAATGGTGGTATGCTAGATGTTTCCCCAATTGCTGTAGTAGTTGCTCGTCCATCAGAGCCACTTGGTGCAGCCTCCAGTCCCTTGAATGTCAAGGTGACTCCTTGTTGTTTTAGTCAGGCCACCTATTGGTCGACCCATGCTCTTGTTCAGATCTCAATGGGCCTAGTGAGTATGCTGATGTCATCAAGCTCTGGTTCATTCCAGTCAATCACAAGCAGCAGCAAATTGGCGATGGCATCGTATCCTAGATCGATCACCGTGTCTTCATCTTCTTCGAGCTGGTTGAGAACCGGGCACATGTTGATCCTTCTCACATAGATGGCGGTCATGCACATGTACTGTCTCACCCGTACCTCAAGATCATCTTTGCAGTTGGACCAAAAGTCCTCAACGTTGTGGAGGTGGGCATACTCTCATCCCAGCGTCTTCATGATGTGTTCATATGGGTCCATTCAAGGACGAGTTGTATACTGAAGGAAGTCATACTCAACCAACTCCCTTTCTGAATACCCCACACATTAGGAGGTATGAATCTTGTACATTCCTTGGTCGAGCCCAATGGGGTAAGTCAGGCCTACCAAATGCTTATCACTTAGGATGCTATGAATATGTCATAGCTGTTGGGTCAGCTCCAATAGAATGATCCAGTCATTGGGGTACCGAGGTAGCTTATTCGGTCTTTTCATGAATTCCTCAGCATGGATGTATGTGAATTTCGGGAATTGTATGTAAAGGAAGGCATATTGCCTAAGGAGGGCTCTGGCGCTATGAGAAACTCTCCTTTGAAAGTCACCCTCGAGAGACTGAATGATGTAGGTGATGAATGCATCATTCACTCGATAGTAATCCCTTTTGAAATTTTTGAATTGTAACTGAGTGTATTTATCATATGGTTTAAGTTCCACCCTTGATGGGTTACTGGGCACCACCACCAATCCCTGATAATGCCGCCGATCAGTGAGGGAATATACCAAGTAGGAAATCATGAAGAACTGAGAGGTCTTCTTCATGGTTGTAAACTGCTCGTGGAAGCAGTCACTGATTATCTCTCCCCAATAGAAGGCAGTCCCCTTACCATGGAGAATCTCCTCTATGAAATAGAACATCCACTATTGGAAGAAGGCCACCCTAGGAAGGCCCATCACTCGGCTTAGCAACGTTATGAGGTCATGGTAATCCTCGAAGAAGTCACTGCGAAAAAGTTCCTGAGGAAGCTTGCTAGCGCTAGCCCGCTTGTCCTTTAACCAGTATTGATTGATGACCTTCTTGCATCCCAAGGGATCCTGCTCCCAAAGCTCCTTGCACTCCCCCATGGTGGGGGTCTCCATGCTCTCACAGGCCAAAATGTGGAATGTTGCTGTTATACCTGACGGGGACATGTCTGCAAGGACATTTCTGTCCCAGTCCACTATAGTTCGGGTCTCCTCCTGATAGGCTTCTACACATGCCATTACCAGTTTTGGGGCCACTAAGGTCGATGGGAAGCCTGTAGCTTTGGTGATTCCACTTCTCTTTATCAGTTTTGCATTCTCGATCTTGGGGTTCATCCTGACCCTTTGTATGAATTCATCAACATCGACCTGGCCGATGTTTATATCTGTGATATCTCTTTAGAGAGAGGTGACTCTAGATTGTATGGGGACCTCTTGGAAATTGTACTTCATCAAGTCCCTGTCCTCCTTTCCTCAAGGTTCCTTGGCTATTCCTTTTCCTTTTTCGTTGGAGGCACCAGAAGTTTCTACATCGAAAGTTTCCATAAATCCTGCACAAAAGATGAGAATCAGTAACAATAAATATGAAGAAACGGTCTCAGACAAGCTCCTGCATATCAAGATTAGCTCTGCAATCGTTATTCATATTCAATAAGTTCATAACACTAGATAATTCATCGCTAGCAAGAAAGGTAAGCAATCCGGGTCCCTAAGGCCGGAATTCGCCGTGTAGAATGTCGTCCGAAAGGGAAAATTGAGGATGGAATTCTCAAAGGCACTTCCCAGTATTGGATTCAAGAATTAGAAGGTTGGCATGAAGGAAGACCTAATTTTAGCAAGTGGGTCAAAATCTATTTTGGATTTGGAGGTCATTTGATCCTTCATTTGGGAGTTCGGACATTGACTGCAAGAAAGCCGTTTGAAACAGCGCAGGGAGGGTAGAAATCCGGGGGTCAGAATCCAGGTCTGGGATTGCCGTCACTGGGAAGCAGTTTCAGATTAGCCATTGGAAATGGTGAAGTGGAAGTGGAAATCTGGAGGACAATCTCTGGAGACGCTCAGAAGGTTCGGGACAGCCAGGCGATGAACAGAGCACCAGGGCTTGGATGTCAGGAAGCTGTCCTAAATTCCCCGTTAAAATGGCACCAGTGGAACGAAATCCCGAGAGGGGAATTCCATTGGTTGAAATCTTGAGGAAACTCGGGAGCAAGAGGAGAACATGAACTTGGTTTTGGCGGGCAATAGAATGGTGTCTGGGAGTCGGGAAGACGTCCTAGGAAGGTCATTTTGAATGGCGAATGTGAGACGGAATTTTTAGGATGGAATTTCGGAGGTTGAGGTCCAGAGGGATTTTGGTGAAAGGTTCCGCCTGGAAGTTGGAAGACTTTTGCAGAGCCGGGAACTGGGGTTCGGGAAGCTACTCGAGGAAGGCCATTGAAACGGTGAAGGCAGAGTGGAATTCTGAGGACGGAATCTCGGGTCCGATTTAAATTTCAGTCGATCTTTCGATTTTCAGTTTTAAGGACGGACTCTGAGTGTCCAGGATCCAGAGGTCGGGAAGGTGCTCAAGCGAGGCTATTAAAAAAGCAACGACTCAATAGAATCTCAGGAGGGGAATTTCGGAGGTCGAGGTCTGAGGTGGGTTTGGGCGTGGAGAATTTTGATGTGAGGATGGTGGCGGGAAAGTTTGGGCCCACGGATGTAGGCAGTTGTTCTGAAGAATGACCACGGAGAGGTGAAGCTCCGGATTTAAATTCAGCTAGTTGAATGATTGATTTTTTATTTTCTAAAAGATGGGTTTTTAGCGGAGGGCATAAATTTACTTAATTTCAACCCAATTTTACATTTTACATTCATCAAAATGTGGAATTTCACAAAAGAAAGGGTAGGGCGCGCGAGCGAAAAACCTACCTCAAAATCCCGAAGAACAAATAGTCGAATGCGCAGAAAACGCTAGAAAACAGAACTCGGATTGCTAAGCGAAAAATGTCGTGGTGCCGGGAGCTCTTCGAAATTTTCTATCACTCGGACTAATGATAATGGCACCCAGAAAATTCATTTAAATAGCTAAAACCGCCATTAATGCAACATTCAATTCTTTCGTATGATGGCAGGAAAGTTGGTAAGTTTAAAAAAAGCAGTCGGCGGTGGGGGGTCTGGAGTTTGACGTTCGAAAAGTCATCCTGCCATGGCCGTTGGAACGGCGAAGCTCGAGAGGAAATCTGGAGGGGAAAACCCGACTTCCAGTGTCCGGGGTCCGGGAAGACGTCAGACGCCGAACGCTGAAACAACAAACATGAAACCAAAATCTAGAAGGGGAAACCCGAGGGCCCGGGCCTGAAAAGAGCCAGAGATGCCCGGAAAGGGAATTTTGACAAGGAAAACCCGAAATGACCCCAGACTTAGCATTTTTTAAAGGGGCGACTTTGGTCAAGCTTACAATATGACTTTGGGGAACATGCTAACCTTTTAAGACACAAAATTGGGCATGCAAAATGAGGCAAAGCAAAAAGGGCTTGGGAAGCAATAGAAGAAAAAGATGGTCCCCGTTCCGAATGGGGCATGTGTGCAATAGGCACAACGAATGGCGACTCCACTAGGAGAATGCTCCCGATGTTCTAGAGATAAATATTCATTCTGAACCCATGATCTCTGGTTTCGCAAACCGAAGCTGACTTTCAAAGTTAAACTAAGAATAGTTTAAGGAAGGCAGGATTGAATCGAATCGCAATATCATCATGGAAGTGTGTGCATGGTGAGTTCATTTCCTTTCCTCAGAAAGAGAAAGAATAACCACTAGTTGGGGGGAGATAAGCTACGTAGTTCATCTAACCCCAAAAGTAACCTGGAAATTGCTCCGCTACTAGTCAGGCGTCCATAGCCCTGATGGAGTTATCGCTGCGCCCTCACGAACATAGCTCTACTGTCATCCAGGCATCCATAGCCCCGGTAGAAATATTCGCACACCCATACGGTTGTTATTTTTATTTCATTTATTGCTTGTGCTGGATATTTCCTTTTAGCACTTTCTTTTTATTTTTTTGGTCAACCGCGTGAGCACCAAAGCTCACAATGGGCTTGAGAATCACAGTGGTCACTAGAGCAGACTTTAGATTTTTCACTTATCCCCAATTCCCAGTAGTCACCCTACCATTCTTTGGAAACATTTTAAAATTTTCTTTGTAGATTTCATGACAAACGTAGGGGATTCAAACGGACAACCATCCTAGGTTAATTCAGAGTTCAAAGGTTGAAGACCGATGCTTAGGGGCTTTCAGAGGTTAGTAATAGGGAATGAAGGCTTATCTAGGGAACAACACGAAAGTGGATAGTGAGGCAAACCGTATGTCAGGCCAAACACGACCACCATAGCAGAACAGGGAGACTCTTCCAAAATTATGACAAAACAGTCGGGCCAGCGAGCGAAAATCGAAGGACAAAGTAGGAAATCTATCCTAACCTATGTACAGGTATCTACACGGATAGCTCTCAAGATCTCAAGCTTGAAAGTAATGCTTAAGGTGTTGCCTGTTAACAGGCAACGTGACGTTTTCACCAGTGAGAGTCTTTAGGCGGAAGGTATTATCTCCAAGGATTTCAGCAACCTGAAATGGGCCAAGCCAAAGCTTGTCAAATTTTTTGCGTCCCCCTTTCTTTATATGGGCCTTGTCCCAGTAGAGGACTAGATCAGAAATGTGAAAAGCCTTAATTTTGGTATGACGGTCGAACCATCTTTTGACTACGCCCTGATGTTTGGCAAAATTTTCTATTGCACGATCTCATACTTCTTCAAGGTGCAGCAGCTCGGCGAGGCGAGCTTCTCTGCGGTCTACTCCTTCATAAAAGGTATTGATAAACTGAAGGGTTGGGATTTTCAAATGTATGGGGAAGACAGGTTCTAAGCCATAGACTAGATAGTAAGGGGGATCTCCAAGAGTAGCCTTATGGTGGGTGTGATCTAGCCACAAGGCGAAACGAAGTTGGGTATGCCAATCCTTGGGATTCCTATCTAGGAGCTTCTTAATCACCGTGATCAAGTTTTTGTTGGTGGATTCAGCAAGGCCATTGCCTTGAGGATAATAGTTGGAAGAGAATTTGAGGGTGATGCCATAATCAAAGGCCCAACTTGCAAATTTCAGTGAGCCGAATGCAGGGCCATTATCACATACTAGAGCATATGGACAACCAAAATGATTTAAAATAAAACTTTCTAAGAAATTGGTTACAACTTCAGTTGTACATTGCCTACAAGTTATTGCTTTTATCCATCTAGTGCAGTAATAAGAAGCAATTAGAATGTACCTGTGTCTCGCAGATGATGGAGGACTTACCGGACCAATAAAGTTGAGACCTCATTACACAAAAGGCCTTACCTCCAGAACAGGTTGTAGTGGGACAGCAACGTTCCTTTCTCTATAGGCAGCAGTCTGGCACACGTGACAGGTACGAACATGGCTATGAGCATCCTTGAAAATTGTGGGCCAATAATACCTAGCTTTCAATATTTGATGTGTGGTTGATAGACCTGAGCCATGGCCAGTTCTGAACTTGTCATGGAATTCCTTAAGAACGCGATCAACTTCTTCCTTTCCCAAGCATCGCAGATAGATGCCTTCATGATTTTTCTTATACAATATGGAGCCCTGCAACATATAGCTACTGCTTTTCAATCTAAGGGCTTGCCTTTGGACTCCCTACAGGTGGGGTGGACATTTGTGATTCAAAAGGTAGTACGTGTCATCGTACCATTGTCCTGGGGAGACATCCTCCACCTGGTACTATTGTACCGTGAGTTCAGGTCCAACATCAATAACTACCTCTGCCATTGTTTGGGCGAGTGCCTGTCCTCCTACTAGCTTCATCGGCTGGATCTCCATGTCGTACTCTTGTAGCACCGTAACCCACTTTTCCCTTCATTCCCCCAACTCATTCTGCATAAGCAATGTTTTTACTGCGGGGTCAGGAACTATGGCAAAGACCTTGTTGCGCAAGATATAGTGTCAGAACTTCTTGACTCCTTTAATGAGGGCGTAAGCTTGTTTTTCAACGTTATGATAGCGTAGTTCGACATCCTTCAAGGGGGCACTCATGAAGGTGATTGGATGCTCATTTCCCTCATCATCCTTTTGTGTCAAAATGTTGGCGCAGGAATGATCTGAAGCAAAGGAGTAAATATAGAAGGGCTTCAAGTAGTTGGGGATGACCAGCACGGGGGCATCAATAATTGCTTTCTTGATTTCCTCGAAGGCCTGTTTCGCTTCGGGAGTCCACTCGACCTTGGTGTCTTATTTTAGCATGGCGTTGAGTGGTTTAACTATTTCTGCAAAGCTTGTAATGAACTTGCAGACAAAGTTGATCTTTCTGAAAAAAGACTTCAATTTTTTTCTTGCTGCCTAGTAGCTGGATTTTCATGATGGATTGAATACGCTCGAGGTCAATAGAAATTCCCCGCTCTGACAAGACATGTCTAAGGAGTTTCCCCTCACTGACCCCAAAGATACACTTCCTCGGGTTAAGGGAGACCCCAAATGAACAGCACCTCTCAAAGACCTTGCATAAGTTAGCGACATGATTACTCCACTGCTTTGAGAATACTGTTAAATCATCTATGTAGATGATGATGCACTTACCAATCAAGTCCTTGAACGCAATGTCCATGGTGCACTGAAAGGTGGCGCCAACGTTGATTAACCCGAAGGGCATTCTTCTGTATGTGAATGTTCTCCATTTGGTGGTGAATGTCGTCTTGTGTCGATCTTCGTACTGGACCATAACCTGGTTATATCCTAAATACCCATCCAAGAAGGACATCATCTAGGATCCGTTTACTACCTGCAACACTTCATCCAATGAGGGTATAGGATAGTTGTCCTTCTCTGAGGCCCGATTTATATTGCGGAAATCCACAGAGAATTTGATTTCTCCATTTTTCTTTCTGACAGGAACCAAATTCGCTACCCATGTAGAGTGTCTGACCAAAAAGATGATCCTAGCTGACAACAACTTTTGTACTTCCTTATATATTATGGCTCGAGTAAAGCGTTGATAGGTCGTTGTCACTACCAGAATGGTTTTGCATCTGACTTGAGAGGGATAGTGTACGTGATAATCGACGTGTCATATGTCTTTAGATCATCATAGTTCTAGGCTATGCCGTCATGGTACCTCTTTAGCACTTCAATAATCCCCTTTCTTTCTTTCTTCAGGAACACATACCTTACCTATGAATACATTCTTGGCATTTCCTAGTGTTCCTAGGTTGTGAGTGTCACATTGACCGCTGATAGTATCCCTTTTAGCCTACTGATCTTGGTACTTGGTCTGATCAAGGTCAAATATTCACTCCAATTCGACCATTCCCCTAGGGATGGTGTTGGTTTTCAAGTTAATGATCCCCTCTATATCCAAGTCGGCTTCTTGCGGTTCGACTTCATCAATTATCTGTGCAACAAACACATCAAAGCTGGTGATGAAATCTAGAATATGCTTCTCATCATTAAATACTTGGAAATTAGCTATGTTATCAGGCACTGACGGGACGGAAGTGAGTTCCACCATGAATTGTTTGAGGCCAGATAGGGATAATGGCTACAGTGTTCTTCCCGCTTGCACCAGGGCGTTGGCGGTATAATTCAGAGTGCGTGGGATCAGCTGAATGTTGAATGCATCTAGCCCTTCTAGCAGATCCCATATGCGGTGCTGGTAGTTAGTGAGTCTTCGGTCATAATAAGAATAGAGCTTCCTGACTTGCTTTATGACTAACTCCAAATCTCCATGCACTTGGAGCATCTTGACATCCTTTCTTAATATCATTAAGAGGCCCAAGACCAAAGCTTCATACTCTGCCACATTGTTAATACAATAAAAATAAAGTCTATGAGCAAAAAAGTATGATTTACCTCTGGGACTGAATAGTTCAAAACCTACCCCAGCTCCGTGCTTGGATTTAGAACCATCGAAGCACAATGTCCAAAACTCAGGAGAATCCTTAGATGAAGGGCTGACAGCTTCAGCCTTGACCTTCGAGGGGGGGCTACATTTCAGTGATCGCCCTAGGAACTACAGGAATTGAACCTATTCGTCCACCGGATGTACATCTCGTTTTCTCCTACGAAGTAGCTTGTTTTTTGACATGCTCAATTGTTGTTTGGCATACGCAACAGTCAAATTCTGAATAAGTAGCATTGTGCACCTGACACTAGTTACGGAGCAAGAGTTCCTGGAAGTTCATTCGATTTCCTAGGCTGAGTTGATCATGCACTCATTTTTCCACAAAATCCTGGAAACCATTGAGCAGTCCCCAACTGTCGTCGTCTCCTAGCCCTTCGTCATTGGATTCGATGAGCATCTCGGTGCTCTGAAAAGCATTGGCCAAATTAGCTGGTGGGCTGCATAGCACGAGGAAAACCTCGCTCATTCCCTCGTCTTTAGAGTATTCCTATTCATTCCGATATGATACTGGAGAATAATTCCCCAAACTAGTTTCAGTATACAACACATCATTCATGTTGTTATATTTGGTGATCATAAATTTCATTTGTGGCTCTTTGTCGATCCGAATCTAATTGGGCATTCCTTTTGATGGTAGCCACATGTGAGAGTAATCTATAGCACCGTATCCATTCAATGCTCTCATGAAATCCCTACCTAGGATTATCCCATAGGTATCCGAGATATCGGCCGCTTGTATGTCAATAGTTTGTTGGATCCGGGGATCAACAACAACTTGCATGGGTATCCTGTTGATCTCCCCTGCTATGTTGATTTCAGTTTTATCAAGCTGCATCACCTTTCACCAGGAAGGAGTGGGCGTGATCCTGAGTGCCTTACACATGCTCAAGGGCATGACATTAGTCGATGCTCCTGAATCAAGCAAGCAATTGTGGAGGTTCTTTCCAAACAAACGGATGGCAGTCAGAACGGGAGGAGTCTCGAATTTCCCTTGAAACAACCCTCCAGAAACATCCATCTGAGCGACTTGGCCTTTATTCTTTTCGCTACCCTTGTTTTGATTCGATACCTAATTAGTCGGCCTGTTTGGTTGCTTGTTTGTCTATTGAATTGCTGGCTGGTCGACTCTATTATTAAAGATCTGTCTAACAACTGGTTCACTTGGCTGATCGTTAAAGGAGACCTTCTTCAATGGAGTTTCCTGAGCTAACCCCTGTGGTAGAGTGCCATTTATCATTCTGAAAAAAGCATTCCGGATAGCAGGCACCTTTAGGAGTTCAAAAGCGGACACGCTTAACTTTACCTTTTTGAATTCCTCAGCAATGTACTCCCCCATTTGCTCAATCTCTTGATCATGGGAAATGTGCTAGGGGAAGCTAGCGGTTTGACCTTGGCCACTACTTTGCTATTTATTTCTGCTGAGATATCGTGTGGGTGTAAGTGGAAAACTCGGGTTATTGTTTACGTTCGGATCAAGAGGGGTGCTGAAATTGTTTGGCGGGGTGGAGGTTGTGAAAGGACCCCCAGCATGGCCTCCGACTTATCTATTTCTAAGGTTGTAAGGGGTAGTCCGCTGGTGAAACATTTGGACTTTGTCCTCCCTAGATTCCTCTTCATCATTTTTGGGACCATTATCTACTAAATTGAAAAGATGAGCCAAAGGACTTTCAGAACTTACCTCTTTTACTGAATCATGATCACTTGAATCAACACTCTCTAGTTCGGGGGTGTTGCTTTCTGCCTTTGGAAAATGGGCCTGATTTAGCACCAACATCGACTCATTGTATGGATCAGATGGGACAATGTCCCTACATCCGAAATTGTCGACTGCATTCTGAACTTCTACCTGGAATATCTCGGTTGTAGTTTGAAATTCTCGACAATCCAATTCAGAATGGCGACTCATCTTGTGTATGTGGCACCAACTAGATAAAGCAATCTCTGCCAAGTAAACTCCACTTGCGGGGTTTTCGTTACTATTACTGTTGGGTTGATCAAGAGGCGTGGGAACGCCACCATTGTTGGGGAAGGGTATTCCATGTCCAATTTTGCATCTAGAATGGTCTTTTGTCGAAGTTCTGGCCCAAGTTCTGATTCCTATCATAGTTTTGTCCTGAGTTCTGACTCCTGTCATAGTTTTGTCCCGACGATGGACCAGCATCTTGATTGTACCGATTTTCATGGTGATCTCGGTTTTCCTTGTTAAGGTTGGCCTAGATGCTCTTTAATGATGTCTGCAGCTGGTTATTCTGATTCCTCAGGTGCATCATGTTGGTTGACATTTTCTTGATCATTTCTGTAAGCTCATCTATTCTATCCTTTTCGGTGTTGTTTGGTTGCGGTGTGGCGTTATGAAGGAACACAGGCTATGCTACCGGCTGATTCTAGTGAGCGGGTGGAAATTCTGCCGCTTGAAGGTATGTCGGCATCTAGGATCCTTGTGGATGCAGCTGTTGCTATTGGGGCAGCAAGTAGTGTGGTACCGGGTATGCCTAGTTCATCAGTTGCCCAAGATGCGAAACCATAGGTAGTTGCGGTACTGGGTTCAGCAAAGGTGTCTGATGCTATAAGGCTTGCATGAGTCCCTGTATTTGTGCCAGATGCGCGGTTTTCCCAAGAGAAGACAATTGACTAGATATATTCTATCTCAAATCTATACTGGAAATGATGGCTTCAGCATATGCATCGACCAACCTAGCAGGTGGCGGTCTCATCCTTTTTACCAAGGCTCAAGTTAGGTTGTCCAACACTGCATAGTAAATAGGTAGGACAACAACATCATTGAAAACATACGGGGCCTACAGCCGAGTGTACGCTTTGTGGAACTGATCGTTGAATGAGCTGATTGGTTCATTGATTTTCCTTTGAATCGACATGAAGTTTCTATAGGAATCTGCGGGACTAACTAGGGTCTTGAACATCTGCATAAAAGCACTCTTCAAAAGATCCCATGTATTGATAGTTTCGGCTGGTAGGTTGATGTACCAGTAGAAGGCCTCTTCCCCTAATGAATAAGGAAAAATCCTACAAGCTACATCCTCATATATGATCTGCATAGTCTTCAGGGTAATTTCAAAGATCCTGACATGTTCCTCAGCTATCCTCTGCGGATCCCAGGAGTTGAACTTTGTGTAGAAATTCTCAGGATTCTTTCGCATATATTGGTAAAGGTTGAAAGTAAGAGGAGATGGGTTATTACCCAACCACGCCATTGGGAAAGGTGGTGGAGGTGGCTATGCTAGATTGGTTTGTCGCCGTGATGGGGCGGCAGCAATAGATGAGGCAACAGCAAGACTGGTGACCGTGTTTGGCTGAAAAGCAGCGTTCAGCCCAGATGGAGTGGTAACCTGGATGGTTGTATGGATTGGATGAGCGGAAGGTGGTGTTGTCAGTAAAGGCGAAGGAGACGGAGGTGGAAGGGTAGCAAGATGCTCGATGGGAATGATGATGGATGGTTCCCCCTATTTAGCTCTTTTAGCTCAAGTAAGGGGCTACAATTCCTGTAACTCTCCTTTGTTGGGTGTAGACCTCAACACTCAATGGAATCTTTCAGGGGAGAATGACCCAATTAAATCCAGCTTATCCGTTGGGCCCTCCTTTTAGTGCCAGTTCTATTGATGGTGTTTTTATGCACTTCACAACACAGGTAATACGTAGCTGCATTACCTCTCTTGAAGGACAATTTTCCACAATCCAATTGCAGAACACTATTCCAAGGTCTCCCGGATGTCAGGTCATGACAAAGCTTGGAACATATTAGTTGTTTGATGTGATTTTGTTGGAATCACAAGGCAGTCTTACATGATCAAAGCTGTAGGGAAATTGGGTCGATGAATGGAGCTTTGGATGTGGAATTACTGTGTTTTACTACAGGTTCAGCCAACATTTCTAAACTCTATTATTTTGTGAGACTTGGCTTTACAATGTGCAACGAACCTTAGCACAAGTTGTTTCTAACAAAAAAGGAAAAGGAAGGGCGAGGAAGAAAGATGTTTCCTGGACTTGCAACTACCAATGAACAGTGATCATGGAGGTTCCTGCTATGGATAGTTTCCCTAAATAAATTTCACTAAATCAAGATTCTCACAATATCATGAAATCTATGCTATCTTCTAGGGACTATAGATATTCATCATTCATTCACCATGGAAACATGAATAAAGATAATGTTTAATGCACAGCAATGAAATTAAAGTCCAGGCTAACTTTGCAGAGTCATATACCATCAGCAAATGACCAAAAGTATGTACAAGGAAAGCATACACATAGCAGTAATCTTCAAAAGTAGAGACAACATACTAACTCTACCAAATTCAATCTATGGATACTAAAACAATAAAGTAATTTGAAGCAAAATTCTAGCTAAATGGAGAAGGATCATGAAACATGTGGAGAAATCTAGAAATACACCAGAAAATGAATATATTTTCTATTATATTCTCAGCAGCATGTCTTTACAACAACTCAACCCCTTAAAATGAGAGGAGGAGAGCCCTATTTATAGTTTCCAAAAAACAAAATGAGTGGCCAATATTTGATTCTATTGTGTGGCCAAGATTCACTTTACATTAGGGTTTCACCTACCCCCAAATATATTATATTTTTAAAACATTCTTGTCTTTTCCCTGTTTCATCTTCTAGTGACAACACTGTAGCAATTTAGTCCTTCAGCTATTTGCCCTTTGTTGTAGCTATTCCCTGAGGAATTCTTCGTCGATAACCGGGTTGCCTTCACGCTTCTTCAGCACTGCCTACTGTACAAAGTTTAGGATCAGCGGACAAAGCTTATCCATCTCCATGATGTCTGATCGCAGCACTTGACAACTCCATTCCTGGGAATTACTGACAAGTTTCTTCCAATCCTCTTTATACTTAGCAGTGTTCTCCCTGAAAGCTTTTGACTATGCGAAGGCTCGAGCTGCAAAACTCATGAAGTCGGTGGTGACTTCAGCTGACATCCCATCTTCCATGATCTTTAGGAAGTGGGGCTTTATATTCTTTGGATTAATCTCGATAGCGGGTACTTCATACCCCATCATGACCTTGAGGTACTGAGTACACTCCTCTCTAGAATCCCTGGCGCATTCGACGTCCGGGGTTACCCTTTTCAGAATCTATTCCAACTTCCTTTTCTTGTGATCGAAGTCTTGATTCCAGACATCTACTAACCAGTGGTCATCATCCTTGAAGGTCAAGTCCTTTTCCCAGACCTCACTTCGGAATGCAAGTATGGCCTCGATCTTTGGATAGGTTTCCTCATACTTCCTTGGGAACTCCTCACAGATCTGCCTCGTACCCTCAAGGGTCTTTTGCACTTCAAGGAAATTTTTTGCTATTCGGAAAACCAAATTGATGCCCGTGTTTCCTATGTCTAAGACCTGCCGGAACTAGCTTTTCCTAGTCTTGTCTATGTTCCTTCTCCTTTCTAATTTGTTGATTTTTTCTTGGGATAACAACTATGGAGGAGCCAATGACGTGGTGGGCTGCTCATCTGGGGATGACCACTGCTGAATTTAGGCCATTAGATCAGCCACTTGCTCCTTGAGCTCTTCCTTTGAAATATTATCCTATTGGATAAGGTGTACCACTGTGGCGATTGATTCCTAGAGGTGATCAACCTTTTGTTCTCTCGCGGCCACTCCCAAGTCGATGGTGGAGACATTATAAATTTTACCCTTTTCTCCAACCACCGGTGTCGCTATCTGCACTGCCCTTGATTCTGAAGCATCCATGGTTACCTTTGATCTGACCCTTGGTTTCTTCTCCTTATTTTTGGTGCTAACTTGTGCTCTAGCCATGATGGTTTCCAGCCTCGCCTTGGGATCCTTCAAGGTGGGTGTCTTCTGTTTTAGCTGCCTCTGCAGCCACTTGGGTGTTTGCGGCTCCTCCCTAGGTCGTTCACTCAGACTGCTGCTGTCTTTCTTCTCAAGCTCGACGGTTCTAACAACAAGAGCCCTCTTTTTAGTCCCCATATCTTCCTTCTCCTCATCAGAGTCCTGTTGAACGGTCTTATGTTTAGTAGGGGATTCAGTATGCAACTGCTCTTTGGGTGGATCTTCCTTTTCAGCATCCCCCTCTTCTTCGATCTGATTATATCCCTGCTCTTCGGGGTTCTCCCCCTGCTCATCCTCATGGAGGGATGTTTCTTTGTCATGTTCTAGAGTCTAGTCTTGTTTCTCAGTAGGAGACTTGTTGCCCTCTATCTCTTGAGCAGCAATCTCTTCTTCTCTTGTGAGCCGGTCTTTGGCTTCCTTATCTTCAATTTCCTTGAGCTGCTTCCCCCGTTCTCTATTGAGCTTAGGATCATCTGATTCTTTAATAAATTCAACATTCAGCTCTTCGCTTCTCTCACTGGAGGACTCATACACCACCTCATCTATCTCATAGCATTTGAAGAATGGATGTTTGTGATACTCAAATTCTTCCTCTTCCGGCGCCTTTGCAGCCTCTAGCTACTGTCGTTCGAGCTCATCCGATATTTGCATTGTCGCCTCCATTTTTGGTGGTTCGGTTGAGGGGAGGGGAGCTGGAGAATGGGCCATAGCCTAAGCTATTGTAGCCTGAACTATTGGGTTAGTGATAATTCTCGAGAGCCCTTATGGCACATTTTGCATGTATTTTACCAAAGACTCTGGGAGACTAATGGCAGGCACCATAGTAGTGCGAGTAGAGGGGACGGAAGGAGACATGGAAGAAGAGGAGATGGGCGAGGTCATGGAAAATGATGAATCTACTGGAATAATTTGCAAGATTGGAGGAGTGGCAGCAATGTGTACAAAGATGTCTACCGCAGGCGGGGAGGAAGCGGAAGCGGTAAGTGAAGCATGTGGGGCAGATGCAGTAGCAACAGCAATGATCGAGGTAGGCGGTGACCTTGGCAAGTTAGACCTTTCTTCTTTGATCCCAAAGGGTGGACCTTTGGGACTCACCATCGCCCTCGTGCCTCCTTTTATCTTTCTTTTCTTCTTAGAAGGCTCTGGCTCAGAAGACTTGCGAGCATAGACATTTCATTTAGGAAGCTGCTCACTGGCCTCCTTCCTCTTCTTGGTCCTGATAGATGGTGGTACACTAGATGTTTCCCCAATTGCTGCAGCAACTGCTCCTCCATCGGAGCCACTTGGTTCAACCTCTAGTCCCTTGAATGTCAAGGTGACTCCTTATTGTTTTGGTCGGGCCACCTATTGGTCGACCCATGCTCTTGTTTGTATCTCAACAGGCCTAGTGAGTATGCTGATGTCATCAAGCTTTGGTTCATTCCAGTCAATCGCAGGCAACGGAAAATTGGCGATGGAATCATATCCTAGATCGATCACCGTGTCTTCATCTTCTTTGAGCTGGTCGGGAACCGGGCGCAGGTTGATCCTTCTCACATAGATGAAGGTCATGTGCTTGTACTGTCTCACCCATACCTCAAGATCATCTTTCTAGTTGGCCCAAAAGTCCTCAACGTTGTGGAGGTGGGCATACTCTCATCCCAATGCCTTCCTGATGTGTCCGATTGGGTCCATTCAAGGTCGACCTATATACTGAAGGAAGTTATACTCAACCAACTCCCTTTCTGAATACCCCCCACACTAGGAGGTATGAATCTTGTACATTCCTTGGCCAAGCCCAATGGGGTAATTCGGGCCCGCCAAATGCTTATTGCTTAGGATGCTATGAATATGTCGTAGCTTCCGGGTTAGCTCCAATAGAATGATCCAATCATTGGGATACCGGGGTAGCTTATTTGGTCTTTTCGTGAATCCCTCAGCATGGATGTATGTGAATTTCGGGAACTGTATGTAAAGGAAGGCATATTGCCTGAGGAGAGCTCTGGCGCTATGAGAAACTCTCCTTTGAAAGTCACCCATGAGAGACCCATTCATGTAGGCGATGAATGCATCATTCACCCGATAGTAATCCCTTTTGAAATTTTTGAATTGTAACTGAGTGTATTTGTCATATGGTTTAAGTTCCACCCTTGATGGGTTACTAGGCACCACCGCCAATCCTTGATAATGCAGCCGATCAGCGAGGGAATATACCAAGTAGGAAGTCATGAAGAACTAAGAGGTCTTCTTCACAGTTGTAAACTGTTCGTAGAAGCAACCACTGATTATCTCTCCCCAATAGAAGGCGGTCCCCTTACCACAGAGAATCTCCTCTATGAAATAGAACATCCACTCTTGGAAGAAGGCTGCCCCAAGAAGGCGTATCACTCGGCTTAACAACATTACGAGGTCATGGTAATCCTCGAAGAAGTCATTGCGAAAATGTTCCTGAGGAAGCTTGCTAGTGCTAGCCCGCTTGTCCTTTAACCAGTACTAATTGATGGCCTTCTTGCATCCCAAGGGATCTTGCTCCCAAAGCTCCTTGCACTCCCCCATGGTGGGGGTCTCCATGCTCTCATAGGTCGGAATGTGGAATGTTGCTGTTATATCTGATGGGGACATGTCTGCAAGGACATTTCCATCCCAGTCCACTATAGTTCGGGTCTCCTCCTGATAGGCTTCTACACATGCCATTACTAGTTCTGGGGCCACTAAGGCCAGTGGGAAGCCTACAGCTTTGGCGATTCCGCTTCTCTTTATCAGTTTTGCATTCTCCATCTTGGGGTTCATCCTGACCCTTTGTATGAATTCGTCAACATCGACCTGGCCGATGTTGGTATCTGTGATATCTCTCTAGAGAGAGGTGACTCTGGATTGTATGGGGACCCCTTGGAACTTGTACTTCATCATGTCCCTATCCTCCTTGCCTCGAGGTGCCTTGGCTATTCCTTTTCCTTTTTCCTTGGAGGCACCAGAAGTTTCCATAAATCTTGCACAAAAGACGAGAATCAGTAACAATAAATATGAAGAAATGGTCCTGGACAAGCTCCTGTATATCAAGATTAGCTTTGCAATCATTATTCATATTCAATAAGTTCATAACACTAGATAATTCATCACTAGCAAGCAAGGTAAGCAATCTGGGTTCCCAGGGCCAAAATTCGCCACACAGAATGTCGTCCAAAAGGGTAAATTGAGGATGGAATTCTCAAAGGCACTTCCTGATATTGGATTCAAGAATTAGAAGCTTGGCACAAAGGAACACCTAATTTTAGCAAGTGGGTCGAAATCCATTCTGGATTTGGAGGTCATTTGATTCTTCATTTGGGAGTTCGGACATCGACTGCAAGAAAGCCATTTGAAACGGCACAGGGAGGGTGAAAATCCGGGTCTCTGATTGCCGTCGCTGGGAAGTAGTTTCAGATCAGCCTTTGGAAATGGTGAAGTGGAAGCAGAAATCCACAGAAGGAAATCTGGAGGACAATCTTCAGAGACGGTCAGAAGGTTCGGGATAGCCAGGCGGCGAAAAAAGCACCCGAGCCCGGATGTCGGGAAGCTGTCCTGAATTCGCCATTAAAATGGCACCAGTGGGACGAAATCCTGAGAGGGGAATTTCGATGGTCGGAATCCGAAGGAAACTCGGGGGCAAGAGGAGAACATGAACTTGGTTTCGACGGGCAATGGATCGGGGTCTAAGAGTCGGGAAGATGTCCCAGGAAGGCTGTTTGGAACGACGAATGCGATACAAAATTTCGAGGATGGAATTCGGGAGGTCGAGGTTCGGAGGGATTTCGATGAAAGGTTCTACCTAGAAGTTGGAAGACTTTTGCAAAGCCGGGAACTGGGGTTCAAGAAGCTACTCGGGGAAGGCTATTGAAACGGTGAAGGCAGAGCGGAATTCCAAGGATAGAATCCCGAGGCCGTTTGAATTTTGGTTGATCTTTCAATTTTCAGTTTTAAGGACGGACTCCGAGTGTCCGGGGTCCAAAGGTCGGGAAGGTGCTCGAGCGAGGCCGTTAAAATAGCGATGACACAACAGAATCCTGAGAGGGGAATCCTAGAGGTCAAGGTCCGAGGTGGGTTTGGGTGCGGAGAATTTTGAAGTGAGGACGGCAGCAGGAAAGTCTACGCCTGGGGATGTCGGTGGTTGTTCTGAAGAACAACCGCGGAGAGGTGAAGCTCCGAATTTAAATTCAGCTAGTTGAACGATTGAGTTTTGATTATCTAAAAGATGGGGTTTTAGTGAAGGGCATAAATTTACTTAATTTCAACCCAATTTTACATTTTACATTCATCAAAACGTGGAATTTCACAAAAGAAAGGGTAGGGCACGCGGGTGGAAAACCTACCTCAAAATCTCGAAGAACAAACAGTCGGATGCGCGAAAAATGCTGGAAAACGAAGCTCGGATTGTTGGGCGAAAAATGTCGGGGTGTTAGGAGATCTTCAAAATTTTCTATCACTCGGACTAATGATAATGACGACTGGAAAATTCATTTAAATAGCTAAAACCACCATTAATGCAGCATTCAATTGTTTTTTACGGTGGCAGGAAAGGTGGTAAGTTAAAAAAAAAATGCAGTTGGCAGCGGGAGGTCCAGAGTCTGACGTTCGGGGAGCTGTCCCGCCACGACCGTTGGAACGGCGAGGCTCGAGAGGAAATCAGGAGGGGAAAACCTGACTTCTGGGGTCTGGGGTCTAGGAAGACGTCGGATGCCTGACGCTGAAACAGCAAACACGGAATGGAAATCCAGAAGGGGAAATCCGAAAGGGGAAACTCGGGGGCCCAAGCCCGAAAAGAGCTAGAGATGCCCGAAAAGGGAATTCTGACAAGGAAAATCCAAAATGACCCTAGACTTAGGATTTTTTAAAGGGGCGACTTTGGTCAAGCTTACAATATGACTTTGGGGAACCTACTGACCTTTTAAGACACAAAATTGGGACTGGAAAGCAATAGAAGGAAAAGAGGGTCCCCATTTCGAATGGGGCGTGTGTGGAATAGGCACAACAAGGTTGTATATGTCGAGGATATTGAGAAAATTGTAATAAAATAAGTTACAAGTTGTTAGTGAAGCTATGAAGTTGAGTGTGTTGGAGAGTTTAGTTTATCGATGGTGAGACGTTACAGATTAATGGGTTTTTTTATCAAGCCTATCTATTTTATCCATCGAAAGTTTCATAGGTTTATTGGAAACAAGCTACACTAAGAGGGGGGGTGAGTCAGTGTTGTGCAAAAATTAACTTTATTAACCTTTATCTTCAAGTATTAGCAACATACAACTATAATGCATAAACATGAAGCAAATAAACACAACACCATAACACAAGAATTTTTATGTGGAAGCCATGTTAGGGGAAAAACCATGGTGGATGGCCAATCCACAATATGATCTAAGTATACTCAAATAAAGTTTACAATATGGGGAATGCACTTGCATTCAGGTGCACTGCTTAGAGCTCATTGCTCAAAGGGAAGGATCATTGTCTTACAAAGAGAATCAATTTAAAACCATCGAAGAGTTTGAACTGAGAAGAATAACATCTACATATGCTTGATTATAGTTCTAGTTAGGCACAATATTCAATCTTTTATCCTATAGACTAATTCTGCACTTCTGCTATGTTCTGCTCACACTTGAAACAAAGATCCTTCATGCACAAGTGAAACTATGCATTATCGCTCTTCTGCTTTTCTCTTATTTGCAATTCACATCCACACACACTTCATATAGCATTAAAATAATACAGACGATCTCTTATATATATCCGTAACTTAGAATTTAATTGCAATATGTCAACTTCGATAGAACAATGAAATATTTACATCCGTTGACTCAAATCATGAGTAAAGTATAATGCGCATCAACAACGATCAAACAAAACATAGCTAGGACCCAAACAAAGATGCATGAGCACAAAAATACTTAACTAATTACTTCCCATACATCCGTGATCATATACATTCATGAAGTCGGCTCCAGTACTGATAAAGCTAAGAGCTAGCTAACTGAATCTTCTAACCTCCACATGAATCAATATGAGGCACTAAGATTTGTGGACAACACTAGGAATACATCGATCAAACTTCACTAAGATACACAACACAAAATATTAACTAAAAAATCATATGTGAATCGATGAACCCAAAACTACCCGATGCTCTGTTCTTCCGTATTTGTTTGTAATCTGACTACCAGTAGGATAAATTGATTATGCTCAAATCTAGTCACCAACTAGGGTTTCCATCAATGACAACACCAAATGATATTCACAATGTCTCTTTCAAACAATCCCCCCCTTTGGCATTGATGGCAACACTTAGTGAAAAATGACTAAGTGTCGAATCAATACCAACATCAGTTACACTGCCAAATTTTCAGAAACCAAACTCTTCTCCAAAATACAATTCTTCCCCTTAGATGATATACATTTTTCAATCTTCTCTCTTCCCCTTTGAAATCAATGGAAAAGGAAGGAATCCGTATGCCAAAAAAATCTAACAAAACTAATATGTACGAGACATGCTTCATAAACTTACATAAACTTGAAAAAGTCTGAAAAATATTTCTTCAACAGAGCCAAATTCGTGTCCCAAAATCTCTTGAGACTCTCCAGGATTTTTATATGTCCACAAACCAAATAGGATTATGTATCAATAGACTCCAGGTTTTTTCGGATCACTCACTGCTTTAGCATCTTTTCTTCTTTCAATGCACTTGACATAATTTCTATCTTTGGGCCAATCAAACCTCTAAGTTCACATTTTCTTGCAACAAATTTTTCATTTTCATGTTTCAGGCTCTTTATTTTGTCAAACACAGATAACACTTCTCCTTCTAGCTTTCCAACACTACTAGTTAAAGGATCAAATGCATTAGAAATAGTGGCTAATCATTTTTCCAAATCCTTAACCTTTTTCTCATTGTCATTAGTGAATTTTGATAAAGAAAAACAAGATTTGTAAATCTTCACACCTTTTGGATAAAGCATTCTAGCTATTTTCCACACAGGTGGCTAGCAAATTTTTATCCTTAGCAATCATTTCCATTAGCCCATTTAATCTTTTAGCATCAAATTCCTTTTGAACTTTGACCAAAGCAGATTTCTCAAGTAACTCAAAGTGAGTACTTATTGAGTTGATGAGCCTTTTTAGTTCACCAGAGGAAGAACCGGTTGGATCTTTCACATGAGTAGGCATTATCTTTTCTAAGACTCCAAATGCAAGATTTATAAGTTCACTCTTCTCAATATGGAACTTCAACAATTCTTCTTTCAATTTTTCTTGCACAAATGATGCTACTTTCATCTTATGAATAGGATTGAGAGTAGATAGGTCAATTAGACCTTCAATCAGTTCAAGATCAAATTCTTCATTCTGTTCTACCAATAATTTATTCACTTCCTCTGTAGTGTCTTTTACTTCTACAAGAATTGTCTTTACATCACCCTTCTTCTCTTCAACCATTACTTCCTTAGTTGCAGGTTATGACTTATCTTCAGGGGTCTTTTCTTTCTCAACTGATACATTTTCCGAAACTTCAATTTCCATAGGCATCTCTGTAATGACTTCTCCAGGAGGAATCTGCATATTCTCAATAGTCGTGTCTTGTTTATATTTTTCTTCTTTTCCCAGACTAATTGAGACATCATGAGTTTCTTCAGGTACAACATCAATTATGTTATTCAATAAAACTTTTCTCAGAATCTGTTATGTTTCTTCTGCAACTTCCTTAGTTTCACCAATCATTAATTTGTTCACTCTAGTTTTTCTTTTAAACTCCTTCTTGGCTTTGTTCAGAATTGACTTTATTTCTTCCACAAAAGCTATTGGACATAATTCAAAAAGAATTATTTCTCTCATCTGATCTTCTTCTATTTTGGCATTAACTCTCCTCATCTCTAAGATATCATATAAACTTTTGGGAAAATTTTGCATTATTTCAATAAAAAATTTATTGAAAATATTCAAATGTTTTATGGTTTCCTCTTCAAGAATTCTTTGATCAGATTCACCAAAAGACTCGTACCATTTATGGAGTGGCTTGAGATTTCCATCCTTAACTAAAGCCTTTTCAACTTCCTGTACTGACATACCTGGATTGTCAGTTTTTGTCTTCTTCTTTGCTTGAACATCTCCATCAGAGGGTTTATCTTTTATAAAAATTGATGCCTTGGTGCCTTGATGCTTGATTTCTTTAACACCTTCACTAGACTTAGTTTCTTCAAACTACTAGATAGTCTCTTTTTCTCTTGTCTTTCTTGCTCTTTCCTTATTTATCAAATCCCTTAGATTCAATTTTCATAGGGATTGATTTTGCTGCAGAGGTTGAATGGGATGCAAAGCTTCTAGTTGATCTAGCTCAGGTAGATGGTGTTGTCGGACTAGCTGATTCAGATTTTTATGCTTCGTTAGCTACTTCTTTTGTTGCTTCAACTTCTTCTCTTTTCCTTCTAGCTTCCTTTAATTTTTCTACTGGTAACCCATACTTTGTGCTAAAACTTCCACCTCTTTTCTAACTCTTTTGGTTAACATAGGTTTCCTGAGCTCATTGTGAATTTGCATGTCCTTTTCAGCATAGGTACCAAATATCTCTTCAGATTGATCTAGAGGCTTGATCAACAAGTGTTCATACATTTCTATAATGCACTTCTCCACTTCATATCCCATGGGCATGATCCAGATTGTTCTAGGATCATCAACTTCCATCATAAATTGATCAATATCTACCATAAAGAAAATTATATCCCTATATTTCTCTACAATGGAAGTATGTATCCTCTCTCTGGCTTGCATTAAACTTTGAAAACTTTTGAAGTATCCCCAGATAGTGGCTTTCTTTGTATTAGAATCTGCATATTTATGAAAGAGATCTCTAATTTGAGAAGCTACCAGTATGTCTTGATGCCAATGAATCTTTCTGAATCCTGGAACCTCACCCATGAAATAAAAGAATAAGAATAAAAGAAAGTTACCATACTTGAAAGATTTTTTCTTATCCTTCTTAATCTTCGCAAGCTTTTCCATTAGCTGACTCCTCAACAATTCACAAAGATCATAGTCTGCATTTTATTTTACCATCTAATAGGTGACATAAATGGTAGTATTGGACACAAAGTTATCTTGGCTAGAATGATAAATCTTGTACCCAATAACCATAGATGAAAATTAATCATCTATATCAACAATGTAATCGATTCTCATTACTCTTCTGTCATATCTAGAACCTGTAGAATTTGTGACCGTTTGATTCTTCATTGATTTTAGAATCGATAATCCACCAGAAGAATTAAGACATGTTACAACACTGATAGCCTCCTTTGTGATTTTGAAAGGTATTCTTAACCACATAAATTCATCATGGACTCGACTCAGAATATAATGAACCCATTCTAACTCTTCAAAGATGGGAAATTTGACAATCTGTGTAAATTTATTTGCTTCTATGGTTTTGTGTTCCGACTTCACATGGAAATCTTCACATATGATGTGATTATTATACAAATTTAGTAATTGTGAACTTCCTAGTTCTTCAATATTCATGTGAATATAAACCCTAATATCCTTTGTGTGTAACACTCCATACGGAATGAATGAAAATTCTCCTAACGGATCTGTCTCAACAAAATTGTAAGGATTCCATTTGAACTTTGGATGGGGTATGTCTTTAACTTCAACTACTAGTGGAGTAGCCATTATCAATTCACTGAAAAATACCTTTCTGTCGGATTACATTTTTATTTCAAAAAGATTATTCGCACTTGAATTCCACCTTAGTTCACCTTAGATCTCTCTAGACTTCTTTTCTCCAAAATGCAAACGGAAAAATGAAAGATAGAAATGATTTTTTATCACTCGCATACTTAGCCCTTTTAGTTGTAATAAATGCTTTTACCCTAACTCATCCAATTACACTATTTTCATGCACTGTGCCAGATAAATATTTTGTGGATCTTCTACATTGCATAAAAATTTCTCTAATAGGTTCAACAACATATGTAGAACATCTATTCACTTACTGAACTTATGCACATTCTGGTGTCATTTACCAGTAGGGGGTTTCAAATATTTTCTTGACAACGCCCCCTAGGCCAATGGCCTGAAACTAATTCCTGGATGAACTACCAAAAGTAGATTCTGGTGCTGGTGCATTTTCTTCATTAGAGGGACTCTTCTTCACCCATTTCTTCTGCATCTACTACTTGACCACATCTATAGTGACTTTTCCTTTTCCTTTAACATCCTTCTGCATGGTCCTTCTTTCATTTACCACACCTCTTTTGTTCCAACAAAATGTAGCAATGTGACCAAATTTGTTGCAGTTGTATCACACAACATTTTTTTATCTAGACCAGTTGTTCCACTGATTTCCTTTTGATCTGCACTGGTTAGCAATATTCCCAAATCTATTGCATGTATAGTATCTGAAATTCTTATGAAAATTTTTTATCACATTTTTGCATTCATTTGACTTGTGACCAAACTTATTGCAATTAAAACATTGACCTGAGAATAATGGACGATTTTGATTCATCCTACTTCTACACTAAGAATCAATGTGTCCAAATTTATTGCAATTGAAATAGTATCCATTAAATTTTTGAGCATTAGGTTGTCTTACCAGATACCTTTCAGATTTGTTCATCCGATTTCCTTGTCTGAATCTCCTTTGCTCGGATCTGGAACTTTCTCTTTCTTCATATCCAAGACCTCGCTTGTCACCATTTGTCCTCTGACTGCTAATTAGTTCTTCAAGCTTGGTTGAGATAACTTTGAACTTTTCCTTGTACTCATTTGTAGTACCAAGTTCATCTCTAAGATCATCAAATTTATTTTCAAGTACTTCCTCATTGTTTTTAGATTGTTCCAATTCATTGTCCAATCGGTTGCATACTTCATATTTTTCTTTTAGGGACTATGCTAGGTTCTCTTCATTCTTCTTTTTGTCTTCAATCTCCTTGGTCATCTTCGTCATTATAGATTCCATTTCATGCTTTAGGACTGTACTATCTCTTGTAAGCTTTTCATATCCTTTTATCTTTTCTTTTAGGGCTTGACTGAGTTCTTCTTCTTCAATGCTCTTACTATCATTTTGCTTAATCTAATCATAGAGTTCCTTTCTCTTCTCTCTAGACTTGTTGATTTTGTCTTTCAAAGACTCAATGAATTTTTTAGCATCCATGAGATTTTCTTGCAATTTCTGAACTTCATCCTTTGATTGGTCAAGATCATCTAGGGCCACCAAAAGCTATTGTTGAAGACTGATTGAATCCATTGAAACACTTTCCAAGATCTCCCCAAGTTGTTAGACTTATTCTTCTGAGGAACTAGCTTTGATACCAATTGTTGGAAACAAACTACAGTGAGAGGGGGGATGAATTAGTGTTGTGCAAAAAATAACTTTATTAACCTTTATCTTCAAGTATTAACAACATACAACCATAATGCATAAACATGAAGCAAATAAACACAACACCATAACACAAGAATTTTTACGTGGAAACCATATCAGGGGAAAAACCATGGTGGATGGCCAATCCACAATATGATCTGTGTATACTCAAATAAGGTTTACAATATGGGGAATACACTTGCATTCAAGCACACTGCCTAGACCTCACTACTCAAAGGGAAGGCTCACTGTCTTACAAAGAGAATCAGATTAAAACCATCTGAGATTTTGAACTGAGAAAAATAGCATCTACATATGCTTGCTTACAGTTCCGGTTAGGCACAATATTCAATCTTCTATCCTACAAACTAATTCTGCACTTCTGCTATGTTCTGCTCACACTCACAACACTGATCCTTCATGCACAAGTGAAAATGTGCATTATTTCTCTTTTGCTCTACTCTTATTTGCAATTCGCATCGACACACACTTCATACATCATAAAAATGATATGGATGATCTCTTATAGATATCCACAACTTAGAATTCAATTACAGTATGTTGGATTCTATAGAAAAAATAAATATTTACATCTGTCAGCTCAAATCATGAGTAAAGTATAATGCGCATCCACAATGGTTGGCCAAAACATAGCTAGGACCCAAAAAAATATGCATGAACAAAAAAATGCTTAACTAATTACTTCCCATACATCCGGGTTCCAATACATTCATGAAGTCAGCTCCAGTATTGATAAAACTGAGAGCTAGCTAACTAGATCTTGTAACTTCCACACGAATCAATACGACACATTGAGATTTATGAATAACATAAGGAATACATCGATCAACCTTCACTAAGATACACCACACAAAATATTAACTGAAAATTTGTATGTGAATCGATGAACCCAAAATTGTCGAATGCTCTATTCTTCCTTAACTATTTGCAATCTGACTACCGGTAGGATAAATTGATGATGCACAGATCTAGTCAATGAATGAGGTTTCCATCAATGAAAACACCAAATGATATTCACAATGCCTCTTTCCAACAAGGTTTGCATGAATATTTTATCGAGTTATGAGTTTCTATGTTCCGATAGTTGTTCTATTTCTATAGTTGGTGTTCCTTAAATAAGATGTTGTGATTCTAGTAATCTGAGTTGTTGTGAATTATTTTGTGGTGTTTCTCTTGGATGTTGTGGTTGTCATTTATGTCAACCCTATTATCATTGATGATTTTGAAGGATGTATATGTCGAGGATATTGAGAAACTTAGAATAAATATGTTGTAGGCAGTCTATGAAGCTATGTTGATCAGAAAAATTTATGTAAATTGTAATCAAAATTCACGCATCAAAGGGTTTTTTGCTAAGCCTATCTAGTATGTTGTTTGGAATTTTTAGTGGTACGCATCAAGATTGCAGTGGGTTATAAGTTTCTGAGTTACTATAGTTATTTTATTACTATAACAGGTGATTCTAGAAGAAGAGAATACATTTATGGTAAATTAAGTTGTTGCATATGCTACTATGATGTTTAGTGATGTTTATAAACCATGCTCTATCATTGTGGTACATTCACATTGATCGGTGTGATCATGATCAAGGATTTTCCTTTGTGTGTTCGAGCTTTTCATGTTCTTGGCCGACACAATGGTGGTAGCATGTTGTGGATCCTTGTGGATTAATTTATTATTGTTTGGCATGTTCAAGGATGTTGATTTGGGTCATCATTATGTTGTGAATGACTTAGGTTGGTGTGCATTGAGATTTGTTCATGAATTGGGCTGACAGTTTGTAATTTATTCTTTTAATTGTGGCCAATAGAGTTGATGTAAATTCATGTAGCAGATATATAAGAGCGATTTTTTCTTCATTTTTGAAGTGTGTGTTTGTTATGCTTGGTGAATGTATGTGAAGTGTATGTGAAAATAAGGATCAAATATTCATTCAATTTTAGAGCAGAGTGTGAAGAATATTGAGCGAAGTGTGAAGAAGCGTTTCTATGCCTAACCGAAACTATCATCAAGATTTTGTAGAAGATAATTTCTCAGTCCAACCTCATCAGATGGATTTAATTTGATTGTTTTATGTAAGGCAATGATCCTTCCCTTCCGAGAAGTGAGCTCTAGGCAGTGTGCCTAAATGCATGTGCATTCCTTATTCATTTTTCATTATACTTCTAACAGGGTATAATCTTGTGGACTAACATCCACCATGGTTTTTCCCCTAACAGGGTTTCCACGTATAAAATCTTGGTGTTTATGTGTTCTTGATGTGTTGTTGATTCATTCTTTCACTATTAATTATCAGATCTAAGATTAAAGGTTGAGTAAGGTTGAATAAGTATTAAATTCTGTAACAACTGATTCACCCCCCCTCTTAGTTGTTTATCCTTGTTTTTCCAATAATTGGTATTAGAGCAGGTTCCTCTAAAGAATTTTAACAATTTTAGGTCATCCGAGATGGCATCTTACAAGAAGCATAGTCCCAGATTCGATGGTACAAATTACTCTCTGTGGAAAGTTAGAATGGAGTGTCATTTGAATTACATTGGTGAACCCTTTTGGAACATTACAAAGAACATATATAACATTCCTCAGAATGATCCCTCTACTCCTGATGAGATCAAAGAAGCTGAAGCTAATATCAGGGCTATAGAAGCATTGCTAAGTGCTTTGACAGATTCAGAGATGACAAATGTGATAGTTCCAAAGACAACACATGAGATCTGGAAGAAATTAGAGACATTGTATGAAGGAGATGCAAAAGTTAATATTGCTAAACTAAAATGTCTATAAGGCAAGTGGGAGAACTTGAAGAGTGAAGATGAAACATTGTTTCTTTCATGCAAAAGGTAAATGAACTAGTGATGGGTATTAGATGTGTCGGTGGAGTCATGGAAGAAGATGATATTGTGGCTAAAGTTCTCAGATTAGTGCCTACTTCCTACAAAATGAAAGCTCTTGCTATTCAAGAGCTCTAGATGGTGAAAAATGTGACAAGAGACATGCTAATTGGTAAACTAGCTGCCTTTGAGTTGAGTGAATTTGGTGAGTCTACTCCTAAAACAAAATTTGCATTTAAAGCTACTGTATCCGAAAAAATCCAACAAAGATCTGATCCGAGAGAAAGCTCCAGAAATACATTCAATTATGAAGATGAGATGAGACAGATTTAAGATGAAGAAAGAGAGCTAGAAGAGCTAGAAGAATTGATTGTGAAAAGAGAATCCAGAGGACATGGTAAGTAGAAAGGAAAGTTGCCTATTAAAAGTTTTCTCTTGCAATAAGATAGGTCATTTTGCATCAAGGTGTCCTGAAAGAGTTTCTAAGTATAAACCTAACAAGTCTAGATTTAAAAAGAAATGCTATTATGCTGAAGAAGGTGTTACTGATGATGAATCTGATAAAAAAACTAGAAATGAAGATGGATGGGTATTCATTTCTATCAAAGAAAATGTTATGGTATCCACTGAATCTGATAACAATCAGAATACTGAGAAAGCTCTTGCAGCCAAAATTGATGAAAAATATGAGTGGGTGATTGACAGTGGATGCTCACATCATATGACTTGTGAAAAAAGTAAGTTTCTAAGCTTGGAAAAGTATGACGGTGGTGTTGTAAGATTTGGAGATAACAATGCTAGTGTGATTTGTGGCAAAGGCACTATTTTTCTTGGTGGTAAATGCAATACTGATGATGTCCTTTATGTTGAAAGATTGAAGCATAATTTGTTGAGTGTTGGACAAATGGTAGACAAGTGATACAATATTCAGTTCAAAGATGGTAAGTGCAGGATATTGGGAAGCTCTAGAAATGTAATTGCTTCAGTTACAAAGACAAGAGGTAATATTTTTCACCTAAGTGTTGCTAGTGAAAGTTGCTTAATTTCTCAAGTTGATGTAAGCTAGTTATGGCATAGGAGGCTGTATCA